>JAMKCH010057902.1:0-394516 GCA_023653785.1 Ophioderma brevispina | reverse complement strand
AGGAGATCAGGATACAAAGCATATGACAAAATGTGTGGTTAACATGCAATCGAGATCAAGAATCAACATAAAAGTATATAAGACTATAGGGGTAATGTTACATGAAAAGCAGAGAAGGTTGTAATTATCAAAACTCATTAATTTAAAGGGGCATTTCGTGATCCACAGCCTCGTCCCCCCGACTCACCTAAAAGATGTTGAGATTTTTATATCATCTGAACCGTTAGCCTTAGTAATCCACGTGTGCCCAATCTTTACGTGCAAATTTGGTCGCATCTGTAAGAAATTCGCAATTGTTTATTTTCTGTCCGTAAACGGACAGAAATTACAGCACATTAGCCTATGGGACCGTGGGAAACCAGCAAATGCTCATAACACAAAACCGCAAGATCAGGATCGGCTCAAAATTTGGAAATAAGCTTTTCTCAAGGATATCTAGTGATTAATGAATAAAACAAAAGGTGCTGAAATCACGAAATGCACCTTTAATTCCACTCATTGCAATATTTGAAAATAAGCAAGTAAACCACAAGCAAAAATGGTTAATAAAATGAGAGACACACAAAAAAGCATAATTTTAATGAAGGTAAAATTTACAAAAAGAGCCAAAGACCAAACCGACAAAATAAGCAAAACGACGAGGAAAATGCAAGATTAAACCCTAATGAAAAAGAGAAACCACGCTTGTTCGTGTCTCAATCATCAATTAACATAATTAAAAAAGATATGTTTATGTATCTGATAATACATGTCGAAGTTTTTTTAAAGTAAATGTAATATTAACAACATATTATTATTGTTATTACATAATAAATAATCAGGAAATCAAGATACAAAGCATATGACAAAATGTGTGGTTAACATGCAATCGAGATCGAGAATCAATTAACATAAAAGTATATAAGACTATAGGGGTAATGTTACCTGAAAAGCAGAGAAGGTTGTAATTATCAAAACTAATAAATTTAATTCCACTCATTGCAATATTTGAAAATAAGCAAGTAAACCACAAGCAAAAATTGTTAATAAAATGAGAGAGACACAAAAAGCATAATTTGAATGAAGGTAAAATTTACAAAAAGAGCCAAAGACCAAACCGACAAAATAAGCAACGACGAGGAAAATGCAAGATGAACCCTAATGAAAAGAGAACCTTTGCTGTTCGTGGCCTCTATCATCAATTAACATCATTAAAATAGATATGTTTTATGCATCTGATATACATGTCAGAGTTATGTTAAAAAGAAAATATAATATTGACAACATATTTTTTTACCACGGAGACACGACAAAGCATAATTTTAATTAAGGTAAAACTTTCATATCATGCGCGTAATTAAAATATTCACACATAAATATTAGACTACGGGCTACCATGAACCCGCCCCTGCCCCCCCCTGGGAGTTGGAGACAACCATTGTTGTGAAGCTATACCATAAGCAATTTGAATTCAGGTTGCTGTCAAAATCCCCGACCCTGGTTTAAACGTTGAGGGCGCTTATTTTAAAATGGCTTGCCAAAATGCAACACCCCCTTCGGGAAGAAGGACCAACATGCCTTGCACAACACTGAACTCACAGGCCCTTGATTTTTGGTACCAATGGTAGCTATGTCCCTCCTCTTCCATTGATCCCAAATGCGTATCAACCCTGCAGCATTACGTCACAATGACGTTAAGCAAATAGTCAATTTCCATAGACACACTAGGGGAAACTTCATTTTTCGCCAAAAAAAAAAAAATGTTGGAATTCCAATTTTCATGCGGTTTTTGGCTCTACTGTGATGGAAAATGACTAGTTTTAATAAAATGAAAGGCTTTTAGTGCTATAATATGTTTTTGAGTCGCTAAAATTGCGAACTATCAATGTTCCACCCTATATTCAGTCATGTATTTTCATACTTTCCTCAACATATGACGTCAAGTGACGTCATAATGGAGATGTTGGCACTTATTTTGATAACCATGGAAAGATGAAACTCTAAGCTACCCTGTTGTACCAAATTTTACAGGATTGATGTTTAGTAACGAAATCACGGGGGGGGGGGGGTGTCTTTGAGTTGTTACAAAAATGAACCAGGTAGACAGGGTTATCACAACGTTGACAGTATATCTATGACTTCCAAGCCTGGGAAGATCGACTGATGTGCCAGCGCACGCGTATGAGAGATTTGTTAAGGATGCGCATCCAGAGGCCATATCAAGCCCTGATTTGGTACCAGGCATAAAATGGCCGGGCCAGAAATTCCTCACCAGATGATCATGGTTGGAAGTTAAATGATGGAGCACTAGATACAAGTGGCCATCAGGAGAGTTGCTGCCACAAGAGAGTTGTCTGCATAATAGTATAATCTGATACAGAAGAAGAAAAACAATTAATTAGACGGACTCATGAAGAGGAGAAGGAAAGAGAATATCAATTTCTGATCAGAGAGGTACCTTAAGCTCGTATACCACGGAAATAGCATTGCTTAAAAGATCGCATTGAACAATACCAATGATTATTAAAATTGGAAATTCTTCTTATCGTATCCCACGAACGGTGGTTCTCATGTGATCTAGCCGGAGGTGGGTACAATGTCTTGGGGGCGGCTTCACTTAATTTTGCAAGATCCTTGTCGGTGCATTATTGCACCCAACATTGGCAGACCAAGAGATGCTCCATGTCCTGATTGCTTCCAGGTAGACTCAACTTCTGGCAAGGAAACCTGGATCGCCGATTCTGGATCTCAATCAGCTGAGACACCACCACTCAGCCCTGAGAAGCGCTCATACCAATAGATGCCACTTGGTTGACAGCAAGTCTTTCTTTTTCCCCAAAGCACTCCCCAACCTCCTTAGAGACTATTTCCAAGGACCGGGCTTGCCTAAAGAAACTACCCGGACCTATGGCGGTCAGCAGCCGCCTTGTTGCTGCATGTATAAGTTGTCCGCTGGAGCGCTGGCCGAAGACACCCCGCCACAAGCCGGCAGGAATGCATCCACGACGGATCAAGATCTATCTGGTTGACCCCTCCCATAGCTCCACAATGAGCAGGCACATTGCAAGCGCCCGGCGATCTTAGGGCATGTGAGCATACAGGGTAATGGGGAAAGAATCCCCTTTGTGGGGGTTTCAAACGCCTAGACTCTGAAATCTCTTGAGTTTAACATGTTTGAGTGCTTCGGAGAGCTCCAGTTATCTCATTATCTTGAAGCAGATGACCTATTCTGAACGTGGCAGGGGTCCAGGGGCGGAGCCCCCAGGAGCTCTTGGTTTTAGCATGTTTCAGCGCATGTGGAGAGCTCTCGGTTACCCCACATATCTTAAAGCAGATGGGACCTATACTGCCCCTGGCGGTATCCAGGGTTCGGAGCCCGTGAAGCTCTTAGTTAACATGTTTTTAAGGGCCTTCGGAGAGATCTCAGTATCTCATTATCTTGAAGCAGAAACGATACCTAATACTACCCCTGGCTGGTGGTCAGGGGACGGAGCCCCGGAACTCTCAGTTTTTAGTATGTTTGAGTGCGTTCGGAGAGATCTCAGTTAGTCTCACTATCTGTGAAGCAGATGAAGACTATACTGCCTGTGACAATAACCACACAAATCACAACAACGGTATTTTTTTTTCTTTTTATTTTTTCGTAACTCATTTCAGTCACGCCCCCAGGTGGGTCCGGTGCATGTGCCCGTTGACAGCTCTTGATTTTAACATGTTTAAGTGCCTTCGAAGAGATCTCAGTTATCTCATTATTTGGAAGCAGATGCAACTATACTACCCCTGGCGGGTGGTCAAGGAAGGGGACGGAGCCGGAACATCTCAGTTGTTTTAGTATGTTTGAGTGCATTCGGAGAGATCACAGTTATCTCACTATCTTGAAGCAGATGACCTATACTGCCTGTGACAATAAAACAAAAACACAACAACGGTATTTTTTTTTCTTTTTCTTTTTCCGAAACATCATTTCAGCACCCCCCTGAGGTGGTGTCCGGGGCTGTGCCCCCTCCCCTTTCCCCTCCTTAGCTACGCACTGCTGTCCGAATGTGGTGCTTATAATAATCGAGTGCAGTCTAAGGTGACTCCTAAGTTAACATGACTATCACAGTGCTTCAGGGGAGTTCCAGACCAGGCACTCAAAGGCTAAACGCCTGGCACTGCGCTGGTTGCATACGGAAAGCATACACCTGTGCCCTCGATGGACTTGCGCGCTGATGGATCTCCTCACAATATGGGAGCCCATTAATGCCTCTTTTAATCCCCTTTGACATCTGTAATCCCAGACCTTGTCTTTTGAGGCGCGATCGCGCGCATCTAAAATGCTTTGAGGCCGAGCGTTATCGCGCATCTTGTTAAAAGAACCGGCTGCGAGTTTTCTACTTTCGTATTTGAGCCGGCAACCCAGCAAAATACTTCATTTGGCAATAATTTATGATAAATGTTCACAGAACACTATGCTTACCAGTTACACGCAATTTTTCAATAAGTGTGAACGGCTGTTTAATCGGTGCCGAGAGCAAAAATCTGCAGTATTAATCCACAAATGTATTAATCGGAACTCCAATGGAAATACCGCATGGATTGTGTACGAAAAATGAACACACGGACTCATTGAAATAATGCATGAAGTAACACGTCGTAAATTAAAGCCTTCGCATCGCCGTGGTTTTTGTTTTGACTGAGCCTTGAGCCGAGTTTTGATAGCTACGATGGCGCGGCGCTCCGACGAAGTTGGGGGTCTTTACCAACATTACGGAATATAATTAATAATATTTTCGACATGAAGAAAGAAACGTAAACGTGCTACTCAACCTTTGTTGTCAAATTGTTCGGTACACTAGCACGAAACATGTTCAAGAAATGAAAGGGGGGCCTGGTAAAGGTTTCGCCCATTACCAGTAAGACATACTTGACAATGACACCCTTGATTGATACGTTATCAAGCATCGGGAATCGCCTTATTAATGAATGATGAGCTTAACTTCCCAATTAGTTTTAAGATAATTCTGACTAAATCTGACTGACTGTTTTTGCCGACGGTTCTACATTTGTTACTGATAGTGTGACTGTTCGTGCATGCCCAGTTTACTCTCCCTAGTCTAGACATAGAGATCCCTTCAAAATGAAAAAAAAAAAAAAACCTTCCGCTCGTGTTCGATTTTCAAGGCCTGGTTAATAATTCTTTGAAAATTGATACACTTGATGATACATCTGTACTCATGGTAATTTGATTAAATCGTGACTGACAGTCTAATTATGTACACTTACTTGTCCTAAAAACTTGATTGCAGTAATTAAACAATGCTTATTTCTACACCTGAATTGAAAATTCATGAGCTTTAACGCTCTGGCCCACTCAGTTGCCGTCCTGCTGCTATGCATCCTATGCCAGAATTTGGGGAGCTTTTAAAAAGCTCTTCTGCAGCTCGCTCAGTAGCCAATAAGGAACTTTTTAATGCTCCTCTGAAAATTTCAAAGACAATGTCTGGTATCCTGTGCGCCAATTCCAAGATTGTCTTTCCAAACAAAACGACAGGCTCCCGCACGCGCGCAATCCCTCAGGCCTCGGCGCCGGTCGCCCGCAAAATGCCGAACAGAAGGCATGAGCACGCTCCCCTGGGGCTTCCATCCCTGAGCCATAGACCACAACCAAGCACTGTTGTGTTGAAGTAATTTATTAATTTCTTAACAACACCAACTATGGTGGAATGCGTTTGGTTGGTCGCGACGCGTAACTCCTGCCGAGGCTCCTCGCACAAGGCGTAGTAAAGCTTGCGCTCACTTAATAACCATCCGTCAAGACTCAGAAACCATGTTATGCTTTTTCAAGGTGATCAGTGAATTAAGGAGTTTGGTGTGGTCTAGTGTATAGTAATATTGCCCATTTTTACATAAAGCGCCCTCATATATACCTTGAAAAGGCTAACTCTTCATTTTTAAGTGTTTACTTTACCCTCAAACTATCCACAGGTGCATTACAAAGTAAATAATTAGGTGACACTGTCATTTTGCCTTTAAAGAGGCATTAAGTGGTAAATACACGTGTTTGTTGTTTTGGTGGCCATTTTTTGAAATATGACGCTCTAGAGGCAGTTAAGCATGCCAACAGTGTTCAACTATTCTTTGGTATGTTTTGGTGTGACTAAGTATCACCTAGTGCATGAATTTTGGATAAAAATTAAGATATCTGTCAAAAGTGGGCATTAAGTAATATTGGCCGCCATTTTTGAAAAAAGCCCTCACTCCTTTACACCCAGGTGATGGGGATTTTGCAGACAAAACCGGATTTTTTGATAGCATATGTATAAGGTTTTCCAAAATAAGTGGGGTCCCAAAAATCCCCGGGGGGGTGCAGGTTTCGTTAAGGCTCATGACCTATATGGAAAAATACTCTCCACTGTGTTTAAAATCGTTCAGCTTAAATGTACGTAAGTGGATTATATAAAAGTGTACGCAACATTCTAATAAGTACATACTAATAAACAAAATATAAATTATGACAAGTACGCTACCAAGTATGGTGAAATTCCCGGCCCGGGATGCTCATTGCAAATCAAACACTGCAAATTGGGCTATCTACGGAAGATAGCGGTACATCTCCAACGAACAACCAAACACACAGCCTGTGGAGAAGATGTTAGAGTCACCGCTGAGGAGGATGGGGTTTAAATTAGCAAACCGATATATATGGGATTTTTAAATTGACATATTAAAGCAGCACTGATGTAATATTAGGCTCGTACAACCAATACATAATGATGCATTTGACATGCATAAATATATTGATAATGGAATCGACAGGATCATTAATAGAGCACCACAAATGCAATACAACAGTGTTAAATTAATTGGTTGAGTAAGGACCGGAACCGCGATATTATTAATGCAGAAAAGAACATAATTAAACAAGGGCAGGTGAGAAAAATTTGAATAAACATAGCCAAAGTAAGCACAAGAACACCAATTAAATACAAGACATATTGAGGCAACTAACATTTGTCCGTGTCCTAGTCAACCAAATACATACATCTGTGAAAATGAGGCATAATCAGCAACTAATATATAATATGGAAATAATTTTACAGGACAACTACAAGACAATTTATGATATGGAATTGGTAAGGAAATGCCACTTAAATTGTAACAAGGGATTTCATACTAATAGCACACATTCGCAAAAGTAAATACGCATTATTTTATAACGGTAATGTCAAATGTCACTAGCAGCTCTATTATTAGAACTATGAATAGAGTTTAAAGTCAAAACAGGGTGACTTACAGGTTGTTCAGATCATGAGTTGATTTGATGACCAATTTCTGGTTTGAACTTGTAAGGCAATAAATGGTGCCGTCAATGCTCCACGCTGACTTTACAGATTTGTGTGCGACGACAAACTTTAACAAATTCATTCTCCTTACAGTAAGATTTTCTGAAATAACAAGTCCAGATGATTTTAGGCGGCGCTTCACTCTAAACACTTCATTGCGTATGGCATATCTTGCAAATTTTATGATAATTGGGCGAGGGCGCGGGCGAGTACTCCCATTGGTAGAAAATTCGCTTTTCTTTTTCTGTCCAAGCCTATGACTCCTATCAATATCTTCCTTGGTTATTGATATATTTAGCTTGCTATTGATTGTTTCCACAACCAGTTCATCGGTATGTTCGCTATTCTGTTCATCCAATCCATGGATCAGCAAGCAATTCCTTCGGGTGTATTGTTCCTGATCATCCAGTTTAGTTTCCAATTATGCTATTGTTTGGTTCATATGTTCCACAGTACATTCTAGGTCATTTGCTTTCGCTGATACCCGTTCCGTGTCCATTGATAGGGCTTGGTATACTTCCTGCTTGACTGAATCCCCAATCTGAGTGGCAATTGATGATTTCATTTCATCATCATTTTTAAGTTTTGCACATATGGTAGACATCATCCTTTCATCAGCACAGAGTGTAGTCGAAATTTGTGCAAAAAGTTGAGGTGAAGATAAAATTGATTGCGCAATGCAACCGGCTACTGCCTCTGCTAAGCTTTGATCGGACATTAGCAGACCTTTAAGTTGTTTCTGTAATTGAGTACAAGCTTCGGTACTGGTTCCTGGCGTTGGTGTTGCTCTACTCGCCTGTTTGTCCATAGTTTGTGCATCGCCATCTCTGACAAATTCCGACGGTGGAGTTTCCATGATTTTTGTTGAGTTCTTACGTTTCTTCAGGCTAAGTTTTGACTCTGGTTTTGTTGTCATTGCTTTCCAGAATGTTATAGGAAAGCAATATACCACACAGGAAGCTCAAAAGTTGAAGTTGAAGGTTAAAAGTTTAAAATAAGACCAGAGGATCACATAAACACGACTGAACATGAGAAGTGACCTATGACCCCTCCATTGTATACAAAATATGTACTCTTGAGACACACTTCAAGAAGTCTTATTATCTGTTCTGCCGACAGGCAAGTCCTTTCACCAAGAGTCGAATCCTGTTCCAAGCGAGCTTTGATAATTTTCAGAGCCTTGACCACTGGGACTGAGGTGAAGAGAGCTGTTATATCATAAGATCGTAACTCTTCATCATCGTCTACCCTTTCAGTCTGTATTTTGTTGGCAAAATCTTGCGAATTAGCGACGTGATGTATTGAGTTGCCAACTAATGGTGATAAAATATCTGCAAGTAATTTGGCACAGTTGTAAGTGATAGAGCCCACACTACTGACAATAGGTCTCAGTGGAATGTTCTGTTTGTGCACTTTCGGCAGCCCACAGAACTTTGGTGGTGTTTCAGTGGTGGGGTACAGATGGCGATATTCAGGGTTATTAATAATACCCTTTTCGATTTTGAGGTCAAGTGTCCGAAAGGTCAGTGACCTCTGATCTAGTTGCCATTCTCCTGAGGAAGGTTGGAGTTTCAACTGAAAATTTGAGGTATGTCCAGTTTTTGTGTTGAGATTACAAGTTTAATCTTTTTAACTTAACCCGTCCCCTACCTTAATTTATTTGCACAATATTCCGTGGACTGTTGTAATACATGCAATTACTGCTCACATTAAAATGGTAAATTCAAGTGAAACTTTAGAATTAAGCTATGTTAGCAATGGCTTTTCTTTGAAATACAAAAAAAATGTGTTGTGATCTGGTGGGAATTGAAGTAAAAGGTCATGTAGGGGGTAAATGGGTAAAACTAGGTCTTCTTTGTGTCGTCTGCAAGAGAGCACAGGGATTGCTTTGGTAATGTGTGTATGCCTATTTGTCTCTGGTAAAAATGTTAAACCCCAAATTGCCCACTGCTTCCACATACGTGCACACTTTCATTGCACTTGCATGTAACGATCCTTGGGTAGTGCCATACAAGTTACCCCTCTCAAGAGTGGGGTCAAAGGTCATCTAGAGGTCATGGCCCAATAATGGTCAGAATTATCAAATCACTTGTATCTACATGTCAATCAATTTTCATGACACTTGGATACAATGGTCCTTGGATAGTGTCCTATGTGTTGGTGACCTCGGTGACCTCATGTGACCTTTGTGGCATTCACATGCAACACGTGTTCAATGAAGGCTGTATTTTTGGGTAAAGTCTGACAATTTGGCTTAAGTTACCCAATTTCTGATCACGATGTTGGGGCAGGATTCCTGGTTTGAGGAAGCTTGTTATCTCTTCTAGTTACATATATGATATTCTTATTCCCTATTTCCTGTTCACTTTGAAGGGGAAACATACTTTCAATCACTGCATGTGTTCAGCCATTTGTGAAAAAAAGTTATCGGCAGCCTACCAATATTGTGTACCATTGCCTTTCTGATGCGCATGCATGCAGTTAATAACATTCAAGGAACTTACAGCTTACTGACATGCTTAAAGGTCCCATGAAATGCAAGTAGAAAGCATTCAGTATTTGGGTTGGTGATGGCATCATTTGTGGTACCATTGATTTATCAGAGAATAATAGAAAATTCCAGGTGACTGGTGTGAATCTATTCATTCACAAATGATGTCACTGGTAGTGTATTCTTTTTCTGGCCCTATTTATTGTAATGGAATGTCCCACAAAGATTTGGAGTAGGTTTATCATCTCATTCCTGGGACCTTTAAATCAACAATATACATGCAGTTAGTTGGCAAGATCCTAAATACCTTTGCAGCACTGCAGTAATTATTCTCCAACTGCTTAGTTATCTGATTTGACATTTTTTCAACAGATGAGCAACTGAATGTGACAGGCCTATCAAGCCCTGTAACCATGAACTTCCCATTGACAATCAGTCATACCAATGTGGAATACTCCTGTGTATACTTGGATAGCACAAGTGATGCTTGGTAAACATTTATACATGACACCAATGATCTGGAGATGTGAAGTGTAGATGTGCTTCCAGTCATTGACTGGGTTCACTGTCAGGGCATCCATCCCCAACTATTGAGACCCCTACAACTGAAGCAGGTAAGCTGAAGTATTATCTTTGTGTGTAGTTGACTGTAACCATGTTATATATGTTGTATGAAATATATAATCATTAACAGCTGATTAATGCATTGTTGATCCATAGAGCCTCATAAAAACATAAAGTTTTTTTTTTTTTTTTTACTGCATTGAAACCTCAGAACTGCCAGTTATTACATCCTTGACTGAGGCTTATTTGAGGAGCTGATTTTGAGCAGCAGGGTTTAGTAGGATATAGGCTGATGAGGGTACCACCTTATCCTAGTCTGATAACAGAACTGCACTCTGTTTGATGCTAATGTTGATAGAATGCTTTGGGGCACTGTTGTTAGCAAACGTCCTGGGATGCTGAGACCTTGAGAAACCACAAAGCTTCTGGCCTTTGGACTGGACATTCTGAAAGTATCTTCTTTAGCAGTGCTTTGATCCATATCAAAAGGGCTATAATTTTTTTTAGGGATGGGGAACTATTCAGTATATATTTGTGCATTACAACAATCAGAATGCTGATAACACTTATATCAATGGTTCGTGTGGAGCACAAATTGTCATCATTTGAATTAAGTTTTGGACAAGTTGTCAATAGACATTGTCTGAAATTCAAAAAATGGGGGAGAGGGATGATCTCTTTTGATTCCGAATCAATAGTATATTGTGAAGTATACTTTATTGAAAAGAAAACAAAAATTAGTTTTCAATAATGTTTAGATCTTGAGTAGAAAATCTGAATGGCACAGTGGTAAACAAAAAAAAACTGGGTATTTTTTTTCTCCTACAGTACTGTGGCACGGGAGGGCTCAATTCTTGAAGGTGAGGTGCAGTAGTGGTAGTTTGTTTTTAATAGCTGCTTAGTGTGACATTAGAAGATGGCATGCAAGTCCAACTGGCCTCACGCTAATTTGAGCCACTTATCACATTGATCACAACACAAAACATGGCATATAATAATTCAGAACGGGTGCACGAGCAAGGATTGAACCACTAACCAATGGTACTAAGTGCATATGTGCCCACAAACAAACCTCTATTGAAGCTGTAAAAAGATTTAGTCGCCGACGCTAGTCACAAGAACGGCAATTCGCGATGTGTAGTAAATTCCTAATATGCAAATAACCATAAGACTTCAAGCTATCGAGCGAGCACCGATCGAGCCCACGGCTGACTGACTAAGTGTAAATGAACAGCGTTGCCAGTATACGATATCCTATATACTAGGATCATTGAGTATACACACAACGCGAGGCAGAAGTCAGTGCGTAAGTGTAAGTGTCATGCAAACCATGCTTGACCGTGCCGCAAATGACCCTTCTTAGTCAAGACACGGTTCTGCACATATAATATGACAGCAATCAATACTCAATGCGGTTCCCAATTCAGATTGGTTCCATGCTGGAAAAAGCAAGAATTGCATATTTGAATGTCAGTATAGTAAACATTTCATGTCACCCTGCATAGATGAGACAGTGTGGTCAGGAATTGGACCAAGTGACACCGACACAAATAGTACATATCACTATTCATATTATTTCGCGCATAATATACGATTATTTAGGAGTACTTTTTCAACCCCCAATTTCGGGATTTACTCAGTTGCAACTTTACCAACACAAACAACACAACATTCACCAAACAGAAAAGTCGGAGTTTGAATATTGGTTCAGCCTGCCAATAGCTTTGGAGCCATCACGGATAGTTCCCATATCATTGTTTTTTTTACGCTTATCAGTTGACCACCTGGGTCTAGAAGTCTCGAACGTCATGAACAACATTGCAGAATTTCCGAAGCTCCCCAAGATGCTATCACAAATATGAAGTGTTCCCCCACCCAAAACCCCCACCATTCAGTAAGAGAGGTAATGAGCGGCGCTCTCATTGTAATGTTACGAAGAAGTTTGCTTCGGGCTATGCAGCGATAGGTTGCCCAAAGTGCCATCCTAGGAACTAAGTAATCGATTTTACATGTAGGTACTCGCATACAGGTGTGCTACCCATGCTTGTTCACTCATTAAACTTGCAGGCGGTGAGGTTTACATATTCAACTTATTTGATGCCCATTCCTGAATAAGCACCTCAAAATGTTGATCTGTAACTCAAGTACTTCCTTTTCGGTGCACCTGTACATTAATTGTGAGCCGCCAGCTAAAAAGTAAACTTGATATAAATTAAAAAACTGAGCTCCAATGGAACCAAACTTGTGTCATAGGTGCACCAGGGAGGTCAAGGAATGTGTCACATGCCTCAAAGGTTATGTGTCAAGTCAAAGGTCAGTGTCAAGTCAAAGGTCATGTGTCAAGGTCAACGGTATGTGTGCAAGGTCAAAGGTCATGGTCAAGGTCAAAGGTCATGTGTCAAGGTCAAAGGTCATGTGTCAAGGTCAATGTCATGTGTCAAGGTCAAATGTCAAGTGAGGTCAAGTTGAAAAAAGGCTTAAATTTTAAATTAACCTAATTGAAATAGTGAGGTTCAATTGGAACCAAACTTTGTGTTATAGGTGCACCAAGGCGAGCCATCCATTATGAGGTCAAATGGTCTGTGTCAAGGTATGTTTGCAGGTCAAAGGTCATATGCCAAGGTCAAAGGTCATGTGCCAAGGCCAAAGGTCCATGTGCCAAGCAAAGGTCACGTGCCAAGGCCAAAGGTCATGTGTCAAGGCCAAAGGTCATGTGTCAAGGCCAAGGTCCGTGTGTCAAGGTCAAAGGTAATGTGTCAAGGTCAAAGGTCATGTGTCAAGGTCAAAGGCCATGCCCGTCAAGGTCAAAGGTCAAGGTCAAGGTCAGGTGTCAAGGTCAAAGGTTGTGTCAAGGTCATGTGTCAAGGTACCCCAAGGTCAAGGGAGGTCAAGTTGAAAAATAGGCTAAAATTTAAAATGACCTCAATTGAAAAGTTGAGGTTCAATTGGAGCCAAACTGTGTGTTATAGGTGCACAAGGGCTCCCTCATATGTTGATGAGGCCAAAGGTCATTATGCCCAAGGTCAAAGTGCGAAAGCCGAGAACGCGAAATTATAGTTGTATTCAAGTTCTAATAAAATCCCAAACTATATTACATTTGACAGAGACCTACTATGTAATTGAACTTCTGCTGCACAGCAGCGTTAATTGTGCTTGAGGAAAATTCCTGGTCATTTGACTTTCTTGCATCATCCTTATGTCCAGTCAAGCTGCAGTTTACCTGGAAAAAATTGCAACAGAACTCTTTTTGCTGCATTACCTCCGAAGATCCTTCCCAACAACATATTAAAACTAGGAAACAAATGGAAGCGTGGAAAAAATGGATAATTTGCATTAACCCAAAATGTCCCGTTTAAGTCCATATGTTTCAAGGGAATTATTGTTTCTTTCTGCATGATAACTCAGATGTTTAATGTAAAAAGTAAAACCGTTATCACATTATTATTCATGAGGGATCTACAATGTGAAGATGACTTGTTATATTTGGCTGACGTAATACATAGGCGGCCAATTTCTAAGATGGCGGCCATTCCTGCTATTTTTCAGTAAATATATCACTGTTCATTGACATATTTTTGGCTTCTAGATTATTAGTTTATGTACATTGGGTAAAATAAATGCAAGAGGGCTGACAGATCAACTGTTTGAGTTAAAGGACCCTATAATTTTCTCTAACTCACTTCACACTAAAGGTCAGGCTAAGTGTCAACCAGCAGCAGGAATTCGGACTGAAGCTTGGGATTCTCCATTGCTGTGTATAGGGGTGCACTGTGCATACCACACTACAGGTGGTTATCCACACATTAGCGAATAACATGAAATGTTGGGGTTAGTTCAAAGGTGAATATATGCCCAAGTAGAGCTGACATAAAGCAATTTCATTTGATTACTAATATTGATCTGATACAGGTACAACCTTATACATCATCATTGTTCTGTGATTGCTGTCATCCTCATTGTCATCGTTGCTTGGGATAATCATGTTGCAAGATGGACAGCGTAAGGTGCAGTCAGTCCTGATGCATGTGTTGAAAAGGGTGAGGCAGCACAACCACATGAGCCAGTCACCGTAAAACAACCAATGCCGCCACCTCCTGGGCATGGTCAGCTGGGATATGAGGATCTGGAACAACCAGGGGTAGTCCCTGAAGCACCTACATACTATGCACCACGTCAAAAGAATGTCCCACCACCAAAGGGAAATGGAGAATCCAATGCCTATTCCGATTACGTAGGCGCTGTCATGGGTCAGCCGTTGCAGCCAGGTTATGGCAAACCAACGACTTGCCAACAGTTTCACCTTAAGGACTTAAAGGTGCAAAGAGAGATTTCAAGTCATAGTCATTCATATTTTCAGTGATATGTAGTGATTTCATATAGGTCAGACCCTCAATAGATTTCCTACCTTTATTTGGCTACAGAAATAACGTCAAATGAAAGATGATTTGTATATGCTTATATTTCAAAAGAAAACATAGGCTGAATTTCCTATTTGCTCCTATAGGAAATTAGAAGTTTTGTAATTTTTGTACCAAAGAAACAGTTCTTAGCTTTATCCTTTCAGATGGGAATTTTTGATAGAAAGCTTTACACCAGTGCAAAAATCATATTTTTCACATTTTTTAGGGAATAATGAAAGTCATGATTTTGCCCAATGTAAAATTTTCTATCAAAAATACCCCCTGAAAGGATTAAGCTGAGAATTATTTCTTTCACAATAATTCTGATTGTTTTATAATGAAATAATAGCATAAAAAATTGCCTTTTGTTTTCACTTTGATGACATTTCTGTAGCCAAATACAAGGTAGGAAACCTATTAAATGTCTAATCACTATAATGACAGAAAATATGGATGGCTTGAGATCTCTTGTTGCACCTTTAAAAAGTAACTTGAACAAAATAGGGAAAGTGGCTGAAATTTAACATAACTATAATACATACTAATATGGTAGAAATACAACGGAAGGTTTGAAGATGAAAATAAGTTTCGAAACTATTTTTTTACATTATGTCAAAAAAATGATCTTTAAATTGTAAATAGAATGAGGATGATGAATGAGAATCAATGACTTTTAGAGCCAGAATAGAAAATCTCATCATTAGCAAATGAATTTATTCTAAAATCCACCATTTGATTGCAATGTCTGAAGTGAAAAACTAGATAAAATGTTTAAGTGGAGTTAACATTGTGAAATAAGGTGATTTTTTTACACAAGTTGCTGTATATAAATAACTATCGTAAACATTTTTTTTTTCAATTTGAGTTTACTTTTTAATGAAAATTTAATTAGACATTATCAAACTCCACATTTTAATTTTGTTGTACATAAATTGGTTGTCACTTACTGTGGTGCAATGTACACCTCAACCTTCGGTATTTGTGTCTTTATGCACCCCAAACACTTTCTAACTTGGTACAACCATATTTATTGACATACTACTTTAAGTCTTCAGTGTGCAATATATTGATTGATGGATTTATTTGCCGAGTTTTATTTCTGACTGTGAAATAAGAATTGAGCAATCTTCAATTTGTTGACAACTTTAGAGTTACCCTATTTTTCTACTTTTTATAATTATTTTGATTATTATTACTGTGCTGTTGTAGAATTCATCAGTCATTACATCATCAGCAACAATATAGTTGTAATGACATCATCATCATCATCATCATCATCATCATCATCATAATCGTCATCACCATCATCGTCATCATCATCATCATAATCGTCATCACCATCATCGTCATCATCATCATCATCACCATCGGCATCGCTGTCATCATCGTTAGTGCCATCATCATCAGTGTGATACACAGGATTTTGAGATTGGGGTCCAAGTTAGACCCCCCCAAAAAAATCAAGTAATTCAATTTGAGTTTTGGGGATGCAGCTTACAACAGTGAAAGCAAACATTTGCAATGCTTGTCGTGGTAGTTGGGGTCTATAGATTGTTAGGATCCCTCCCCTTTGCATATAACACTGATTACCATCATACACTTCTTAGCAAATGTTGAAGAGAAAGATCAGGTTAATATATCTAGGCCACAATAACTTCAATAATTTAAAAATATTGCTATCAGTCAGAAAAATGTAATTTCATTAATAATAAAGTCCATAATTTCTGCCAAATCACAGCCCAAAGTGACTTGGAAACATAATATTTAATAATACATTATTGCTTCACAAAGAAGTAGTCAGTGAATAAAACAACTGAACCATTCATTTTATATTTTGTTTATCACCAAATAGGTAAGGCTATTTATTAACACTGTGAATTGATATAGAACAATGCGAACACAACTGCAAGCAACACAACCGCAGCAGATGCGGAATGTATTCGTGGTGCACGTTTGTAGCAATTAGATGATTTAGGAATTCATTTGGTTGAGAACTTGTTACCTAAAACTTATTATTAGTTTGATTATTATGTACTGTATTGTCATCATGACATCACCATCGTCATCAGCATCATCATGACACATGACATCACCACCGTCATCAGCATCATGACATCACCATCGTCATCAGCATAATGACATCACCATCATCAGCAGCAGCATCATTATTACCATCATCAGCTTCATGACATCACCATCATCATGACATCACCATCATTATAACATCACCATCATCGTGACATCACCATCATCGTGACATCAGCATTATCATGACATCACCATTGTCGTCATCATGTCGTCTAAATCATACTACTTTCAAGCTGAATAGTCTTTGCCTAATAGGTGATGAATTAAGTATTTTTAAATCTTTTTCAAGAATTTGTAATGGCTTTTAACTGTAGATATAATTTGATTGATGCAGATTTTCTGTTGGATTCACTATATAATCTATTTAATGGGTCCATTTGTGATCCATGGCCTTGTCCACAGACTTAAAGTGGATATTTTTGTATGATCTGAACCATTTGCCTCAGTATTGCATGCTTGCAAAATCTGGTGTGTAAATTCATTCATGTCTGCAAAAAAAAAAAAACAATTGTATTTTCTGTCCCTAAACTGACAGAAATTAGGCCTATGAGACACTTTTTGGTAGTTTGATTCGATATACATAGTCCATTTTCTACCTCCGTGCATTGATGTCATAACCTTGACACAGCAATCTTACGTACGCGTCAAGATAATGCCCGTCTTGTGCGCGAGTGTAAAAAACGCTGTCACTTTTTAAGTCCAAAGCCGCGCGCGGTTTAACTGGTGATGGCATCAAATCTCACCCTGACATCACTGTACGGAGGTTGAGGTGCCGTAAATGGAGTATAGTAATTTCTCCTTTTTACAACTTTTCAAACATTTAAAGTGTAAATTCCAATTATTTGTGTTAGTGTGATGTGTGGGGCAATTGTAGCTTTTTGCCCAATAAAGATCAATGCCTGAGCACTATTATTGTATTATGACTCTTCTTAGTCACTGTTAATTGGAAGTACAACTTAAGGTTACTTGCCAAGCTCGCATGTATTTTGTGATTGTGATTATATCATTTTTTTTACACTCTGCAGAAGGTAAATCAAATTTGAGACCAACTAATGTTTTTGGAACATTAATGCAGCCATTTTCTAATTGAGATTTTCAGTAGGCAGCCTCTGAGCCAGATACTGGCCCGCAGACCAATGTGTTGTTGGCCATTGTTGTACTAAATTAAACAATGCCCACAATTAGCTAAACAAAGTGGGCAATTTTCCGCTTCAATACAGATTTTCGATAGCCTGCAAGCAATACAAGGCCAGAGAAAATTAGTTTTGGACGCGCGCACATTTGTTTAAATTTGGCTTTTTAGCGCATTATTTTTTTTAGGTTTTGTTCACTTTAAATTTTTTTTTGGAAAAAAAATGAAAGGGGACAAAATGCAAAAAAATAATTTAAATACGCATTTCTCATTTTGGCATTTTTCACATTCGGTGACACTTTTTTTGGCCTTGTTTGCTTGTTGCTCGTAGCCACAAGTCATTGGTAATGCTTGTGGTGTGTCAAGATTTGTTCAACGATTGTGCTGATCCGGGGCCCGCGTGTATCCATGAGCCGGACGCTCCTAACATGGCCCCTCTATTTGAGGCTGGGGCGGATTGGAGACATCAATGTTGCCACCCTACTCTATTCAAAACTGAACTAGCGATGTACATGTACAGTTGTACCTCTCTGTACCGGGACCGACGGCTTAACGTCCCTTCCGAAGGACGGAATGCTTTCATGATCCATAATTGCCCAATTCCAAGTGAACCATGGAGGAGATTGGTATTCTGTATTTAATCATAGCTTTATACAGATCAAATCCTAATTATAGTACCCGAATAAATCCAGCAAGTGCCACACCCCCACCCGGATTCAAACGCGGGAATTTTGATGGTAATTTGCGCCAGAGGCAAGCCCCTAACCGCTAGGCCCGCTCAAGAAAAAAAAAAGTGAGAAGAAGAATAATGTTGGGAGGAGGTCCGCTCCTCCTTTCCTCTCCACCCCCCCTCCTGTGCGTAACCAAGGGAGTCAAGGGTGAATCTTGCCCCCCTCCTTGCCCCCCCCCCCTTAGGCCCAATACTAAATAAACTAAAAAAAATTTAATATATGCTTGGCCCCCCCCCCCCCGAAAATACATGTGGCTCCCCCCCTTGGCCCCCTGAAAAAAAAGCTGGTTACGCCCACTGCCACCAGATTACACCTCATGTAAAACCTTTCAGCTTCCTTTTTGTCTACATTACTTTTCTGTTGGGTAAATTTACCATTCAACAAGGCAATTTAGCATTCATTGGGAAGTGGGTGGTTCAGTGTAGCTTTACTGCCTTTCACCAATGAGGTATCACTCCTAAATCCTGGTATGGACTTGTCTTAGGACTTTATGTAAATGTGGTTTTTTCTGATTATACAATGCCTAGAAAATTGCCACAATCTTTTCACATCATTAGAGAGATACAACCGTGATGTATTTGTGGCTGTTGTTAAGTAGCCTAACAAGGTTTGGCATATGCATGAAGTTAAAGGAAGGGGATGATCGACACCTCATCCCAAAACCCCCTCTGTTAAGTTCGCCCCCCCACCGATATTTCAACTCGTTTTAAATTAGAGCTAAATGTGTTTTGATATCCTCTAATTACTGTGTAAAATTAATATTGGTTGACCAAAATGGGGCATATTTTTGCTCATATTCCACACATCCCTTAGCCCTATAATTTTTACATGTCAATGAGAAAATAGTAGCTTTATCTGATACCAAAATTTAGACCACTTCCGTAAAAATCTAGGGTCCCTGGGGTCGAGGCTGTTAGCGATCAACCATTGGACCTTTAAGAAATGGTGGTTAATCTGCTCACTGTAGCTTAATATCTCCAAAGGTTTGTTGTTTGTATAAACCAAGTGACTTTTTGTAGTCAAGGGTACTGTAGTGAAAGAGTGGCACTTAGACTTTTTTGCACACAATGTCATTTTAGGCATTGAAAATCCACAAAATTGAGGGAGGACTTGCCAACCCCCTTAAAGAGATTACAGCGATAATGCGAGAGAAGCAAAAAAACAACTGTGAAAGCATTTTTTAACTTAATAAATAAGGGATCCGTGTGTACATTCCACTAACCGTACTATTAATGTAGAAAAAACCCCCAATCGTGAAAAAATGAAGTGTTGAGGAAAATTTGTCCATACCGTCACCCGACAACTACACATACAGGCAACGGCGTCTCAAAAATCTACACTAGACAGCTGATTGTAGTTTAAACAGAAGTATAGACTAAAAAAATCAATAATGTTTTGGTGTTTGAAGTCAAACTCAATTATCCTGGTGCACAAAATCAGTCTGAAAATCTGTGTTATTCACCGGAAGGCTTTTTTGAATCTTAAGTTGAATTTTGATACCGCCACGTATAGAAATTACAGAATCAGATAAAAAAACTGCTGCCTTTAATAACACGATTTCCAAACCAACCACTTGCAGTTATGTTCGCATATCATGCTAGTAACAAAAGTGTAAAAATATGAATTTTGATGATTTTTTTCAATGTTTCTGATTATAAAATCGCTGCTAATTCCTTTAATGCCCCCCCGCTTGGTTTCAGGTTATACAGGGTCATCCATTTAAAATGTTCTAAATTTTAAAAAGTACATTACAGTCTTCTCAATACAAGCATTCTAAAAAGGTATTACGAGCCTCAGCCCGAAGGTTTTTGTTAGCGAACAGATACCATATTGCAACACGGGAAAATTCAGAGAAATATAAGCTTTTGAAAATATGAAAGTCTGCCGGGACCCGTTGTTGTTTGAGTGTAGCCCCAGGAAGAGGGGTAATTTACTATGGGGGGTCAAATTGTTTTGAACCGCTTAGAATCTATATATCATAGTCAATTATTCCTAGGTAAGCAGGAGTAAAAAAGTCCAATGGGTCACCACGGGTGGTGACTTTCCTTTCCACTATTTGGAAAAATAGGCTAAAGGCATTTTGTTTATTCAAGAAAGGGGGGGGCACCCGTTGCAATACCCGATTGTTGTACAAATTTTTTTTTACGATGTTCTTAATAATACTGATCCAATATGAAATGTCTTTTGCACGTTCGTCATCTCTTTTGTTGTTAAATAATGTAAGGGGTCCAACAAACTTCCCTTTAGGACTCTATGGGGACGGGGGACATTATACCCCTTTTTTAGCACCCTATGAAAGGGAACCACCATATGGCAAATAAAAAGCATATTTTGAATCAAGTATCATAAATATGTTTTTATATTTTTTACAGAGAAATTCTTGGTAGTACCCACAATTGTTGACCTTTCTTGAATAACAATGACCTTTGCCTATTTTCCCAAATATCTTGGAAATTAGCAACACATACCATGTGACCCATTGGAACTGTTTACTCCTTGTACCTAAGGAATAATTTGAGCTATATTCATTAGATTTAGAGCAGTTTCAAATATTTGACCCCCATAGTAACTTTTACCCTCTCCTGGGGCTACACGTAACAACGGGTCCCCGGCAGACTTTCATATTTGCAAAGTTATATTTTTTCTTAATATTTCCCAGTATTCGCTATTGGTATCTCGTTCATCTAACAAAACCTCTGGGCATGACGGTCTATAGGGTTCCACTAGCTATGGCTTATAGTTTGGGAGTTATGGGGTAAAAATGGTGAAAAGTCAATTTTGGTGTGTACATGGATCAAATTTAAGTTGCTCGTATCACAAGTCATTGGTAATGGCTCGTGGTAGTGTTCATGATTGTGTTCTAGCTAGGTGCTGATCCAGGGCCGCGTGTATCCATGATACGGACGCTCCCAACATGGCCCGCTATTTTGAGCCTGGGGTGGATTGGGAACAAGTCGGGGTTTTTAGACCACTTCTTCCGTTAAAATCTTATGGTGCCCTGGGTATGATGACTAGGAGCGAAGTCAGACCATGGACCTTTAAGAAATGGTGGTTAATCTGCTCACTGTAGCTTACTAGCTCCAAAGTGTGTTTTGTATAAACCCAGTTGACTTTTTGTAGCAGGGACTGTAGGTGAAAGAGTGTGCACTTATGAAGTTTTGCACACAAGTGCTTTTGGCATTGAAATCCTAAAATTGAGGGAATTACTTGCCACACCCCTTAACGAGATATGCAGAGTAACAGAGAATCAAAAAACAATTGGAAATGCATTTTTTAACGTTATAAATCAGGTATAACTGTGTACATTCCACATACTACGTTAATGTATAAACAACCACCAAAAATATGAACAAATGAAGTAGTTGGAAATTTGTCATAACCGGCACCCACAAATACCTTACCGCAACCGGCGTCTCAAAATCTACACTAGACAGCTGATTGTGGTTTACAACACAGTACAGAATACAAAAATATCACTAAGTTTGTTGTTTGAAGTCAAACTCAATTGATCATGGGTGCACAATATCAGGCTGAAAACTGTGTAATTCACCGGGAAAGGCTTTTTTTATCTAAGTTTTGAATTTTGATACGCACGTATAGAAATTACAGAATCATATTACATACTGCCTTGCCTTAATACACGGATTTCAACCAACCCTTGCAGGTTCGGTTCGCATAATCCATGGCTAGTAACAAATTGTAGTCAATTGAATTTTGATTATTTTTTCAATTTTTCTGATATAAAATCGCTGCTAATAATCCCTTTACAATGCCCCCCAGCCTTGGGTTTCAAGGTGATACAGGGGTCCACATTTTTAAAATTTTCCATCCCTGTTGAAAAGTACATGACATTCTCTCAAATTACAGCATTCTAAAAAGGTTTAGATCATCAGCCCAAAGTGTTTGGTTAGACGAACTGAGATAACCATATCTAACACGGAAAAGTCAGAAAACATATAACTTTTGAAATATAAGTCTTTAGCTGTGCCGGGACCCGTTGTTTGCTGTAGCCGGCCCCAGAGAAGGGGACAGTTACTAGGGGGGTCAAATGTTTGGGAACCCCGCTCTAAATCTAATATAATATAGGCTCAAATTATCCTTAGGTAAGCAGAGTACAAAAGTCTTGTGTGTCACACACGTGTGGTGCTTCCTTTCCAAGATTTTGGAAAATCGGCTAAGGTCGTGTTTATTCAGACAAGGTCACCCGTTGCAATACCAGATTTGTTTGTAACAATTTTTTTAAATGTTTAATAATACTGAATCCAATATGAAATGTCTTTTTGCAACTTTTCGGCATCTCCTTTTTTATAAGGAAGGGGTCCACACATTCCCTGGGTAGGACTCTATGGGTACGGGGGCATTATACCCTCCCTATGAAAGGGAACCAACCATATGCAAAATAAAAAGCAGATTTTGATGCATTATCATAATATGTTTGTTAAATATTTTTTTACAGAGAAATCTTGTATTACAATTTGTTGACCTTTCTTGAATAAACAAATGACTTTAGCCTATTTTTCCCAATCTCTTGGAAAGAAGCACCACTACATGTGACCCAATTTGACTTTTTTACTCTGGTAACCTACGGACTAATGTGAGGCTAGTTCATTAGATTTAGAGCAGTTCAATTTTGACCCCCCTAGTATTTACCCCTCTCGCTGGGGCTACAAGCTCAACAACGGTTCCCCGGCAGACTTCCCATATTTTCAAGTTATATTTTTCGCTGAGATTTTCCCCGTATTCAGCTATTGGTATTTCGTTCAGTCTAACCAAACCTTCTGGGCTGACGGTCATATGGTTCACACTAGCTATGGCTTATGTTTTGATTTATGGGTAAAAATGGGTGAAAATTCAATTTTGGTGTGTAACATGGATCAAAAGTTTAAAGTTGCTCGAGCCACCAGTCATTGGTATATGCTTTGTGGTGGTGTCATATTTTGTTCACTATTGGGTCTGGATCAGGGCCGCGTGTAAGCCATGAGACGACCTCCACATGCCCCGCTATTTGGAGGCTGGGGCGGATTGGGAACATCCTGGGTGTTTAACAACCCTACTCTTATTCGACACTGACTGCGATGGTACATGTTCAGATTTCAGATAAGTTTTTATTAGCATTTTCATTCAGGTCAGTACATTTATAAGATATTATAATATATATATGATAATATTAAAGATATTGAAGAATAAATAATTACATCTTTAATGAATAAAATGTACGAGTTTTGAATGGCATGAACTCAAACAGAGAGGGCCAGAATAGAGTCCGGGGAACTTTGAGCATGACCCCCACCATACTAGAATAATAGTTCAAATTTAAATGTTGGTAGCCTGGAATAGGACGTGACGCAGACGGAAGGTACCGGACAAAGACCCAACACCTAGGGAAGACAAGACAGAACATTGTCAGATTGTGTTTTACAAGATCAGAGGCAAGGGACTGCATCCATTGTGAGCCAGTCATTGATATATATTAGATGACAAGAAAGGTATTGCAGTTAGAGGACTAAATACATGAATTTTGAATGACGAGATTGATACATCAAAACAATTACTTAATATTAATTAAAAAAAAATTGAATATGTTATTAATCAGCTCATTTTTAGGGTTTAGTATGAGAAAAATGCTTACTTGGTTTTTCCGAGTTTATGATGCTATATAACTTAATGCTTCCAAATTTTGGACCGTGAATAGGTATAACTGAATATTTTATTCAGGTTTAGTGAGGGTTTTGTTGTAAGTGTATTTGTTCACATTTCTGGTGTTATAATCTGTGTATATCCTATGTTTTCTAGAAATAATTTGAAAATGAGTTTGGGAGGTTGTTTTGAAGTTGTAATGGAAACATGAAATCGCTGTTTGTAGTTTGTTTGAAAAGATCATCAAAATGTTGGTGTTTAAGATGTGAACATGATTTAGTGTGAGATGGTGTATTCGTGTTTTGATGATGCTGATGGGCTTTTCTGTTTGGAGTTGAATATATTGTCCAATTTATTCGAATTTGGAGAAGTCCGTGGACAGTGATTGTTATCAAGTGTTCAGCTCTGTATTTTCCCAATCTATGTTACTAGAAGAATTACGGGTAGTATAAAGATGTTGTATTAGAGTGAGAATAAGATGTTTTTGGAAGGGTGTAGCGGAGTTTTCTAAGAATCCCGATGTTTTTAGAAATTGATTTGAAGTTTTTGAGATGTTATATTTCCAGAAAAGATTTTGGTCAATTATTACACCTAGAAATTTTGTATGTTCCACCGGGTGAAGGGTGTGTGTGGTCAATTATTATTTTTGTTGGTGGTGGGTCGTGTTTTTTTCTTATTAACGTGCATATAGTTAGTGTTTGATACAATTCGCGTAAAGGTTGTTGGCTTTAAACCAGTTGTATACATTAATTAACTCTTTGTTTAAATATATTGTGAGGTGGTGTCGAGGTTTTTGTGGATAGAAATATGTTTGTGCATCCGGCAATAATACAAAGGATCAAATTTTCGTAAGAGGAAGGAATCATTGACATAGAGGAAGAAAGAGCAGGGGACCCAATATTTGAACCTTGAGGGCCACCGCAGGAAACAGGAGAAGGCTAAATAGTGGTGAACCAAAACAGTAAATTGAAGGCTGTTTGAACGATACTGAGCGAAGATCCAAAGGAAGGCCACGAATACCATAATTGGTTAGTTTGGAAGTAGTATTCGTGTTGATGGTGTCCGACGGCTTCTGGATCAATCGAGGAAGATCCTATGCTATATGATAGTTAAGAGACAAGAAAGAAGCATCTTATTACAAATATCCAGAAGAGCAAGGTCAGTAGAGTTTTGTTTTCCGAAGCATATGTTTATCGTGGAGAATGTGGAAACGTGTGAGGAATTATCAGCCTGGTATAGAGAAGGGCGTTCAAGATTTTGGTAAAAGCCTAGAAAATAGATATTAGGGCGGTTAAGTTTGGAGAAGAACCTGGGATCATCCTTTTTGAAGACAGGAATGCCTTAGTCAAGCCTTGAGAGCCGACGGGAAGACACCACCAGTTGACAATGAAGATTGAAGATGTAGGTAAGTGGTTTGGAGATAAAGGAATGACACGCTTTACGATAGAGGGGGCTAAACATCGCTGAGCCTGCGCTTTTGCCCTTGTTTTTGAATTTCTTGACTATGGTCAATAATCTCCCTTTTCATCATGGATTGAAAAAGATAGATCTTGAATGAGGATCCATCAGAAAGTCAGAAAAGAAGAAGAAGACTGGGATCTTAGGAGGGTCAAGGTCTGGACCAATATTGGCGAAGAAAGAGTTGAACTTGTTAGAGATGAGTCATGGGTCGGATCTCTTTTAGGACCATCCCGAAAAGTAAGGAAGGAGCCTTGGTCCTGGATTTTTTGCCGATGAACTTGTTGTTGATGTTTGCCATGTGTTTTGTTATTTATATTGTGTAATTTTTAAATTTTGTTGATGTAGTATTTTTTACGAGATGTGTTCATTAAGCTAGTCCATTTTATTCTATCTTAACATAATTAATTTTAGTTTGTTTATATCATTGGGATGTTTTATTGAATTTATTGTACATTTTTTATTTTTTTTAATTGTATTAAATTTATACCCCTCCCGCAGTACTCCACTGTTTTACTATTTTACGTTGTTAATTTTTTTTTTAATTTTAGGAAATGCTTGTTGTAAAAGGCATAATTTTATTATGAATATGTCGTATGATGTTTCAGCAGAAGTGGTATCTAAGACATCATCCCATTATTAGGCTAATTCGTTTTAACTGAAGTGGATCGTAAGTGTTTGTTTATTTTCTTTGAAGTATAATATTTATTTTATAATTTGTTGATTTGTTTTTATTATTTTACGTCATTATTTATAAGAGAAATACTAGGAAAGAGTGGTCAGTTATATCGTTGTATATAATACCTGGTGTATATATGGATTAAGGATATTCGTGAAGATATTGGTTAATGATGGATGATGTCCGAGTTGTAACGCGAGAGGGGTTTATCTATAAGTGGATAAAAAGAGATGCTGAGTAAACATGGTAATTAAGTAAATTTCCTTTGAACAAGAGTGGGTTGAAGTGTTTCAGCAGATGTAATGTTGATAATCCGCACAAATAAAGCTGGGAAGGTTTTCGCGATCAATCAAGTTAATTGTGTGGATAGACTGGGTGGTGAATGGTTGATGGCATTTCAGTGGGGCCTGTTAGTATGACGCCGATATGATAATTTTATGTTGGCTTTCTATCCAACAAGATGATTTCATAGTCATATCGCTATTAATTAGTTTAAATCATGGTGCCGGATTTTTGTAATTCAGATCATTGGAAATGTTAACTGCCACCCACCTCCCCTCTTTTGAAACTTCTATGGCAATGGGCAATGAGGAACCATCAATGTTATTTAGAGAAGGTAGGTATTTGTTATCATTCACCAAGTTTCACTAAAAAAGGCCCCTAATACGGGGATTTATGATTTAGTGCTTAAGAGTCTGTTTATGCTATCAATATTTTTATTTAGAAGACTAGACTACGGGAATTAAAATGAATTAGCTATGTTAGAACAGATTAAGGGTTTATGTTCGTCATTGAACTTATCCCACCATAATGTAAATTTACAATTATCGTTTCTAATTATTGAAATCCGTGTTACTCGTTTAGATTAGAGGTTTATCGTCATATTGTTTAAAGTTAAATGGATTAATTGTTATTTTGAGTAATTCTTCAAAAAAATTTTCTGATTATTTGGTAAAATTGATTTAATTCGTGTTTAAATTCTTCATCAATAGATGATTAAATTGCATGTTGACCCATTACAACCTTTGCAAAACCAAGATTCAGTGATGACTATTTGCATCATCAAGTGATTCAAAGCGCACGGTTGTTGGGCTGACTGGTAGCAAGATAGCGCAGAGAATTTTTTGCCTCTGAGTTGTTTTCTACAATATTAACATGACATTGAGCTACATAAAGTACATAAGACAGAAAAGCTATACAGAAATTGATCATTTTAAAATTTACGACACAAAATCTTATTACAAAACAAAAGAATCTCAAAAACCCTGAGATGAGATTAAGCCCAGGGGGCTGTAAAACCTGAGATGAACGGTTTGTATATTCATCTCAGGTAAAACATGAGGTGTTTAATCGACACTGCACAGATTTTGTAAGGAAACATAACAGTTAAAATGTACAGTTTGTACTTGTCCCTGTACCGGGACCGGGACGCTTAATGTCCCCGTAGTCCGAAGGACGGGATGCTTTCATGATCCATTTGCCCAATTCCAAGTGAACCATGGAGGAGAGCGGTATTCTGTATTTAATCAATATCTGGTAGTGGACAGATCAACTCCAGAATTGATAGTAAACCCAATAAATCCCAGCATTGCCACGACCCCACCCGGGATTCAACCCGGTATTTTTGATGTAAATTATGTGCCAGAGGCAAGCAACCCTAACCGCTAGCCACTCTCTCGGCCAAAGTTAGTCACTTGTGATTAGAGTAATATGTGTGCAAATTGGTTTCCCCTACTTAAGTTGAAAAATGGGATAAACATGCTTATTTTCACCAATTATCCAACAAAATGGTCACAGGTCAATAGATTCCAATAGCCTCCAATAGCTGTTGACTTTATTCACCATTTTGGTTAATAACTAAACACGTAAGATAGTCAAAACTATTCCTTTACAGAGTGAATAAAAAAAATTGTGCTTAACAAAACACAAAATTGACCCTGACCTGTTTACTCAACTGTGACGTAGTTGATGTTTTCATAATCTGCATATTTTTGACTTTCTATGCTGAAAAAAATGACGTAATTTGGTGAAGAAATGAGGTAGATAAGAAAGATTTTCAAGGCTGATGCAGAAAGATTTATCACCATATTCAGACAAAATATTGGAACTGAAAACCCAGCTTAACTGTGTAAATCCATTGGAATGGGGTAAAAATGGATCAGCCAAGAAAATCGTTCATATCTACCTCATTTCTTCACCAAATTCCTTCATTTTTTCAGCATACTAAGTTGAAGATATGCAGATCATGAAAACATCAATTGCATCACAGTTGAGTAAACAGATCAGGGTCAAATTTTGTGTTTTTTCGAACACAATTTTTGATTCACTATGTATTTCTTTCTATGAGCTGAATGAACAATTTGAACCACATTTTACAAGAATTGGAGCAACTTTTAATTTTTTAACCCTGTGCAAATCAAAATTGACTTTTTCACCATTTTACAGGTTTTACCCAATAATTCCAAAACTATAAGCCATAGGTAGTATAAACATTACCTTTTTGGAATCCTTGTAACCAGACAAACATCATGGTGTGCTTTTCAATGCATTTGGAACATTTTAAAAATTGTATTCCTGTGTAACCTTGAAATCCAAGTTGGGGGCCATGAAAGGGGTATGGAAAGTGCTTCCATCATTTTTTTTATTATCAATGTATGAAGTACTTGTGTACCAAAATTGACAATTTTATTCAGATTTGCATACTCACATGAGATTGTGCACTACAGTCCCTCACTATTGTGGGCTACCAGCTATACTTGAAAGACTACTTGGATTTTGGCAAGCTGGTTTGCGTCAATCAAAGGTAAACCTTCATTTCTCAACTTTAGTGCTTTTACCTTCCTCGAGTCAGTGACGTCAGGGTAGTATGAAGTGATCGCAGCAAGAAAACGCGGGCGTTAATTCAAAGCGCTGGCATATCCACGCGTGCGTATAAAGGGGGTGTGAAAATGCACATGCAAAACATCTGTCTGACATCACTGACTCGAGGAAGATAAATGGAGTATAGAATGCAGACTGAATGAAACTTGGTATGTAGCTAGTATTGGGCTGGCTGGTACTATTACACAGGTTGTCTGTCATTAATGTGGATCTTAAGAACCTCATTTACATATTTGCTCTGATTGGTGAATAACAAAAGGCATCCCACATTCTAAATTCTCTAAATATAGTGAGTGTTCAAGCCAAAAACTGCAAAAGTCTAGCTTTTTTAAAAATCTAATTTTAATTATCATCTGTACTGTCATCCAATTTGGATGTGCATGTGTGCATTAATATTTATGCATTATTAAATTTTAGTAATACATGTGTGCAATAATTTTCTCTACAGGTGAAAGCACTTAACTCACCATGGTAGGCAATAATAACAAGACCAGAACATTTGTTTAGTACAAATTCCCATGTTATTGGTTTATGAACGAGGAAAAAATGATATACATTACTCTTTAGTAGTCTATACTAAACAATTTTATGGTGTTTTAGGTTATTTAAATTGCCTATCAGAAAATCTATTTAAGTGACAGGAGATTTTTTGAGGATACAAATTTCTCTTAATTGAACTGGATCAGTTGTAGACCACCTACCGAGAATGTTTCGCAAGTGCAGACATTCCAACTAGTACGGATTTTCCGTATTCGATACGGACGTACATTTTCCGGGGGGAAAATAAGGATAATGGTCGCGTTACTAAAATAAAATAAAAAAGTAAGAAAATAAGTAAAAACAGAAAAATAAAGTTAAGGAAAGAGGGCAATGTTTTTTCGAAGCGAATAAAGGAACATAGATTTGAAAGATTCTCAATTTATAAAGTATGTTAAAATGGTTTCCGACATCGTTTTTCTCCCAACTTTCGGATGGTTCATACATCCATCCATCCATTTTTTCCAGGAAAGAGTAATTAAAGGCCGACTCAGAGATTTCGAAATATAATTATTTTGAGTAGAAATCCATCTAGAACTAAAGATAGCCACCTAATATGTTCAATTCCAAAGTTAGAGATGAATCGGACTTTCCGTTTTCATGCAGTAAACATTTATGCACAGTATAACAGTGCCATAGGATACCGTGTATAACAAAAATTCCGGATCCGGAATTTTATGACAAAGTTGTGATTTTCTATATGAAGGACTTTGATTTGAGCTTAGTTATTTCACACAATGATTAGTATATGGACAAGCATTATGTACATGCAAAAAACACGATTTGTTTGAAAATTTAGTACGCCCTCATCGGGAAATCTCTGAGTCAGCCTTTAAAGAGCTCTCTCATGATGCATTTGTATGCAGATGGCTCAGTCTTAAGGTTATGATCCTTTTCATAGGCTTATTTTCATGTAATATAAAAAAATTATCTATATGGACTTAGTTTCAAAGCTCTTTTAAAGTTAAGAATTCAAGATGGCAGCCAATGTGGCTACCTTCAAAGTTAATTAAACCTATGTATTATATAATGTCATCCCAAAATTATTATAAAAGTGCAAAGTAATATATGGCATAATGTGTGTGTGTGAGTAAACAGCAACATCATGTTCATTTGTTTTGTGTTTATTGACATGTTTAAAATTCAAATATTTAATTTTTTAGGTTTTTTCTTTTTTTAAATTTTTTAATAAAACCTACAAATGGGCTATAAATCTGTAATATTGATGATATCATTTCAACATATCAATAAAAAAAAAAAAAAAAAAAAATAAACTAGGAAAAATGCCTTTGACCTTTAGAAATTCATTTCTGGCACTTTTATTTTAATTGAAAATGCTTTGAATCCTTTGACACAGCAAGCGACTCCAGTTGCTCAACAATCAAATTTTTTTTCAAATTTTGTTTCAAAAAGGGGGTCAAAATTACTATTTCTAGGTCCCAATATACCCATACTCAGAATCAGCTTGAAAAATGCATCTAAATTAGTCCAAACAAGCCTAGTCTTTGCTGATATTCTTTAGATGGCTTTTCCAATGACCTGCAAGCCTGTGGATACCATCCTCTAAAGCCTATGAATTAGTGCTAACTATATAACATTGGCCGTGTCAATAGGGTTAATATGCCAAATGGCAGCTGATATATTAAGAAAATGGTAATTTCATTGTAGGCTTTTAAATCTTTTGACGGTGATCATATTGGCTGCTGTCTTTAAAATCAACTCCCTGAAATATGGCCTTGATAACTACATCTCTGATATCATGATGAATGCCTTACAATAGAGTGGCATTGGTATACTATGCAGTAGTCGTATAATTGTGTTACAATAAGTTGTCCAAATCATCCATGTGCAATCAAGTCATTCCAAGATGTCTATGAAAAAGCCCCCCTATTCATGAACATTTCATGCATATACTGTTCACTAAACTGGATGTTTAGAAAAGAGAAAACATTTGCTCTCCCCACCCACACTCCTTATTACCAAAGAATGACATTTTCAGAAAAAAGTGGCACTTTGCAGGATTCAAAGGTCTAAAGTTAACAAATTTTTACAACTATTTTTTTTCTTTTATTCAATTGCAGTCTGAAATAAATAAGGTTAAAAAATAAATGTGTTGGCAAACAAATAAGACAAATATGCAGACCTACAAATATGAGAACAAGTTTGACATTAATCAGTATTAAAGGCACTCTCAGTGATTTGCCAACTAAGCAGAGAAGTGAAAAATCATTCCACCTCATTGTGCAGTGTCTGTAACAAGTACAGTACCCTAACATATCATGCAAATGATAACCCAGAAGCAGCCTATACAACAAAATCGGATATTTTAGTCCCTACTGTCCGTACGAACACTGACTACAGCACGTAACTGAATGGAGAGTCATATCTTTGAACACTGCGTTTTTCCCCTCCTTTTCTGTCAATTTTTCAGTTAGAGAAAAGTATCTTATGAGAGTTCTACAGACCTATCCTTCACTTTAAGCATTCCTGTTCCTGCAAATTTTCAAATATTTTGCCATCTTTCGCTGATCCTGAGAGTGTCTTTAAGTATTTTTTTTTTTGCATATTGCACTTTTTCATGAAAATTAACCAAATAATTAATCTTAATTTGATTTGAAAACCAGCATTTTACACATGCTTTTGTCATGAATAAGGGCAATATGGCCAAAGAAATAAGACTTTTATTTGATACTGATGAATGTAACGCTTACATCTCATTGTTTGTCTGACTTTGGCTTGTTGTTTGTTTATACATTAAGATCATTCAAATTTATTTCCAATAACATAACATCAAAAAACAAAATGGATTATATCAAATACCAAAATTTCTATTAAAATACAAAAAGTAACATACATAATTTTCATAAAAAAACAATTATGTATGGGGAAAACGCCAGTGGACCAAAAAGGCCCTTCCGGTAGCCTTCCCTTGACGTGACTCACTCACTGACACGCCCGGGGTGGGGGGGGGGGGTTCTCAGGGGTTTGTTGGGTACCCACCCGCTCGTTCCAGGGTTCTGAAGTGACCCTAACGGGACCATTTTCAGTGAAATATACCCATAACGGGATCAACAAAGTTTTTTGGCCCATTTTTCAGTGAAAAGATACCCCTAACGGGACCATTTGCGTGAAATTATACCCCTTGCGGGACCTGTGTCTAAAATACGTGAATAAAAGATATCCTTTAAAATATCTAAATATACAAGAAAAATGACACAGTTTTCTACTGCAAGAAAACGATTACACATTTGGGTTTTATTTTTGAATATGTTTAGGTTAATTTTGTATTTTTCTTCTTTTTCGGTTTTTTTGTTTTTTTGAATTTTGTACCCCTAGCGGGACTATTACTTGATTATTGTGAATTGTACAGCATGGGTACCCCGACCAAAACCCCAAGAACCCCCCCGGGACACACGCACACATACAAGTGTGTTTAAACAGTAATGTTTTAAGCTTATTTACTTCGACTGCAAGAAAGAAAAAGAAACTAGATCTGTCTGTCTACAGATCTGAACACAGTCAAGGGTACTCAGACCAGAAGCGACCCTTAATGACCTTGACCCCCTGTGACCTATGAACTTGGTGAAGGATCTCAAGCTGCGTCGTATGCATGAGTCATGTGACCATGCAATGTTATCTGTCCGATGGGGTAGTGTATTTTGTAAAAATGAGCTTGACCCCAGTTACCTTGATCAAAATTTCATTAAGTATTTTCATTAATTATCTGTCTTGATGGGGGTGTCAAACACACCACATCCCATGAGTCACATGATTATACTATTTAATCTGTAGAAGGAGTGTTGATTTGAAGTGTAAACATAATTTGAAGTATTTTGACCTTTTACCCCTAAACCATGGGTCAGGTGATTGAGTGTCCATGATTGACTTTTTTTGACCTCTCAAGTCCTACAGGATGGAATAAAAATATTAAAAAAAAAAAAAAATATTTTTAAATTTTAACACACAGTAAAGGAGTTGACCTTAGTGACCCCAGATGACCATTTTGATCAAATGTCATTAGTAACTTTTGTGTGGGACGTCAAGCTACCCCCCCTCTACACCCCCCGCACCATATACATAGTCATGTGAATACTATGTAATCTGTGAAAAGAAGGTGATTTAAGTGTAAACTAATTTGATGTCTTTTGACGGCGCCTTACCCCTAATCTTGTGTCATAGACAGTCTAATTGACTTTTTGTTATGTTGATCAAGTCCTACAGATGTTCATCCCCCCCCAATACCCCCCCCCACCCCAGATTAGTTTTGAGATTTTGAGCTAATTCCCTTTAAAAAGAACTTTTTTGCATGTTACGTTGTTACCCCTGTGACCCCTATCGTGACCTTTGACACCAATTGAGTCCTGTCAAAAGTTTGTGGGCATGTACTTGTCCTTGTGAACATTTTGAAGATAAAATTGGATCGATTAAGCCCAAATTAATTGGTCGAGCTCTAGTTGCAAAATATTGGGCGAGACGGCAGGCGAGCGATAGCCAATATTTTAAAACCAAGAGCGAGACCAATTAATATTGACATAAATCATCCAATTTTATCATCATGTTTTGGATCCTAAATATTTTCCCACACTTGGACTCCTCAAAACATGATCATGGTTATTATGGGATGTTCCATGTCTGAGATAGTAGTCATGTTGACAGAAAGAAAGAAGAAGAAACCGTACAGAAGAAAAACACGGTCGAGTTCCTCGCTGTGTAATGAAGTCATGTTTTTTTTAAGGGGGAATTTGGGGTTGGAAGGGCTAAAAGACAAATTGCAAAATTTTTAAATTTAGGAAATTACGCTTTCGCTTTCTTTTTGCTTTTTTGTTTTGCAACAATCGGAGCTTCCGTTCAAAAGTATGGTCAAAATGCAATTCGCGAGCGAAATTTTGTTTTAATTTGCTATGTATTTCATTGTTGGCCTACGAAGTAAGTCTATAAGAGAGTGGGTGGGTGATAGATCCAATCTGTTTCACAAACTTTATTTCCCATTTATACGCACAGTATAAAACAAAACAGTTATGCTGGCGGAGGTTTGAGCAAAAAGTCTATAGGGCCCAAAACACTCACCCCCGTTGGAATCCATAACACTTCAGAAACAGGGCATAACTTCAAGAAACGTCACAGAAATGTAATTGTAACCCATTCTTGTTAGACGACAATCATCGTCAAATACTCTGGTTTTTCACTGTAGTTGTCTGGCGACTCTTTGAATGCATTGTTAGTAGGTCCTCTACCAAGAAACAGGGACCATTTTTTGAACACAAGGTCAGTAATAGATATACACCTCATGTGCTTATGTGTAGCCCTGGATGTTTATGTTTTGGTTAGAGTGACCCTGACACTCTGCAGTGCTTTCATATAGCAATGCCCTAGTAATTTTACACTAGGTATATTTGTGCAATAACATGATTTTTGTCACACATGGAGTGTTACCGGGGGGGGGGGGGGTCTGTAAATTGACAAAGTTGTCTTTGTAGGACTACTAAAGAAATTATTCTTGTTTTTCCTTTGAATGCCACTTCATTATTTTATGAACTATTGTGTTGTGTTACTTTTGTGTGTGGTTTGCATATGTGCTTGTGTGGGTGAATTGGGACTTAAATGGTTTTAATGGTACAAAATGTGGTACATACAAATTAAAAATGTTTCAAATGTGGGTATACACAAAACAATTAAATGTAACATGTGGGGGGGGGGGGGTTCTTCACATTGGGAGGAATACTGGTTTATGTACCATTCAGGCTCTTTTTCGAGGTTCCAGTGACCCCATGTTTAGGACATTTCCAGAGACCTACTTTTCATGTCCAAAGCCACATTCTACCAAATTTTCTTCAAAACCCCTCAAACCAAGTATTGGGAATTGATGGAGATCGAAGCTTTTTGTTCTTAATTTTCTGAACAACCGTAGTTTTCGGAGACCCCATTTTTTGGGCTCAAAAAAAATCAGCCCCCCCGGTACAGGTTTTATTATAGTCGATTCGCGTTGATTACTTTGGTCCCCCTGGAGTTTTGTACCTATTCAATCAAGTCGGAGAGGGAAAATGAAAGAATTCAAATGCAACAGGGGGGGGGGGTGCCACACCGATTATTTTGGAGTACACTCCGGTCATATAACCCACTCACCTGCCACTAAATACAATTCATTCATGTATGGAAACGCACAATAGTGTGATTTCCAGGCCTGAACATTCCTCACAATAACATGATTACAGAAGTCCCTTCGCTCATTGATTTTTCACCTCTGCAAATATGGTACGGGGTCACATATCAGAGAATCGAGTATAAGAAGCCAGAAAGCCAAAATTGAAAAAAAAGACCAAAAGTTGCAGTAGATCCTGTACTGACAAAATTTTGTAATACTTTGGTTTGACAGGCTCAGTGATAATACTGTGGTTGAAGGTGGGAAAGTTTTTTCCTTTATTAAAATGGTTGTTTGTGGTATTTGGTGGCTGATGCAGGAAGGGGAATGTTCTAATGTAAGCAATTTAGCTTTAATAACATAGGATATGAGTTTAATAATTCTGACCATTCTGAACCATATCTATCCAGTCAACAGAGGATGTAGTTTTTACTCTTACCATTTCGGAAATTGAAAAATTGGGGAAGATGTTCCAATGGAAGAAAATTCAGTGTTCTTCAAAAGTTGTAATAAAGTTGAGAAAACAGCAGTTTAATGAGTACTTAAATAATTTCTGTTACTATCTCCCTGGCCTGGGCCATACACAATCCCTTCCTAATCCTCATGTCATCTATATTTTACTGTTTAACCCTTGATATACCAAGTACCTTAAGCAATAAATTGTGCAAAAATTAGGTTTGTTTTAACTCCATATTAGTTAGTCCGTGTCCGTTTTGCTGCCCCTGGTTTGTGCATACTGAATCAGTGGTTGCAATGACAAAGTCCGATTCCTGGTGTGAGGAGTTGATGGTTTGATGGGTGGGGGGTATTCAGGTAATTTGATGATACAGGACGCACTGGTGGGGGGATTGTCCTGTTTGGAGCCAGGTGTTGATGTAAATAGTGGCGTCAGCCAGGATTCAAGTTTGTTGCCAGTAATAGTAGGCCACATGCATTTCATTTGAGCCATGTGTTTACTGTATTTTGTTGTTGTTGTTTTTTCTTTTATTTACTGATGAGATTTGCATGTTAAGACAAAACAGATGATAGAATGTTTCAATTTTATAAGATATCCAAGTGATCCAAAATCATATTTTTGTTTTGTAAGACTAATAATTTACAATCAATTTTATTTTCTCCTGTCTTGAACTTGCCATTTGCCATTTGAGCAATTTCTGGGAAGCCCTTTTCATTTTTTTTTTGGAAATTCAAAATAAAAAGTGCATTTGACATTTAGGGGGGGGGTTTTTGGACTATCTTGGTAACAAACTTTGTATTTTTTTTGTTTGGCCTTAACAATGAACAAATTTCACTTGGCATAAGGCCTATATCCCAAACATCCTTCTCGGAAAAGGACTACATACCTGACGATCACCGCAAAAAGGTGGTATCGTTATTTTTCTGTTAAGCTAGGGTCAATTTCCCCAAACAAACGGGTCCGCTCCGGATTTTTTGAAAAGTGGAAAAATGCAGTTAAGGTACGTTAGGATATGGGAATTTCACTTACTTGTTTTGTTTTCACCTCATTGCACAACTAAACGCCACACCTCTGGAGTAAGCCACAGCATCCTTGATGTTCTCGTTTTTTTTCAAGCTGCGAGATTTAACTTTTTCGGCTTTTAAAATTCTATATCTGGAAAACCTAATTTGCTGTTGATCTCTAAGTTGTACACATTATTAGTGAATTCAATTCTATTGTTTAATATATAATGAGAGCAAAACAGCGTTCTAAAATATAAAAAAACCTAAAAAAACAGTTTTGCTAGAATAAATTGCCGATATCTCAAAGTGAATTTGACGATATGTCATCGCGGCGCGCAGGATTTCTCGAAAATGATTTACCCTAGAGAGTGGGATAAAAACAAAAACAAAAAAAGCAATTTGAAGTATACTAAGTGGGCTATAGAATGAACCACTATGGTGCCAATAGCCCCATGGGACATGATTTAAGGGGGGTCAGTAGTAATAAAAACGAACAATTATTTTCCCTTTTGTTGTCAAACAAAACGCAAAAGAAAAGTAATTTGTCCTGACTTTCAATTTTGTTATTTTTTAGCCCTTCCACCCCCATATTCCCTTAATTGTTGACTCTTGACCATGAAATCAAACGGTGCCAATTTTTCTGAGAATTTAAAGGAAGTGTGTGTTGATTACCAAAACTTTTTTTGGAAAAAAGCAACAGATTTGGTGGCCAGAGCCAAATTTTCTCTTCAAATTTTAAAAAGTTTTTCTAAAATCCGTTCTAAGTAAGTTATGCAACCAAAATGGCCTTGAATTTTAGGGGGAAACTATCTTTTTGAATGATCAAAAAATAATTTCCAAAATAACCAATGTACAGGAATGTCTTGCTGTAATATTATCACAGGCCTACAGTACCCCTTGGCATGTCTTGTTTAAAGACTTGCTATAAGAATCACACTCTTGGCATGTTTAGAAATATGTGCGCTACTAACATAATAAGAGCAGTGAAGTAAATAGCAAATGATACAGACTAAAGAGTGGCCCACACATCTGAATTGTGAAAAGTAATAATTTTTTTTACATTCTCCGGTTATTCCTAATTGTAATTTTTGCACGAAATAATCAATAATAGACATGTATAGAGTTGGTGTTTATGGGCTTTATTTGTGAAGCTTAATGATTCATTTATTAAGTCTTACACAAGGGGGATACACCCATTCCCCAGGAAACACCAAAGCCCCGGTTGAATGAAACTGAAAAAGTACAGAATAGTAAAAATCCCTACAAATGAAGAGAATTATCTAAATCGACACAAAACTGGGTGAAGTTAGACCAGCTGAGGGCCTGAGTCACAGGCTTTGGAAAGAAGAAAGGGTCATATTTGGATAGAAACACGATGCTTTGACATGCAATAAATCCCTGATAGGTCTTAACATAAGATGTAATTCTGTTCTTTGTATGGAACCAGTACCCATCAATGTACTTGAACCATGTATGGCATGTATGCTTTAATAATTTAAGAGTGTCCTTTTTTATCCATGCAGCCTTTTTAAGCTATGGTGTTTTGTTGGTTAGATTGAATGTAGTGACCAAAGAATCAAAATTTGTCATAACAGGCAAAGACTGCTAGATAAGTCCTTATAAATCTAGCAAATTCTAGCACCTTCTTCATAGACTCGGAATAATCAAAATGATCATCCAAACATTACATTAAAGGTGCTTATTAATTTTTATGTCTATTGTGTTCTCTACTTGATATGAGAGCTTGGCACTTGCACAATGCCCCATCGAGTATCGTGGGAAACAAACTTGCAGTTTTGATGGTAGAAGCAATAATGCATATTGCAAAGCCTATATTCAATACTGTGCTAATATTGATGGTTAACCATTAAAATGACAGTTTGAGAGCCTGGCACTTGCACATACGCCCCATCAAGTATCGTGGGAAACAAACTTGCAGTTTTTATGGTAGAAGCAATAATGCATATTGCAAAGCCCTATTCAATACTGTGCTAATATTAATAGTTAACCATTAAAACGACAGGTTTTTTTGGAATGAAATGGATTAGAGGGCTCAAATTTCAGGATGACAATGAGAAAATATTGCCTTTCATCTGATATCAAAATCGATACTACCGGGTAAATCAAGAGCCCAAAGAGGATCAGAACATGCACCTTTAATTACCTCCAAAGGATCATGATATTTGATTTTAAAGAGGCACTGGCACTGGCACATTTTCAGAAAATATGAAATTTCTTCAATTTGCTTGCAAATGATAGTCTAGGCCATTGGAAGAATAGAGATATATTTTGCACATAAAAATAACTACCCAAAAGCAGATAGGGACATTAATAAGAGGTTAAAGGAATCCAGATAATTTGTAGGCTAACTTTTAAGTTTGCCGTAACTTAAAAATCGGCTTACAAACGTAATAACAAACCTGTCTATTACATGAATATCATAGACTCGTACTCATTGATATTAAAACCACAAAGGTCACAGACCAGTCAGATAAGGTGCAGGCCATGAAATCAACTCTGACATGTGTTTTCTGTGTCTGCTGATTTGTCACCCGGCAAAATTATAAAATCGTTCTGTTTACCCATAAGCGTGCTGATTTGGGCTTAATAATTTCAGGTGAGGGCTAATGTATATAAAAGCTTTATAACCAGCAAAAATATCAATTTTGAAAAATCTAGAGGGCACACTATTTTTCAAATGTGCCAGTGTCTCTTTAAGTTATACCAAACTTGAAGCTTTTATGTGCAATAACAGTACATTGCACTTCATAATGTAACTACTCCACTATATCGTCTGCTTTTTTAATTGAAAACACACCCTAGACAATATGCATGAAATGACACAAATAAAAAAAAAATCACTGTATCTAAGTTTTCTTCTCCAACTTTGAAATCACTCCCTAAATTATATTTGTACCTTTGATCCTATCCGGGGATGCTATAAGAGAACATTTGCAGAAAGTACTTTCTGATTTAGTCAAATTGTTCAAGTATATGAAGACTGATGAGTGATATACATGGCAATGATTCCATGTAATATAGGCCAAGTGAAAGTGTATTTTGTACATCACCAATAGGTAACCATGGAAACATATGTCCCATAGAGATGGGCAATAAGATCAGTGTAGAGGCATTGCACAGTCACTGCTTGTCCTTTTGTTCTCTTGTACAGCCTGTCTCAAAAACAATGGTACAATCAAAAACTGATTTTTTTTTTCAATATTAAATCTCAACACAAATGAGTTGTTTTGTGCATCACATTAAAGTAAAAAGACCAAGCTTTCAAATACATTTTGTTTCATCTCATTTGCTTGTTTTAATCGGGAGATAACTCCAGTTTACTGCGGAATGCAAAAATCAAGTTTGTGCCACTTTCTGGTTGAGTGAAGAGGGTGAAACATAAGTTCTTCTCTGTATTTTGTTTCTTTAGCCAAGTTGCAATCTCTTGTGAGCTTCAAGACAGCATGGCACAGTACTCGAAACAACTCTGCCCATGCATAAAAGTGGCACAAAATCAATTTTGGTGTATCACATTAAATTGATTATATCTCTGAATTGACAAAAGCAAATAAGATGAAACAAACACTATTGGAAAGCCCAGTCTTTGTTCTTTTAATATCATGCCAAGTAAGAATGACTTATTTTTAAATTTCATATTTAACCATTTTTTCTGATTGTACCATTTTTGTTTAGACAGGCTTTGTTGAACTTTTTACAAGGCGGCCTTCAGGCCGTCTTGTTCTGTTGTTTTGATGCATTCTTCTTCTTTTTTTGATGCTTTCTTTCTTCTTTCTTTCTTTCCTTCTTCTGGCAACAGGCTTCAATTGCCTCTAGCTCAGTCATGGTTTGACGTATTGTGACTAGACTTACATCAAATGACCGCTGACTTGGACCATTTATGTCATATGACATTGACCCCTGTCTGACCTTTGACCTGGCCACAGGCTTCAAATATGTAATTTAATTGTCAAAATTATCTTCTACAGGATTACGCTGGTATCAACCAAACTGGTTCAGAGGAACCACTGACCCTTGCTTCATATAGGGTGTTCAGGGATAAGGAGTCAAAGGTCAAGGGGGTCATTTCCAGTTTGAAAGACAAAAATTGTGAAAAATATGCAAAAAATCACTGTCCTTACAAATTACGTAACAGAGTGACGTCATTAGAGCACATGTATTGTTTACTAGGCAGGGTTCCTTTGGGTTGTCCACAGTTCAGGATCAAAGGTCATTAAGGGGTCATTTCTGGTCAAAAACCAAAAATATTCCAAATATTCAAACATTTTTATCTCAAAACCCAACAGAGTACCGTGACCTAACTTGCAGATATGCTTTTCATTTACCGTGGTGTATGCAAGGTCTTTTTTATTTTGGAGTCAAAGGTCATTTAAGGTCATTTCCCCGGTTTTTAATGTAATAATTTCAAGAATTTTAATCTCCATAACTAAGCATAGTAAGAATTTTTGTGTCGCCTGAACGACTGTTCTGGAGGCACATACTATCCAAATTCCTGTGTGTCCGTCCGTATGTCCGTCCTTATGACTCGTTTTATTTGCATTGGAACAATGCATTTTTTGTGTGTACACGAGGTTTTTTTTATACCGGGATCAAAGGTCATTAAGGGGTCAAAAGGTCCAATTTTTGCCAAAAATGTTGAAATAATACGCAATTGGGTTTATCTCAAGCCTATGAGGACAGATAAAGCCGTTTATTCCTAAGTGAGTAACATTAATAGTAGAAAGTTATGATAGTCTCGACCCCAAAGGTCAAAGTTCAAGTCAAAGGTCAAATTTTCGAACAATCTCCGATTGAACTGAAATTTGACGGGAATAATCCTCGGGATATCGTAAAATACAGAAAAAATACATAATTTTTGCTTGAATATTTGTGACCCAGGGGTCCCGTTAATAGAGGTGCAACGGTCAACAGGCGTCAAATATTGTAATTTTTTGTTACAAATTATCTTCTTCCACAACAGCCATTACGGACGCCGATATCAACCAAACGGTTCAGAGGAACCACTGACCCTTTCTTCATATAGGATGTTCAGGGATAGGAGTCAAAGGTCATTAAGGGGGGCCATTTCCCGGTTTTGAAAGGCCAAAAATTGTGAAAATATTCAAAAATCGCTGTCCTTACCATTACGTAGCATAGTGACGTCATTAGAGCACATGTATTGTTTCTAGCCAGGGTCTTCGTGTTGTCCAGGTTCAGGCTCAAGTCCATTAGGGGTCACTTTCCGTCAAAAACCCAAATAATCCAGAAATATTCAAAAATTTTTTATTCAAAACCCACCATAGTACAGTGACTTAACTGCAGATGTGCATTCATGTTACCTGGTGTTCAAGGTATTTTTATTTTGGAGGTCCAAGGTCTTTAAAGGTGAGTCCGGTTTTCGGTGAATAATTTCAAGAATTTTTATCTCAAGAACTCCGCATAGTAGAATTTTTTTTTGCAATTGGAACAATGCATTTTTTTGTTGTGTACACGAGGTTTTTTTTAACCGGGGTCAAAGGTCATTAAGGGGGTCAAAAGGTCAATTTTTGCCAAAAAATGCTAAATATAGACAAATTGGATTTTATATCTCAGCTAAGAGGACAGAGAAAGCCTGTTATTACTACATTAAACATTAATAGTAAAGAGGTCTTGATAGTCTCGACCCCAAAAGGTCAAAGTTCAGGTCAAGGTCAAAATTACAAACAGCTCCCGATTGCAACTGAAATTGACATGGAATAATTCTTGTGATACAAATACAGAACAATAAAAGTTGACCCTATTCGTGACCCAGGGTCACGTTATAGAGGTGCAAAGTCAATCCCTGACATGCTTGGATTTAGTTTCCCTACTTTTGATTAACACGTAAAAATACATTTAATGACATTTGTTTACTATTGGTCAAGTTACCGAGGTGTCAGAGTACTTTAAGGGCATACACTAAAAGGGGTCACCATTCCTAATAGGAGGGCCCGCCCTTGGTGTCTGTCTCAGGCATGACAAAGGTTTTGTGTCAGTTCTTTACTACTTAGTGTTTGGGCTAATGAATCGAATAAAAGTGAAAATTATCACCTTATGATTCTTGACGTGTTTAAATGCTGAGGTGACCCCTTGCCAGAATACCAGGGCCAGAATATAATGAATCTAGAGAAAAGACATGTCTGCATGATGCTGTGATCCTCGGAATTGTCAAACCCTCCCATTAAAATACTTTGACTTACTACTCTCCAGTGAAACACTTGACTTTCCCCTTTCCCCTGATATGTTCTGATTTACACGCTCAGACTCAAAGCCTATATTATGGTCTGTAGTTTCAAAAATACACTGAAGTAGTAATATTGTATTATAAATTAGGAAAGATGTAGTTCTGTGTTGTTACTTATTTAGGGGTAATAATTGCATTAAATACTTGCTTATCCACTTCCTGCATGTTTATGTAGTAAAAGGCAGCTTATATAAAACCATTTTCTCAACTATGAAGTGACCAGTTACAGGAACCCCATATTTTCTTTGAAGTTTATCATCTCACCTATGTAAACACAGAATTTGCCAGGGTTGCCCAGTAAAGTTTTGAGAAAATGTGACTGTGAGATGGGCATATGGTATAGCGCCCTCATAAGATGTAACTATTTCCTAGCCTATTGCCGAATCAATCCCACAATGTACCAGTTTGGGGAATTTTTTTATCTCAATAAGGTCATGTGATTCCACAAAAATCATATTCTTAACACATAAAACCCTGATTTTTATGTTAATTTTACCCCACAAAGCATTAGTACTTTATAAATATTTAGCATAATCATGAAGTGTCTTTACTTTGGGAACACTTTTTATCCCTATATCCCTTTTTATCCCTATACTAAACATATGTTTAGTACAATAGAGGTCTTTCACCTCACTCATGCATAACCTATAACAAAGGTGTTAGTTCCCGTAGTATTCCTCATTCAGATCAATTTAATACCCGACCTCAAAGTACTGGTAGACATTTCATATAGAAGTCCCATTGATTCAAATGAGGTATTGCCATTCATTCCATCAAGCACTACTGCACAACGTCATGCAGTACATGACAGAATGAATTGTAATACTGCATTTACATCAGTGGGACTTCTATATAAAACGTCTACCAAAGTACTTGTGCTATTCAAAGTGTGCCCCATACTTTTATGCATACATATCCAACATGCATGTCCTTCTTTAGATTTAGAAAGTCTCCAGAAATTTGGAATGGACTTTGTCATTCCCGGCAAGATGGCCGCTATTCCGAAAGGTGGAAGACCTCTATAAAGTATAGGCACATTGTAATGCAATATGGGATTGGTTGAAAACACCCTCTGCATATTGCAAGATAGTTCCTACATAAAGAGGTACAGAAATCTTATAAAATTGCAAGCAGTGAGTTCTCTGGCACTGGCCAGTCTCCAAATAAGCAGACAAGATAGCTTAATCAGGTAAGCGCTCGACTCCAGTGTATTGTGCTCATTCATCCGTATAGGCATGCGTTTAAACCCTGTGAGATTCAGCTATCTTGTAATTTCCCTGGACAAGAATTAACCGCTTAGTTGTCCCGATTTACCCATGCGATATTTGGGAAGCTGCTCCCGGCTGCGATGGTTATCTCGATGTATGTTTGCTGATAAGGGAAAGCGCTGATCCTGATCTGCTGCATCCCTTGAAATGATGCTAAATGGTTTATGATATGGTTGGGCCACAGTGATCAGCGGCCATTTGTGAAAGCGCTTAGAGGCCAAATAGCATAAGGCGCTATATAAATCTCTGCTATTATTATTATTATTAAATAACCTCGGCTTTATGCTTAGCGTACAGTTTCAGCCAAACACTCAACTTTTGGTCAATTTCTGATTCATTTAGACCAGACCCACCGACCTGATTTCAATAGGGAAATTTGGTGCAATGTTGGCTGCTAGATGCACTATTTAGTGGTGTGGACCCTGAAGATCTCTTGATATTTTCAAAATGTTATTCTGCATGATTGTATTTTGGCCATTGCTTGCATGTGAATATATATGGAAAGAAACTCTTCTGATTTTGCTATCTTCTGAAGATAGCATTGAGTTAGTGGCAAAGATGGTACCGGTTAGAGTAATGTTCTATGGTTTTGCTTTCTAAACAGTGTTGTATCTTTCATTTTTGGTTTATTTTATATGGTTTTTATCAACTTAGCTGTAATTGAGTACCTTAAGGTTAGTATTATTATTATGGTTAGCAATTTAGCATTAGGGTTAGAGGTCATCGATAGAGGTCGGCGAGGTGGGCAGAATAGTTATTATATCCTATCCTGTATGTCAAGGGTCCTGAAAATACCAAAATTGTTAAAGCTAATGAGGTAGCTTGTGGGGTAGCTTGCTTGAAATCAATGTATGGGGGGAATCTCTGCCCAAATTTTTAACATTTCCATGAACATTTTCTGATGTGTGAGCCCAATTCAGTTCCTTATTTATTATACGGTACTGCAAAATCAGATAGCAATGACACAAGAAACACCCCGTCTCTAACTGGCGATTGTTTCCACTGACTGAAATGCTCACCTGAAGTACTTGTATTTAAAACAGACTCTTCTGTTGCACTTGTTCACTCCTGTGACCTGCCCTTTTACACCCCTCCCTCTGTTAAAAGCATGACCTTCATAAAGAAAGTGATCAGGATTTAACATAACATGGCAGAGTACCTTTCCTCAGTCCACTGGCAAATAACACTGACATCCACATAGAAAAAACATAGATTAGCTCCCAGTTTCAGCCAACACATTACTTTTGGTCACATTTCTGATTACTTAATTCAGACCAGACCCACCAGCCCAATTTCAACAGGGAAATTTTGTCTGACTATTTAGTGGTGTTGACCATTAGGGTACGAGGAAACGGGTACTTTTTAAGGGTAGCTAATTGCTGTACTGATACTTGTTTAGGGATGCAAACTCCAGCTGTGAAAATATGTGTTTTTGTGAATGCTTGGTCATGGATGATATCCTTGTCAATGAGAAATGCCCCCCCCAGAAAATTTCAAATGGAATAGCATCAGATAGCATCTGATTATTGCACCATGTGTGCGAGTCTAATCTAGTGTGTGTGAATACAACTTTAGTCACCGTCACAATTCCTTTTCTAGATACACGCGTGTAGAATTGTTGCGTGTAACATGTATCTATGTTTTTCCCTTGCGAGTTGTCATGGTTCTGTCTAGTGGAATACGGGCATAGTCTTAATGCAGAGAAAAGGAATTATGACAGAGAGTAGGCCTATATAGAATGACTATACAGAATAAACTGCAACTTCATTCTAACCTTGGCTTGGAGGTCCAAATCAGACTTCACCTTGGTGTTTATTCATATTTGTGTTGCTTAGGACAGCCGATAACTAGTACCATTTGTCATGTTGTATCACATGTTGATGAATATGTTGTATGATTTATATTCCCTGGGAGTAGGATTCATTCCCTTGGAGGAATGATCAAACAAATGACCAAGTCATGTTTGGTGCCAACCAGGCTGCTATATAACCCCTTAAGTACCTTTTGATGGACAAGAAGACATTACCAATGTCCATTATCATTATTGTAGTATCATGTCATTTGTTTTACTTTGCACTGATTTCATGTGTAAAAGCTATACAAGAGTCACGATGTCCTGCTCTGATAAAATTAGGCTGAACCTGCCATGTTTTAGTTGGAAGCAGACTAGCATACTAAGGGGCTTACTGCTATCAACAATAAACTTTATTACATCCATTTTATTTGTGGCATGCTTCCTTCTTTCCAATTAAGTTAGGTTGTATCATCTTAAAGGCAAACGCACAGATTTTGAAATATAATTGTGTGTGTTAATTAATGAAAAATGTTATACTTAAAGGTGCATTTTGTGATTCTAGCACCTTCCATTATATGGTTCACCAGATGTCCTCGAGAAAAGATTTCCAAAATTAAAGTTGATTCTGATGATGCGTCTTTATGTTATGAGCAAATGTGTGTATCACAGTGGGCCACATGGGCTACTGTGTTGCAATTTCCAATATTTTTTCCAGCAATCGGATTGGGACATCATTAGAATGTCTTTTCATTTTCTACAGCATATGAAACAAAACATTGACTGTTTTTGTTTGGCATATGGTAAACACTAAGATTTTTGGGATCTCACAACCTTGCCATTTTCATTTCATACCACCTGAAAAAAATAGGGACAGTAGTCCCAAATAGGTTGTTTGATTATGTGCATCAAAGAATAAGTGAAGAGTAATAATGTCCCTAAGTAACCCCACATAAAACCTCTTGTCTCATTGTATAAGCATACCAAGTATGAAGTTAATCCATTAGGCCTACTGCACTGAAAAGCTACAGTAAGAGCTAGTAAGTTAAAAATGTCAACCAGAATATGTATTACTCAATGTTTGACACACACACACACACAAATCATGCTGACCTAAGGTCTTTCTGATTGCATTGGATGATCAAAAAATGGCAATGTTTTGATCCTACTTGTTACCAGACCTCCATAAAGCAGTCACATTTTGACATCCTTTATCATTACAACTTAAAAAAGACACAATAACACTTGTTTTTTCCCTTGCTTTTATGAAGCTGTTTTATTGACAGCCAGAAAGTACATGTACAAATGCACCACATAGGGACATACATACAAACGAATAAGTTACACAAAATATTGCAGGAATTAATAAGCTCTCAATAAACAATAACATTGGAAAAAAAAGAGAAAACTAGACGGTTGAACCTAGGGTTATAATGAATGTGAAGGGAAAAAAAGGTAAAATCAAAGCAGCAAGTACCTTTGAGGCACCGTACAAATAACACAATACACAAATTAAAAAAAATGAGAAGCTTATAGGTAGGGTAACTACATTATCAACTAGCTGGATTTGCTGAGTAGAAACACTCCCATCTGTATGTAATCACAAGGCTGACAAAGGAACTTTGCACCCTGGTGTTGAAACATATTGCATTAACCAGGGTGCATTGTTCATTCTGTCATACAGTGCAGATGGGAATGTAACTAGTCTTTTAGTACTAGGGTTAAAATAATACATCTCAACTTTGGTTTGTTTGACTTGTTAACCATTTCTGCTATGAAGCTACCAGAGATAGTCTCATATCACATGGCACAGTTCAGTGACACCTCAGACTCTGTGTGTTCTTGCCATTATCAGTTGGTCGGTCCTGTCAGTACACTATGAGTCATTAAGAGATGAGACTGTAGGAGCTCCATAGTGTTGAGTGCCAAGTGTAATTGTGTATTCACAATTAAATGCCTGCTTTGAGAACTTTACATCATGAGACATGTATTTTGCTGACAAATGGTTAAAATGTGTAGCAAGAAGAACCATTTACATAAACATTTTGAAGGATCAGCAATTCTCTTCAAAATGGACCATTACGTTAGTGTTGATTTCATTAATTGTGAGTGCATGTGTTGGGTGCACGTGTGTTTGTGGTTTGTGTGTGTGTGTGTGTAGTGTATGGTATGTGTGTGTTTGAATGTATTTTTGTAGTTGTGCATGTCTCTGTTTTCCAATTTACAGTGCTACTTATGCTAAATGCAATGAAGTTTGCACATAATTTACAAGATGATCATTTTTAGTCCAATACAATGTCTTGAGGTAGGTTCTTCTTGCTTTCTATTGCTGCAGCTCGGGGATTCACAACTCACTTTGACCTACACTGCCCAACATTGTTGTTATTGAAATGACATAAATATACCAACAGCATTGGTGCATGTCTGACTAAATGCGTCTTGTGCGTGTTTTTACGTGCCACATCATCCATGAAAAAAATTGCATATTTACTGATGAAACTTAGTAAATGCCATCGATGCCTACATCACAATACCCAAGGGCAGAGTTTTATTAGCCTGCACACACATGCAAACTTAGACACTGACCTTGTAAATGATGGTTAGGCAGTATAGTTAGGCAGTATAGCAGAAGTGATGTGTAATCCCAGATCAAATAATATCTAGAAACCCTATGCAGCTAGAAAATACACTGTGCTATTCCAGGCTGTTTTTGTTGGTTTAGTTAATTTTTAACAAAGTTGCAAAATGGATAACAAATACAGTGACATGAAGTATGAAGGTAAGATTTTTATCTTTTGCCTGGTTAGGGAGTGCATATTTGTACAAACATGTTTTTCAAGACAGAACTAAGCACAATCTTGCTATAACATCAAGTTGCACAATTCTTCCGTGAAAAGCGTGTTGCAAAGATGATGCACTCCTCCATGGTGCTAGAGATAGCTCACATTTCAAAATGAATTGTATTTCTGTAAAATATACACCAATCTTTAACTTATTTGTGAAATTTAATATGAACTGAAAGTGCATATTACATTGTTTTGAAGTGCATATTATGAAGCACAAATCTACATAAAACACCACTCATAATATCTTACTGGATTTCCTAACTTTTCCAAACTTTGTTTTGTTGTCACCTTATATATGCACCCAACAAAATGAAGTCTGGATTCAAAAACAGCTTGGATACACAGCTCTAGTTAGCTAGTGAAAGAGAAAAAACAATCTGAATAAGTGCGCTATGATCATTCCATGGAAACACATCATTAACACAATGGTAACACAATAGTTTGCCCCGACTGACCGACTCACTGTGCATTGGCTACACCTGTTTTTTGTTTGAATTTGTTTTTGATATTTTTTTTTAGTTTTTGCTGACAAGAATGAGAAGTGAAGAGTTTGAGGTGCACAGTATCTGCAATTCTTACACACGTAAAATAGACAATGTGCAACTTAAAATATTGTGCTGATAATATTTCATGTGTTTGTGTATTGTTGGTCTTATTGTAAGAATGGCAAAATTAATGTACACTGTACATTGTACACGCTTCTGCATTGCACTCAATCTCAAACTTGCTATGTTCTGTGACAGTTACATGTGAAATTCACAAAAAAAGATAAATTCTTCAACTTACAAGATGTATTCCATTTACAATATACTCAACTTATTTCAGATTAAAATACAATTTCATACATTGACATTCCTTCACATTTTTTACAGAAATTGGCATTCAAAGAAATGGCCAACCTTGCTGCAATCATGGTTAGAAATAAAAATGCAAATTTCACATGTATTGGCTTTGAACAGCCGTAGAATGTGTGAAAATGAGTATGCCACAACTACAGGTTGCTATGGCAATCAGAAGCAAAGACTTGTTATAGATCTCAAGTCCAAATTCACTGTAGAATTTATATTTAGTACTTTTATTACTAGATGCACACTTCCCCAACACACTCATGATTAATGTAGTTCCATTTACTATTTCATATTTGTGTCATTTCAAAATCAAACGTTTCCATCTTTTGTGCCTTCAGCATTAAAAAGTACTCTGATCGATGGTAACCATAGCAACTATAGTTGTAGCAGATGATAAGCACTGTTAGTGTAGACAACATTTTATCAAGAAGCAAACTATGCAGTGTTTTTTTAATTTATGAAAGTTTTTTCAGCTGCCTTTAGGTAGAAACACTTAAGCTTTTCAGATGCTAGCAGTACCATGTGAGACATTTAAACCCTAATATAGTACAAACTTTGTTTACAATAACTTGACCTAACCCCATCTGCCACTTTGACCCTTGCAAGTATGCTAAATGATACCAACTTTGTAATTATTGGGGAACCGATTTTGCCAAAACACATACAAGCTTATGGCCAAAAGGTGAAGTCTATCTTCCAAAGTCAAGTTATTGAAAACAGTGTAAAAGTTCCAGAGTTGATTACAGTGTTTTTCCCCTGCTACCATGATATAATACACACCCATACAGAAGCAGGATATATAACTATTGTACAAGCAATAAAGACTTAGTAGTAAGAGGAAAAAAATATCCGATTATTTTTTTTGACAGTACCAACTTGAATATTTGCTATAAAGCAACACATAATAATATTTTTGAAAGTGATTTGGCTTTATAAGCCGCTAAGGACATGTCTACATCAAAACCTGCTTGGCAGTTTATGTCTTAAAACTACTATGTACTGTAATGGTGTTTACTACAGTCTACTTAATATAGAGATAAAAATAAATTGGTTTTACCTATTTATGGCCATAATGAATATTCTCATTGTTTATCATATAATCTCTTACATACTATTATGGTTCATTTCTTCTTTTAAGTTCGACTTAGGCCACAAGATAATAAGTTTGTTTCCAAATGACATTTCACCACTCTTTTTTTAAATTTCAATATCTTGAAGGGAAAAAATGTCTTAAAAGTAATATACTTTTGGTCAAATACATAAAAATAAATCAGAAATGTGGAGATAGAAACAAACTTACTTCTGTTCATCATGTAAATGGGACTGTAAGCACACATACATTTGTGCTTTTAATTTGTTAATGTAAAAACAAAGTACACTTCTGATTGTGCTTGTAAGCATGTTATCCTTTGTCCGAACTGATTTAGCCCAATCACACACCTAAATAAAAATGATTGTTTTGCAAACAAATTACCTTGATTCAACATTCAAATCCATATAATTACATTAAGAATTCAAGAATCATTATAACATTTGCATAAATTAACATGCACTTTATAGAAAGTGTGAGGGCAGTAACAAAATTACCAATACATTGGCTTTGTGACATTTATTGGGTCTTTACAAATATTACAAATAAACATTAGAATGCAAATCAGACCCCAATTGCCCTTGGAAAAACAATGATAAAATTTGCATATAGATAACATATGCCCCCTCCATTAGGATAAACGTCCCAAGTGTTCAGTATGTAAATAACTGATAATAAAAAAAGCAACCATATGTACTAACTGTCTACTCAAGATACAACATTTGATGTGATGCTTTTACCAAAATATTCCAGGGTTCATTTCATATTGGAATGCAAACAATTACTGGCAAAACAACAACAATGCTTGAAACGGCAGCTTTCCAAAGGTATCGTGCAAAAAGGACGACCTATCAATACAATAACTAAAAGGTGGGATGTTTTTGTTTACTTTGTTACCAAAGCAATTCTTCAAGGCATAAACAAAACTTCAAAACCTAAAAAGGTTATCATCGTTTCTTCCAGAGAGCCAACAAGCTACACATAAATACAAGCACAACATCAATGTCAAACCACTAAGAATTCTGGGTAATTTTTCTGCTTCCAATTATCGGCAACAACTCTCCTGTGTGAACCTGTCACTATAAACGGTCATATAACATCAGTCCCCAAGAGCCAATTCAATACCATACATGTAAGTATGCCAGTTATTGAACTGAGTCCTTGGTATGAGTATATACCATTTTATAGTGCAACTTGCTCACCGAGTTCCAGTGAACAATATCTGCATTGAAAAACTTGCATATAGTTTCTTACTTTTTTCTCATTGCTAGATTAGAATATAACTTATACCAAAAGGTATCACTTTTTTAGTTCTCAAAAGATATTCAACAAATGACTGGAAAAATAGATCTAGGAAAATCTTAGAAAAATTCACTCTTTTTTTTCTGTGGACAGAATTATACAGATCTAACATAGTTGTAGAAAGGGTATTAAGTTTCATTTTGGTCATTTTTCAGAGAAAATAGTCCTCAAAGAACTATGTTATCTCTCGATATGTATAAGTGAAGTACTTAGTACTTACCTATTAATTTTTATAATTGCTTTTTCATTTTCTTAGTATCAAAAATTGTCAAGGTCTTTGTGTATTTTGCAATCATTATAGTACAAATATGCGGGCAAAAACTTGAGCTGTATGTACAGCCATGGGACTTAACTATAGAGCAATATATAGGACAAGGACTATGTAAGGAATGGGGATCTATGGGACTAAAGGGAATACAGGATCATCATATGTAGGAAAATATAGGGGAAGCATATGTAAGGAGTCATTTGTTTATGGGAATATTAGGCTACTGCGGAAGAGTTGAAACCGAAGCATGAAAGCAGCGTTATAAAAAACAAACACTTGGAGTGTTTTCTCTTAATACAATATATAAGTTTTGGGACATATTATAATATTTCAGTACATGCATTCATGTATAGGCCGCAACAAGTTTGTATAATAATATATATATGAGAGTCACACACTGATAATAAAGGATTACCTTACACCAAAAACTTCTTACATTGTACCATCCATTAAAGTCATGGTACCCAATGGTTTAATGTCAGGTTTTTCTTTCCTAAAACCTGACATAACAGTTTTTGTTTCGTTTTATAGTTACTAGGCACTCTACTTAAGTTTGGGGGAAAATTTGTTGATATATTTGAATTGGTATTTGTGAATATCCTTCGTTAAAATTTGAAGGGTGAAACTTACACATGTAGCATGTTAATCCCTAAAAATTGCTTGGAAATTCACAAATACCTTCCCTGGTCAATTATAAAGTCCTACTTAGAAAGTTTAGTAGTCTTTTTTTTACACCTCACATCAATTTTTCCCAAAAATGTTACAATAATATTACAAAATGAACAACAAATCGATACATATTAAATTTTTTATACATTATTTGGTGAATTCTTTTCTTACCTTTAAGGATATGTGGAACTGGAGACATTTATAAACAACCGAGAAATAACACTTGGTGTTTTCATTTTAATGACTTATAAAAGGAACATTTTTTCTCCATATGGGTGCACCTGATAAAATCTCAGAATAAAAAATGGAACAGTTTGGTGCATTTCATCTTTTTTTCACATGTAAAAATGGAGTTGTGATATCAAAGAATTATAACATGAAAATGAGTTTTGACTAGAGAATGAAAAAGTTACTGGATATATTGGCAGATACTCGCGTTACTCTGCCAGTGGGAACAGGGATCTTCAAGTAGAAAATTTAATCATATTCGTCAGAAATCAAGAAATGCACATATTCTCTGTAACTGGCAACATATCTTAAACTCCTAATGCGCACAAGGTGAATTTATATTCTCAAGAGCCTGATTTCTTATTTTCCTCTCAAATTAAATTCTTTTTCAAAATTAAAAATCATGTATTTTTTATTTTTCCTATTTGATTCAGATGGAAAATATGGTGTGCCTTAGGAGAGTATCTGTTGAGTCACATGTGGGAAGTGAGTAAAAAGCTACCGACTGGTAGTTTGCAATCGGCTTGCGACACGGATAAATGCTTCCATAGTGGAGGGCACAGTTAGCGCAATTACAGTGTCGAAAATTCAAATATCTTAAACTGTATAAATTGAGATTATTTTGAAACATTTACCGAGTATGGCAAAATGTGTTCAGAAGACGGACATAAACATGCTCAGTCTATGTCTTGTGTGAATGCAAGCTTGTTTGTGCGCAAAAATTTGAATGATTTTTAAAAGTGCTGAGAATTCAATAAGTAATACATGATATTGTCTTATTTATAAAGTGGCAATAATTCCAGCAACAAAGATTAATATGTGCACTTCTGAAGTTTGTCCTAACATTAAGAAGCAAGACAAAGGAGAAGGGTGGGGAGAAGGGAGTGGTCCACGTTGCTAGAAAGAAAGACATCATGTAACAATTTTGCAACTAGGGTAACAAAGACAAAAACAACAAAGTTGTTTGGTAAAAGTTACACAGGATTGAAAAATATAGAAAGCAATATCAATTGCTTGTTATTTTTACAGGATTGTCATTTTGGTTGTTAGGGGAATTTGACAGTCACTTATACAATCTCCCAAATCAAGCTTTTTTTATTTCTGTTTTTTATTATTTTTTTAAGCTGAATGAATTGATACCACAAATAATTCCCAAAGCACAGTTCAATGAATCACATGCAATTTGACAGATTCACAACTTTTTGATATGATGTGCCACCAGCGGCTGGTCTAGTCTGTTTTCTTTCCTCTAGGATTAACATCGCTTTTCCAGTCACCACTGAATCAACACGCAAGTGGCGATATCTGATTTCAAAACGACTAAACAAAGGGTTTCTTGTGATTGATAGACAATATTAAATAAGTTGTTTAAGGGTGCATCCGTGTGTTACAACATTATATCACATATATCGACAAATTAAATCTAGTCACAGTCCGATTCCCGCGTTACATTTGTATTACTTGGGTTTTGGATATTGACTTTTTTCCATGATGCATATTTTTGGGCTAGCAACCGCTGGTTGAGCATTGCACTGCGAATAAGCCAAATTGTATGTTGAATGCTTACCTTTGTATAAAGGTATCATGTCAATTCTACCCATATACAATAAGCCAACATTCTATTTTTATCACACAGATCCTGTGCACCAGGAATTCTGCAGTCTTGGATGTCATTTTTTGGGGGAGACTGTACAAATGAACTCTACAACATGTTTTATGGGTTGCATCTAAACAGTCATCATTCCAAATTCTTTTTTTTCATATACAAAATGAGTGGACATCAGTAAAAATTTACGGCTCAAAAGTGGAAGTACTTCGTAAGTACCATTTACATTTGCATGGTACTGGGTTTTTTGTAAAGTTTTTTAAAGTGGCTACTAACACTCTACATGAAAAAATGGAAATAGTGTTTTTTGGAGAAAAAGTGCATAATGTAACAATAACTCTGAGGAGAAAGTGTACAATTGGTATACAACGGGATAGTATCATTATTACCATGCTAGGCCCACATTTAAGCTGCCTATTAACTCTCCCATCTTGTAAACCCCAATTTACCCCATACACCAGTGCTGCAAATACATAAACAGTTTTCTACACCCTACGTTTTACATAATGGCCAACCAACGTCAAAAACGACCACAGACAGAGAAGTAAGTTGCATAATATTCAGTTCGTAAATCTATTGTTCATGAATACCTTAATACATCTTTCTGAGAAAAGTTTGCACCTCTTTCCTAAGTCTAGTTGTGTTACAAATAGTCACACTGAGGTTGTGGGTCACTGGAGCACACTAGTACCCTTCAAAACTACTATGCCAACTGGAAATCTTGTTAAAGCCACCCAATTTCAACAGCAGTAGATAACAAACTTAAGCCCCAATCATTTTTAAAAGTCTGTTTCATGCTGTCTGGATCCCCAGTGGCATGATTTTGCTTTCTGGTACAAGTGCACACTGCGCCCAAACACATATGTGTCTTTCTGTAACACAAATAATTCTAGGTATGAGGCTGACTGAGTGATTTCATTTAATACCTTTTTTTTTTAATTTTTAAAATATTTAATGGAAGGTGGGTGTACGCTATATTACTACACCACCAAAAGACACACCACCTTCCGAGCAATATCTTACACAGCATTGTTAAATTTCACCTTAATAATGATCTAATAATGTTAAAAGTGCATTCAGGAGAACCTGACCCATGACCTCTGATGACCCCTTTTGTATAGTCAACAGTGGCATTATCCCCTATAACCCACTGTACATAACACTGAATATGCCACAGTTTATGATACACGCCTCTGTACATCCAATACAGGAAAAAGCAGTAAAACATTAGAAGAAGTTATTAAAATGACTATAAGGTCAAAGGTCATAGGTCAAGCAATTGTCCCCAATACATCATATTGTATAAACTACAGAACGACACCGCTTCACCACAGCAAGCTAATATAATATAATCACAGGAGTCGTTCTGCAATTCTACGATTCATGATTTGATTCAACTACATACTATAAGTATAATATACCATTCACCACATATAGTATCTGAATCCCTTCATTTACAGTGAGTTCTTGGCATTTCACATGTGATACAATATCAACTTATACAATGTACACACTTGCTTTATATTTTTTATTATTATGCAAAGCATTTTCTTTTTTATTATCAGATGCAAAGGTGCAAAAATTTGAGAAAAACAGAACAGCTCAAAAATGCTTACATTCAGAGGACTGGTGAAGAAGCACTACATCCTATACAAGCCAGAAGGAGTAATATTTCCAAGAAATGACAAATAACATTATGTGAGTACTCATTTATATTAAGTATTAACCAAATTGAAAATGAAGCAAAATAAAAAACAAAATATCCAGGTTTTCTTTCCTATTCTCATTCCTTACTAAGTTATAAAGACCATACAAATCCAATACATTTAGAATGCACTCAACTTGTTTGGTGTTTTCGCATTTCATGCATCTACCATGTTTTTCCAATCATAAGAGGTCAAAGGTCAGAGAGAGAGAGAGAGAGAGAGATGTGCCCTTCTATTAAATAAAAGGTGATGCAGTATCATTTATGAGTGAATAACTAAATAATGGGCACGGCGCAGCCGAGCCTATTATTTTTAGTTTTTCGGCCGAGGATACATTATGAGCACACAAATGATACTGGAAACTGTTATTTCCATTCTATTACCAAAAATCAACTTAATTCAATAAGAAAATGCATTTTGTGACCCATTATTTGCAGAATAATGGGCAGTAAACTGACCAATTGTAATGCTGCATTTGAAATAATGGGCAGTAGAGGTAATAGATTATCTGATACTTTACACTGGCCACTTGGAACTGTAGTTTGGACAGATCTGCACTTAAATGATTCAAATTCTCTCTATTTCCATCTGTATATTTACATTTGATTAAGATATTATTCCAATTGTAAACCAACTTAGATTCTTCACTTATTTCGTTTATGAATTCAAACAATATGAAGACAAAATAAGTTTTTTTTGCTTTAAATGTTCACCAGTAGCACTACATTCACCACTGTGACCTCTGACCTCAATTGACCTCAACACATATAGTTCATATTTCAGTGGATTTATTATATTAAGCAAACATTATCATATAAAAAAAAACAGCTGCAATATTTTGGTTCACCATAGAATTAAGAGAAAAGTGTATTTTAAAGGAGTAAACTTGGCATGACAATTATATCCATGTTAAAAAATGTAACAATGTTATGACAATTTGTCATATATACATATAGAGCTCCTTTAAAATACTCTTTTGTTATGTTCATGGTAATTTTGGTTGCTAATACCTCTGTTATGATTCTTTTAAAGCTAATAAACCACCGTTTAATCATCCATCTTCAGTCCAACCTAACACAATATTTCATATAGATACTCAACTGCATATTTTTTAAATCCTTTTAACAAGATTTAGCTGAAAAACAGTAAAATCCTAACAATACGATATTTCAGTGATATTGTACTAACAAAATTTCATATTTTTAATATCTACCACACTGGAAGCCAGCGCCATATAAATTTACATGCAATATACACATAAGAACAAAGCTGCAATTTGTAAAGTGTTTTTTTCTTTTTAACTTTTTAAGCTGACGTTGTGAAAAAAGCTACATGAAAGAGGGAACTAGGTTCCATGTTCTCTGGTCCCTATCGGGGGTTGAATTTGGCACACCAATCACAAGCAAAGGACCACCGACAAAGCCTACCACTTAAAAAAAATAACCAGTTGAACTGGTCTACGAACAGTCACATGAGCAATCCCACATGATAAGGTCCCTGCAACTTGCCAACTATTCCCATACCAATTTCATTGTCCATAAGCAATGCTACAAAACTGCTTTCCAAAAACAGAATAATCTGTTCTTCCAGTTCAACAATTCTCTCTTAGAATCCTTTCTTCTTTTAATCCGACCTGGACCTTTTCCTTCTTTATTAGTACAACAAGAAGAAAACATTTGAAAACACTATTGTTTTATTTTGGCAATTGGGCAAGTTTTCTGACTGCGAACCAAATCATTTGAAGACACTCTCAATTAATATTACTGAGAGTAAAGCACGAATGGATTTCACCTTACTACTCCAGCTTTAACATTCTACTAAAGCAGCTGTTTTCAGGGATACTCTCAGCCCACGTAACATACACCTACATACATACACACGGATATATCTAGGTAACAATAAGCTATCATAAGCTGTGATTGAGACTTTTTTCCTTCTTCTGTTCCTTTAAAAATATTGCACAGTTTCTCAGTTCTTTTTTGTTTCCTTTCATTTGAAAATTAGTTTTTGTTTCACCAACAACGGACAGACAGCACCCAGCACGGTGTATGCTATGCCACTGCTGGGTCCAACATACATGAGATGAAAACATTTCTGCCATGTTTAAACACCTTGTTACCACTTGGTGGCCCTACAACTTACACTAAAGTCAACTCATTTCTTTGAAATTTGGGTTGTTGTTTGAAAACTACAAGTTGACCTGCTGTGAGATGACTTTGTCACCATTCGACAGGGAATACCTTCCAATGTACACAGTTTACTGTGCCATTCTATCTAAAGCACACACATCCGGTTTACAGCCTTTTTCATTTTGATCTTGGTTTTTCATTACTAGCTTCACACACACACAATACTTAAGTTATAATGTTAGATGTAGTGGGATTATGATGAGGAAGAACAGGATCAATCCATGTTTGAATATTGTGATTCTTGTATTGTTTTGGTTGTATTTTCTCTACCTGGTGTTCCTAACAGAAACCACAAGTTATACTCTGAGTGAAATTTTGGATAAAACGTAAGAGCTGTAAAATTTCATTTACTACATAATACTTTTAAATTAGTTTATTTTACATTTGTTTATCTAACATTGAAATGGTAACTGCAATAGAAATCAAAGACTCTTTTGTATACAAGTCATATCATGTACCATGTGAGCATGAAGACATCCACAATATAAGAGATGCTATCTATTCTAATTTAGAGATAGTGTTTCTGCTTGTTTGAAAGTTTAAAACTGATTTTTTAAATAGGTATGTTCCCTTGGGTGATTTTTGTATTCAATTCAAACATAGATATATTGTGAAAATTCAAATCAAAACAGAACGTACTCATGATAACAAACACATGTAGCTGTGACCATGTGAAATTTTGGATTATCAAAACTTTGAAATACTGTTAAATCTGTGGTTGACTTTGAAAAATACACACTGCTACAAAGAATAACCGTCAAATAATAATGGTGATGATGACAACAATGACTTGTAAATTGACATCAATGCATGACATGGTACAGGGTTGTGACTCAATGACTACATACAAAGCTACAGAAATTAATTGGACTGGGACCCAAAACAACATCAAGTGTATGTCATAAAGGGTGGGGTTTACAAATGTCCAGTTTTTTTACAAACACTGTGCATGTAGCAAATAGAATCAGAATCTTCAAGATTAGTGCTCTAATAAGCATGAACATACTCAGTCTTCCTCTCTGACATTTGTTTCATATCTGTTGATTAATAGCTGTTGCTGCATGCATAGAGTTTATTATTAAATTCAGAAATACCTAACATTGTTGTCTACCTTTCACCAAGTGCATTTTGGCTGGTTGGGCTGTACGCTATTTTGTTTATTTATTTATTTGCTAGAATCATGCACACCACAAAAATTACCATATCACGAATCTAGTCAAATATTCACAACATTCCCTCCCCACACAACTAATCCCCCTCCCCGACTTTATAATATACTACAACAAGCAGTACAGATAGTGCATAGTCAAGTTTGGACCAACAAGTAAAATACTGTTGGATGCATTTGAAATATTGCTATTATATGCAGACATAAATACACCAATGTACAACATACTTTTTTTCTGTATAACATGAGGTAAGCGGTGAAACTTGTTCAGAGAAAATGATTGATAGATAACCCACAATTAAGACAATGTTGATTTCATTTTTGTTGACAACAATAATGAAAAAAAAAACAGTCACTATTTTGAAGAAAAAAATCTGAATCAATTTAATTGTGCACCCCACAATTTTCAATACTACAAACTTTACATTGCAAATGTAAGTGTAGTTCAAATTTGGAAAAAATATGTTTTAGTAACCATGGTAACATGAGTTGTTTCCCAAAATTGGTGAAATCAAGAAAGTATCTTACAATAGACATTGAATGTTTGTACATAAGTGCTGTTTGCCACTTGTTTGATGTTATTAGATTTCATGCAGATACCTGTAGAAAGTAATACTAATTACCTTCCTAAACTTAGAAATGTAGCCCAACCAGCCAATCAAGTGACTAGTTAATTTATATTAGCTAATGGTAAGTGAGCAGCTCACTGGTTAGGACTTAAAAGTGGTGAAAACTGGTTGGGGCTGGTTGGATCTGCCTTGTGAGGTGTGAACTGGTTGGCATTCACCGGTTCCGGTTTCGGGGCGGTTCCTTTGATTGCTCCCCAATGACTTTTCTTCATGTGCTTCTCTAATGTGCTGTAAACGGAGAACGGCATGCCGCAGACCTCGCATTTGAAAACTTCTTTTGCTCCTTGACCGTGGGTTTTCATGTGTCTGGTGAGCTTGCTGCTTTGTGCACAAGCGTATGAACAAAGATTACATTTGTAGGGCTTTTCCCCTGTGTGTGACCGCCGGTGAACTGTCAAGTTGCTACAGTTTTTGAAAATTTTCCCACAGAATTCACATTGATCACTGCGGCGACGTTCTCCTAAATGACTCTTAGACTTGTGCATGGCTAGCGATGTATAGCGCGGTAGACCGGGAAGCGTAGTTCCTGGTTCCATGTCAAGGTGTTTCCGATGACTGTAATAACTTGAGAGATTCCCGTTGGTTGTGGTGCTTGTTGGGTTACCATCACTTGCTTGAGAGAACAAGTATGGATCTCGGGGTCTTGGCAAGGCGGCCACAGTTTCCGTAGCAGTCTGTACCCATGATGATGGCGAGGTGGGTTCTACTTTGATACGTTTAGCTACTTGCTCAAGTTCAAGCATTGCACTTTTTGTGGATTCCATGTGATGCGATGGACGCAAAGATTGTTCCACTTCTTGGAGTCTTGCATAAGGACTCATCTCCATACTGCTATGCAGAGAAGGTGGTGAAGTGGATGGGTGCCGATCTAAGTGACTACCAGTGGGGCTTCGCTGACCGATACTTGGACTACGGTGCTCTATGCTTGGACTGCGTTGGCCAATACTTGGACTATGCTGACTAACACTAGGACTACGTTGCCGATCTTCATCATGCGGTACATCTTTATCAGATGCACCATCTTCTAATGATGGCGATCTGTGAGATCCTGAGAAAGAGTTATTTCTTTCTCTGCTCTCTGCCATTGCTTGTCGGAATGCTTCACTGTACTGTTGAATCTCTCCTAAGCCAGTATTCTTCATCACTTCACTGAGCAGTGACGTATGGCCATCTTCTTCTTCTTTATCTTTACTTGTGTCAGGTAGAGAGAAATCTGATGCCTCTTCTTCTAGCGGCATATCAATTTCGGAGTTGTTCTCCATATCACGCTCCTGTTCTCTCTCTCTTTCCCTCTCTCGTTCCCTCTCTCGTTCCCTGTCTTCTCTTTCCATTGTGGCGCGTTCTTCTGCCTCCTCCTCATCTAATTCACAATCTCCCTCATCCTCATCAGATGTATTACCACCACTAGATTTGGTATCTGTGATGTATCTTGCCACTGACTTCAGGATGTTACTAGCAGAGCCATCTTCTTGTGTATCGGAAGAAGGAGAAGAGGAACCAGCAGACGTCATTGGTGGTGCCACGGTAGATGGCGATATCTTTTTGTGCGTTTTCATGTGTCGTTTTAGCTTGCTGGCTTGGCTGCATGCATGGTCGCATAGATGACATTTGTACGGTTTCTCTCCTGTGTGGGAACGTCGATGAACAATTAGATTGCTTTGAAATTTAAATGTCTTTCCACAAAACTCACAGGCCTTTCCTTTGGGTGGGAAAGGTGGCTTAAAGCTGCGAGACTGATGAAACATTGGATAGTGGAATGGACGCTTCTTGGGTGACATAGGGCGTGTTGGTGGTGGTGGTAGTGGTGCAGGATTGCCCGTCGCCAACTCTTGTAATTTACGTGAATAAATGTCAATGCCTGATAGACATGATTCGGACGATGACTGGCCTGATGTTGATGAAGTTGTCGGTGGTGGTGGTGGCTGCGGAGGTCGTGGGGGAGGAGGCTGTGGCATAGGTGGGTGCATGTGAAAATGGTGTTCATTGTGGATCATTTCTCGAACCAGCATTGGATTGAGTGGGCCTGGAAACATCCTGTCCGGCGGACAAGGCAAGGACCTGTCCATCAGTACTCGCGGGAGAAACATACCAGCAAATGGACTGCCTTCTAGGTGTGGTGGAAATTGGTGCGGACTGTGTACTGGAAGCGGGGGTGGTGGCAGATGCTGTGGGTGGCCACCATAACTGGACATTGAGGGCAAGGAGGGTGGCTTGGTGCTGCATGTTGACTGGGGTGAAGTGGATTGGCTGGGTGGTAGTGGTTCCACCGATGCTCTTGATGATTCTGATACAGGCGTGGTTGGGGGCTTGGGCAGATTAGGCTGTCGGTAGATGTGCATGCCATGGTCCTCCTGGACGTGCTGCAGAAGTATGCTTGCACTCTCAAATGCTTCTTTGCATGTTAAACATATCAGGTTATCAGTCTCCAATGGGTCTGAAATAGACAAAAGAAAACAATTATAAATTATATGGCAAAAACTTGCAAGTTGTGTTGTTCTGTATAGCTGTGACATATGTAATACTTAAATTTCTTTGTTGATATTGCCAAAAAGTATCATGCAAAATACATGCTTAGATGAATAAGTTTTATTTCCTTTTTTTTTTTTGGTATTTGTGTATGAATTCTTAATCAAAATCAAAAAAACTGAAATCAAGTCACCTGTCCCTAATTTTGGGTAAAAGAAAGACTTAAGTTACAAATGTCACAAGGATGCCAAATGTTACAAGGATGCTACAATTTATTTTGCCTGCTATTTAATGTTGAAAATACAAATCAGCACTTGAAATGGAAAAAAAACACATAAAAAGTTACATTGTAAGAATGCACAGGTAAAACATGTTTTAAGGGTACATGCACAAATTAAGCCTTTTTTGGCCATGAATTTATTATTTTTTTTATTATGCTATAGTTAATATCTGACAAGCGTCACATGGTGAATTCATAAGACAGATTAAATTTTGACCTTTATCACTATACTCGCATTCACCTTTACAAGTATTCTGATGACTGCCATTAGGCTATCAACAGAGTATCAAGGATTCTGTCAGCTTTGGTCCAAAATAATAATTAAGGATACTCATTACAGCATTGTTCCCAGGTATTGTTGAGGAGAAAGTACTGCCCTATTTACCACTGTATGCATCCATTGCATTTATTCAAAGCTATTACTATTTTCCTAACAGCTATGAGATGGAACAGAACTTATCTTTGGCAATAATGTAATTTGACAATATTCAGGGATTTGTGGAGCATAACATGCATCCTTAAGCCTGCAACTCACCACTCACTCACAGGACTGACAAACACAATTTTTGTTTACTTTCTTGGCAAATTTCATATGACAAGATTTATTCTTAACTTTCTGGGAAGGTACTGCATTTTGTTAGAACAAGCCTACAGAAAAAGCAGGCTATGTCCGTATTATCTAGCCTTAAAAGGACAACAAAAACATTCAAGGAAATCAGTATTAAGCACATCATGAGCTACACCAATCAGTACTGCGGTTACTCTGACAAATTTAGGATGCCTATGATGATCTACAAGCAAAACTGCTCGGTGGCACTTTGACCTTGGCGTTCTGACATGCTGTTACTGCAATAAGGAAGGGGAAGTTTACTGTCATTCCGATGAAGTATCTTGTCATCGATTTTACTTGGTGATTAAATCCCCTTGAGACCCAACCAAAAGTGACTTCAGAAGCATCAGGAAGGAACAGTAGAATGACCACTTAGATAGCAATTAGATTTCTTGCATGCAAGTGTAACTTGGAAGCATTTTCTACTATGGTCTTATGACCTAATTGTTAATTAATTCTCATTAGACTTTGGTAATGCTGAGAAGCATTTGCAAGGTCTAATGAAAGTTAGCTAATGCTAAGAAGTAAATATCCATTCTTACATACACGACCTGTATGATGATGCTCTGCAATAGCTCCTTGAGAGTAAAATGGCAAAATGTTGACCATCTTATTGTCATCTTACTGTCTTATCCCACCCAAGAGAACACCCCAGGGTCCTGAATGACACTGCTTTTGCTCTCCTTCAATATGTCACAGTTTAGCTGCAATACCTCCTCAAGAAAAGAAATATGCCAAGATATTGTCCTTTTTACATCCCCTACCCATTACAGACCCAGGGGCGCTGAGGGCCTGCATGACATGGGTAGTAACCGCTTGTGCTCTCCTACAATATGTGTAGGTTTGGCTGCAATAGCTCCTCTACACAAAAAGATCTATGGCAAATGTTCACTTTTTTGTACAATGTTTACTTTTTCACATTTCCTCACATTATGACAGACCCTCAAAAAAAATTAAAATGGGCAAAATGTTGAGTTTTTAGTGAACATGTAGACATCTATCTATTCATCAAAACAGAGATTCAAAGCCAATTTGACTTCACAATAATCCATTTGTGGAGGTATCCATGTTGGTATGGAAGCCATTCAAACAGGGAAATTCCCCAAAATAGTATAGATTTCTACTAATTAGTTATATTTTGAGCTTTAATCATTCAAACAACAAAGATGTGCTTCAAAATATCACATCTCTTGCCTTTAATATTACTTTAAATGCTATACAGATTTTAATAGTCTAAGGATTTAGGGGCTATTCTATATGAACCAAGGGCAACTTTTAGCAAATAAATCATTGTTACGATCTTGACTGGCTACTCTTGGACACTGTTCAGTCTGCAATGCCAGCTAATGCCCAGATGGACTCTACTTTTGGTAAGACAATTTGGAGCCAGTCTTAATGCTTATGTGATTTACTGTTGCCATTTTGTAAATACTGTTGCTTATTGGTCCTTAGTGTATACTTATGTTGATCTCAATTCTCTATCATCTTTTCTTGCACAATGGACCACTTCTCTTTGTGGCCTGATATCACATCCTGTCCATCCCTAGAATTTTCACTGCAGTTAACGATGGTGATATTCTAGAATCAGTTTTCCTCATAAACAAGCTAATTTTAGTTCCAGAATACGCAGAGTGAAGTCATATTGGTAACTTTAAACAAATTGCCAAAACGCACCTCTAATCTTTTACGATATTGTTACAAGTAATTAAGAAGGGGGGAAATGGTTAAAACAATGCTCAAAATAACTGTTACAATGGAACTAATTATGGGTTAAAGCATAATTGAAAGGACTTCTTTTTTCATCATTATAGGACTTTTGAAAATATTATGTACAGTATGGCTCTAAAACTCTCTATTTATGTAAACTAGTCAATTGCCATCATTTTGAAATGAAAAAAAAAAAGAAAAATTGGATATTCCTACCTTTTTTAGTGCAAAATTGGATTTTCACGAATTTTCTGTGGAAAATGCCAATTTTGCCAACTCGCGGACTTTATGACATCATTGTGATGCCATAGTAGATATGTTAGTACTTAGTTTGGGTACAATGGAAAGAGAAGGCCCATAGCTATCCACTAGTATACAAATCAAGAGCATTGGGTGCTTTATAACAAATTCTCGATGGGGTGGTAACCACCCCCTTGGTAAACCGTGTTACAAAAAAAGGCTTGGTAAGATGAGGGTTAAATACAAAGAGCAAATTTCAACTTTTTAAAAAAAAGGATCATGAATTCCAATGGTGCAGAAAGATTAACGAAACGATTAAACTGAGGCTGGTAATTATTGACAGGTACAAGCATACATACAAATAGGGAAGGAAACTTTACTCAAGCCCAATAAAGCTGGCAACAATTAGCTAACTCTTTGAGCCTACTACAATTATTCTTTCCTAGTTTCAAATAATAGCAGCTTTATTTTTAGTCAACCAATCATTACATTCACATGCCATCTGAGTACGTGTCATACATGTCAAACTTCAAGTTTAAGAAATTATTATGTGATGGACGACACAAAAAGCATCGCAGTAAAAACTCGCACATATTTTTAATGGCAATTGAATTTTTATCAAGACAGAAGAGAAAATGGAATACAAAAAAATGATGGAATGGGAAAAAATGAAAACAGCAATTTAGGAAAGAGCATTTTATGAAGAGCGGTTACGCAAATAAAATTACGTGGCAAACCTAGGCAAGACAAGACAAGATGAGACAAGAAACTTGCAAGCTTTTCTAATCTCTCATTTCTATAAAGAGCGCCAACACGTCAGTGAGAGAAAAATACCACGGGAAAAAATTGTTAAACCCAAAAATGGCTTGGATTGTCAAATTGGTTCGTTTAGCGAGACACATTTTAATCTGATTTTCCATCTATTTGATTCAATTTTTTTTTTTCTCTTCATCATTCACTATTTTTGCTGATGCTTTTTTTAAAAGAAAAAAAGAAGAAATAATTTCACGATTGCGTGCTATTTAAAAAACGCTAGTCCCAAAATATGGATGCCATAATGATATGGTGTTCTAATTGAACATTACATCATCAGTAGTCTTAGATTCTTGTCAGAGGCATAAGGCAGGGTATGCCGTACTTTTATCACAATTTACACATTTACTTTTTGAATTGCTATTTTTGTAGAGTTCTACCTGCAACGCGAAGTAGAAAAGATGAAAAAAGCCCTCTTATCCACCACTTGTCATTGTACACCATAGCTTGTTGGTAATACTGCCCCCTAGAGGCTGGTTTAACAAACACGCCAAACCATTGCCAAAACATGAATGGGCAGCGCACCAACATGGCAGTCTGTGTGCACTGGGTGAAACTTACCCATGTAAAGTGGGTCAACAATAACACATGGAGGAGTTGAGCCAACAAACCACTTAATTGAATCAAAAGATCTAGAAATCAACCCATCAGAAGTCATGCCAACAGATTTTTTGCCCTCAAAAGAAATTGTTTCCCATTTTGTAGAGGGATGGTGGTTTGATCATCTTCTTTATGTCATGTTTTCAACCTTATAATATTGTACATTATTCTCCAGCCTAATTGAATACTGTTTAAATACGAAATTAATGGGAAATTAAATAGTTAATTATGTTAATTGAAGTTTCATGACTTACAAGAATTGTATTCAGAATATGTATCATAGCCAACCTAAAAATGGGTTTCACATAAATTGTATCCAAAAAACCAACAGTCATAAAGACTTTTTTGTAGAAGTAAATATAAAAGTAGTTCTATTCCAAATAAAGAAACGGTTTGTTCTTCAAGGATTCTAACTATTTCAACAATAAATGTTCTTCAGATATGCAGATGGTCAACTCATTGTTTGAAAAGAATTTACACTCCTGCCATACACACATTTCAGAAAATACAGATCTAAAGCAAATTGAAAATGTGTCAGATCAAAACTGAAATAAGTCTAACAACCATAACTGATAGGCCTGACTGTGATATAAGATTTCACACTTATCGTTGACGACTATGCAAAATATGATGCATGATGTGTTCAGCTTCTCCAGTTCAACCTTGCAGCAAATAGTCTTCTTTACATTTCCCTCATTCAGGAGTGATTTCCTCAGATGCAATGATATTTTAAAGGGACACCCTATTGTTTTTGTTGTACTTGTTAATTTGTCAATTCCCCTCCTAACCAAAATACTAGCATTGAGATGGTTTCAGGTGGCATTGAGATCTCGCGTTACACATGTACTTAATACGTGTGTGATATGGGTCGTAAAAGCAAGAGCTGCCTTCAGTGTAAATGACAAGACCCGAGTCGTGCTACTACGTCCAAAGACAGCTACTCTAGGAAGAGTCCTCGTTGTCAGTGGTTTACAAGAAAGAACTCTGGATTAGGCCTATTTGAATTTATCAAAATAAGTAGACCACTTTCATCCTAGATATTACAAAAGCCTACTTCTCTCACCTAACAACAGTCTCAAGCAGTTACTGCATATTTGGCTTATATTACTATAGTGTTTACCAAACTATTGCAAGTTTCTGATATTAGCAATGTATGGATCTTACCAATGTTGTTTTAAGTCAGTTATAAAATTGCATTTGCATTTCTTCCAGTCTTGTCAATGTCAAGCTCAATCCAAAATTGGCACAAATCCATTTTTATGCATGTTTACGGCTCAACTTAAGACTGACACAAACAAGAAAACAATTTTCAATATTAGTGAAGATTTTGTTTTCTGTAGTAAACATGCTACTGGCCAGAAAATTGCTACTGTTTTTAATGGAGGCACTATATGTGACCCACGATATAAACCACGTAGATTTTGAATCTACAAGATGATGGCTTTCAAACGAGTGTTAAAAATACTAAGACTGTGCATGTCTGTACTGATTACAAATTGTTCATCTATATTTTAAATATGGTAATAAAATGCGTAACTTTTGTTTAATCCCGATTTTGATTGACTATAATTCGTCATTGGTGATTTCAAATGGCAGCTAGTGTAGGAATTCTCTCATCCTGGTGAGTCCCTTGATGATCTCTCAGGTGATGATGAACCTAGTTTTGGCCAAGTATTACTTTACAACTAGGGCTGTGTGTTTACATGGGCTTTGACCTGCAGCAACCTACAAGAGTTCTTTTTCATCTTTTGAACCTGATATACCCACAAAGTTCTGCAGATTTGCAAATCTCTAGAGAGATGGAAAAAGAGAAGGAGAGAGAGAGAGACAGGGAGGACGAGAGAGAGGGGGAGTGTGTGTTGTCAAAAGCAATAGCCATAATTCTATATCAAATAGCCTGCAGTTTATAAAACATGCATAGTAATGTATAAGTGGTTTAAATGGTCTCATTGCATGCTAATTGTCTAATGGAAATTACATTAAAAGTAACATCAATAAGCTTTTTGGAATGATCTATAATGAACCATAAACAAACCAAGTGTGCTTGAATCACAAAATGTAGCTTTAATGCACACTATAATAGCAGAGGAGGATTAACCATATCCCATAATACCTTGCAGATGGGATCAAAACTGCACAGGTGATTAAAAACAAGCCTTTGAAATCACCCCTATAAGTTACACACTTAGAACAAATTAGTCATTTTGATACAGAAAATATGTCAGTGAGGAGCCCACCAAGATATTTGTTAACTTTTTAACTAATTTTGGTGTCAAAATTATCAAATATTGATTCAACTTGATCCATATGTGTCAAGAAATTGACAAATTATTTGGGTGAGATACCGGCTGACTAATCTGTTTATAGAGTGTACATTTGCTGATAATGAATACCAATCCTTTGCATGTTGGTCAATAACGGCACTGTTATGTCACACCATGCTTTACAAGGCTTTCCAAATTACAGTACATTTGGGATTGGTTCAGTTGTCAGAGTTAATTCAGACACTATATGGCCTGTATTCACAAGAGCAGAATAACTTTAGTCCTGGACTAAAATGGTGGTTAGTCCTACATGTTTTTCTTGTTATCACTTGTATTCCATACGAATGCTAAAGAAAAGAATTTTAGTAGCAATAACCACTCGCAAGTATATCTGTTGGCCTTCTTTTTGTCAGTTGTGGAAAGAAAATAGGGTCTCATTTTGTAGGACTAACTCCCACTTTAGTCCAGGACTAAAGTTAGTCTCCTTTTGTGAGTACAAGTTATTGATTTAAAAAATGTAACTATTTTTTAAAGGTATGAGACAATTGGTTTTGTCCTTTTAGGGCCTAGATGGTTTGATTTAAATACACTTCAAAAAGTTCAACTTGGAACCTTTTTTGTTTCTATGGTGAATTATCCTGTAAAATATTCCATTAGTTCCAAGAGATTTTTTATTCTTCTTTTAAATAATATGAAAGAACCATACTAAGTAGAGAACTTATTTTTGTTTCTTCAGCAAAAAGAGTCTTTAATGAAACAAATAATTCTGATACCTTGGGGTCAACTTCTTTAATCCCATTTTTGTTTTAAATCCTTAGATTGTCACTACCAATTACCCAAAATTGGGTTCTATACCCTGCTTCAAACTGAAAACCAACATTATGCTAATGTTATAGAAAATAAGGCTAGTATTTTCTTCTCTCCTCCAATATTATTTGGAGTGTGTTCAGGTTGCAGCAAACATTACAGTTTCCTCCTGTCATCACCTAAAATATTTATCCAAAATAGACCAGAAGCAACCGCTATATGAATAACATTAACAATGCTGACTGAATGGCGGAATTCATTTAGTTGCCTTGCCTGACATTTTTTTCCCTTAACTTTTTTCTCTTCCCTTTTTACCTTAAGCATGTCATAGGGCTGATTTTCAAAAAAAATTTTGTCACTTCCTAACTTTGCAAAGTGTTCCGGACATGGCATGCTGACTTTCATTCACGTTCAAGTCAACATGCAAGGGCAACATTAATGTTGTGTGTAGGAGAGAGAGAGAGAAGATCAAAAGAGAAACAAATTCTCACGCAACGTGGGGATCTTGTTTCCGTATTGCAGTTTGTTCATGTTCATGGTGGTTTACATGTACGGGCCCTACGGAATCTCCCGCTTGCTGTATACAAGAATTCATGCGATCTCATTCATAGGCAATTGTTGAGCAAACAAAAAAATCATGTCAACTGAAAAAAAGAAATTTCAAAGCTGGTCGGCCAACTGCACATGCACACAAGTGGCGTTTTTGCCCTTATGGTTTGTCACTTCCTGCCTGCCTGCCTTCATGTACTATCCTCTGCTGGTCACATACTGTTCAACGTGATCCATTGGTCACATGCTGTATTTATGTAACATTTCATTTCTGTGAATGATACTCTAGTTAAAGGTCAACTCCCTGATTTGGTTTTCAAAAAAAAAGGCCAAAAAATGGTGAAGTGATAGTACAGTAACTTTCAATGGATAGGCCTATCTTTATTGAACGGCAGTGGAAGGAAGCCAAATATTTTGGTGACATTTTAAGGGTGCATTTCATGATTCTAGCACCTTTCATCTGTTTTATTGCTTCATTTAGGATATCCTCAAGTAAAGGTTATTCCCAAACGGTCCATTCTTCTGATAATATTTTTGAAGTACCTGATAGCTGTAACCATGTCCACTGGAGTTTGGAAGTGCAATACTTGTGATGATAAGACATGCAAACTATAGGTAACTTATCACTCTGTTACAACTCACACCACTGCATTATCATCAATTTATTTCAAATCGTAGTTGTTCTTGTTTGATATAATTGTATTTTTATCATAAGAAGAAAGTACAATATTTAGTAACACAATCATGATATTAACCTAGCTAGTAGCACTTGCTATGATACAGGCCATCTGTATGGTTCTGCAAATCATGATAAGTACTTTCTTCATCTTTCTTTCTATTGCCTTCCTTTCTCTCACCCATTTCCCCCGTTTCCTTCTTTCTCTCCGCCTCTAACAGCAATCCCTCTATCTACTTTACTGATCCTATAGAGACAAAGCCACCGAGAACAGGTGACACAGAATTGATTTGTTGAAAATAATCCAAAATAAAAACAAAAGGAACTTGTTGAAATTAATTCCATACATATACTATATTACTTGTCACCTGTTCAGACTGTATGGAAATCACTTTGTCAAAAGTGTTTTTATTGGGCTGCTTAATCACTTGATTTATTAGTCATTTAATCTGTGGAAATCACACATCAAAACTGATTTTTTTTTCAAATTCTCGATCAATGCACTTCGATTGAGGGTTTGGTGATTCCGCTGAAATCAATTTCTGCATCAATCAGTGAATGATCGCTTGACTCATTGTTGAGCGATTTCAAGGGAAACCATGGTTTGCCAATCTTTGGTTTTTAACTTGATGTACTGATTGATGAATTTGTTTAAGTTGCATTAGCCTAATCAATTTATCAGCAATTGTTTGATTGCTTATGCATTGATTTCATCTTGATTGGACTTTTCAAGCACTCAATGATTGCATGAACATTCAATGCTATTCAGTCAATCATATTATCAATTAATGTTTAGTATATTGAACTAGTGGTAGTCTAACTTTTAACCAAATATTAAAACTTGAATCAATTTTTCTGTAAAGTTGTTTGCCTTTCTTCAAGAGGCCGTCAGCTTCATCAACTTTCCAGTAATCACTCCATTTGATTTAAGATGGTTATTGTAACTTAAACAAAAATTATGTGAGTGAAACTTTAATATGAAATTAGAAAGGGGGGGAAGAAGAAATAAACTATTTATGACATGAAGTTTGCAAGCAGGTAATGTAACTCGCTCATCAAGTTACACTTGTGTGTCAACTGGCCTGGGATGGCGACTCACAGATGAATAGATACCCCTATCGGTTATAGCTCTGAACTAACATTGGCAGAGGTAACAAAAATGAAAATGTGTGATGGACCCACCGGTGGGGGTTAGGAGATCGCTCTCTGTCACCGGATCAGGTGTAGTGGAACCTGCTTGGGATACCGACTGCTCTGTGGGGGCGAGGGCTAACAGGGTCCGATTCCCCTTGCTCTATGCGCTAACAGTGGCTTAATGCCATGGACCTGAATAATTTATAATGTCATGTCATTTACGGCTGTAATCAAGCTGATGTTAGCCAGGAGGGGGGGAACACAGGGGTCTTGCTGAGTCGAGGGATCGCACCATATTATCCGAGCTGTTTCCGGCTCAGTTGAATGACAGATGCCATGAATGTGCTTAGCCATATTATAAACTAGAACCACTTAATTCAAATATTAGAAACAGTAGCAATGGCTGCTAATCTGGTAGCCCTATTTGCTTATCTGGGCAAAGTTTTATGAAAAGAATGATCACAAAATTCAAATCACCATAAACTGCCATCACCTTTCCTTGTTAGTAGCTAGAACAGATCTAAGTATTGACAGAGTATTAATCAGGTCGATCCACAAAATCATAGCATTTTTTTCATTAAGAAAATCCCTCAATTTAGAACCCTTTTTCCACTTGTAAAACCATCTTGTGATTGTTCTTGGGAAAGGACACACAACAGGCTCAAAACACTTAAAGTCACTATCAGTGATTTGATAAATCAGATAAACAAAAAAATCATCAAAAATCAGATTTTTGCATGTATGGAACTAGTATTGGTATTCTAACATACCCTGTAAGTGATACGACCAAACGCAGCCCAATAAAGACAAAATCAGTTATTTTAGTCATAATTGTCCGAACGGACACTTTCTACAACACGTAATTGAATGGAGATTCGTATCTTTGAAAATTGCCGTTTTCTTCCTTTTCTGTTAATTCTTCAATTGGAAATAAATAACTTATGAGAATTCTACAGACTTATCCTTCACTTTTAAACTATTCCTGCAAATTTCAAACATTTTCACTCTGTCGGATAAATCACTGATAGTGTCTTTAAGTTTCTGGAGAAACCATTCTTTCTTTTTTTAACAAAGGTCAAGAATTCTTGAATATATGAATTCTTGGGATTATAACAATGCACTTTATTCCATGTTTCCCCTTAGGAACCGAGGATACGAATCCTTTTATGTCCTCGGAAGTATAGATGCTATAAAATTTTGTGTGTGTGTGTACATGCATGCATGTGTGCATGCGTGTGTGTGTGTGTGTGTGCATGCATGGGCGTGTGTCCATGTCTCTCTCTCTCCTAAAGAACTAAGACCATTGACAAATCAATTCCTAGTCCTCATTCTGAAGACGTGCATTGACCAAAACACACAACAACATCAAGCTGGCATTTAAGATCATTACAATGGTTTTAAAAAGTGAACTCCATGAATATTATTTCTTGAATAGCTGATGAATCTATCAAGAACATTTTCATAGTATTATTACCCAATATATCATGCCATATATGGCCACTTGAACTCCAATTAGTATAGCGACAACTTTTGTTGGAAGATGTTAATTCTTCTCAGAGACTACAAATCCAGCATTGGTTTTCTTGTAATTATCATATAGCCCAACTTATGCAGATAAGAGTCAATCAAAACACCACTTAGATATTCAAAATACATGTGGTGAATATGTAACACAGAGTGTTATCAACTTTGATGCAATAAACTGCTTAATTTGGAATTACATTATGGAGATGTTATTAACTTTTATGAAATAAATAGGCTTAATTTTGGATGCATACAGCTTTCTAAAGTTTGAAGTAGGCTTTCAACTATCAAAATGATTGAGTTCAAGTATAGAGAACACCAACATTTCATATTAATGCTACACTTAAGAACAATCTCTCAAACTGTCAACCAATGGCCTTTCATTTCAATTGCGATTTTCTTATATTTTTAAGCATCTTAGCGCACTATACCAAGTTCAAATTTTCACTCAGAACCACACACACATGCACGCACACACACATGCATGCACACACATGTGCACACAAACTGGACACATAGTCAGTCTGGTAGTTGTGAGGGGCAAGTTAGCAGTCTGAGAAAAAATTCCTAATCAGCAAAAATATCCCAATCACAGGGCAAGATGGTGAACTGACTACCCATCTCTTCCTTCCTGATTTTCCCCTAAGAAAAAAAATTGAGGGGTGCACTTTTTCCCATTTCCAAAAAAGAAATTAAACCCTCCCACACAGGATTCACTATAAGTTGATAAAATATTGCAACTTAAAGCAATAATGGCACACTTTTTGAAGAGCGCCCCCAATTTTCAAAATTTGATATTTTGGCACAGTTACGTTGGTGATTGTCTAGGAAACTATACCTGCGAACGAGAATGCTAAAAAATGCGTATTTATCATAAAATAAGCGATTTTGTAATAAGAATTTGGATCCCAGATTGGACTTAATGGCAGAGCTAGAGCTACGTTATGTCCGTCCATGATGAAATAGTGCCACCTCGAGAAAATAACCTAGCTAACTTGATTTGCCTGAACCAATAAAACAACTAATGGATGAGCGTAGACACATACATGGCGCTATTTCCCAGCTATTTCATATTGGAAGGCCATTTCCAGCAGCCGTTGAATTATTATCGGGATCCCAATAATAATTATTCTAATTACAAAATTCCTTCGTTTGTGAGACACAGACATTTTGAGCTTAACCATTCACAAGTATGGTTTACTAGCCAGTTACCAATGCAACCGTGAAAAAATCTCTAATTTTTTGAAAAACTGGGGACGCTCTTCAAAAAAATGTGCTATTATTGCTTTAACTGGCACTGGCTGACTTGTAATCTGGGCAGACGACAGATGGCACACGGTGGCCATTTACTCCATTACAACATCCCCATGGCTAAACCAGCCTGGGATAAAAAAAAAAACACTTCTTTAATTAAACCTTTTAAAGTCCAAATCAAGTGCTAGCCATGAATACAAGCAAGAGATAAAAACATGTTCATGGCCATGTTTACTCTACTTCATCTGCACTGACAAGCTCAGAATAAAGCATTTATTTAGTACTTTTCCATTTACCCCAGCAAATACTAAGCCCCAGCAAGTATTAAGCTACTGCATTTGCACCAAAAGCACAGAATAAGACATTTATTCCATACTCTCTCATTTGCATAAACATGGAATAAAGTATGTTATTCCATACTACTGTTCAATTTGCCCCATTCACAATGGAAGTTCAGAATAAAGTATGTTATTCCATTCTACTGTTCCATTTGCAAACATTCAATAAAGCATGTTATTCTTTACTTTGTTCCATTTTTCCACAAGTAATACAACATTCCATGTGCACCACAAACTCAGAATAAAAATAAAGCTTGTTTTTTTTTTATTTACACAAACATGGAATAAAGCATGTTTATTCTGTGCTACTCTGTTCCATTTATGACTCAAAAGTACTGCAACATTCAATTTTGCATTGCAAGCTCAGAGTAAAAGTAGGTTTATTCCATACTATCCTGTTCCATTGCCACAAGCGTGAATAAATCATGTTTGTTCTGTACTGCTCCATTCCATTGGTCCTACATTCCATTTTCATTAAAAGCCTATTAAAATAAAGCATTGTTATTCCATACTATGTGCAAGTATTATACCATTCCATATGCATCACAAACTCAGAATGTTTATTCCATACTATTCCATTTCATTTGGACTGCAAACAGGGATCTATAATATGCCTTTCCACTTGCACCCTTACATAACTTCATGGCAACTCTTGTAGATAGACTTATTTTTTCAAAAAAATAATGCATATATTATATAAGGAGTTTTTGCTTTTATCTAACACACTATCTTATAATAACGAGTTTCATTTCTACTTAAAGATATTTTTCATCCAACCAGAATGTTTTTTTTAATTCATCCTGCAACATTTTCATTCAAGATACAGATATTCAAGAATCAATTCATTGTGAAATTGGCATTATTAACAAGTGGCATAGCAATTCAAGTTATTACTTTTGCAACAGTTGATAGACACAAACTTCAAAGGGACTTTTACACATTGAAGACACAACTGGTGGTGAGAGAGAGGATAAAAACCTTCAAAGTTCCCGCATTTTCCAATATTGCAACAAATTCATAAATGCAAGATAGCGTGCAAAATCGCACCCAAAAAAAAGCTAGAAATGGCGGGTAGGGGTCTACGTACTGTGGTGGCATTGAAGCCGACACACTCACACAAAAATCGCTACAGGGATGCCGCTATCTACACCAATGCAAATTTTCACATTTTGTACAGTTTCGATAACAAGTTCCCACAATAAACCACAAGGAGTATAATAGAAAATGGACAAGTATGGACAGGATTTGCTGATAGCCAGCCTCGTGTAAAAAACTCGAGTGGATACCCCTTGCTCTCCCTCCATTTTTCCCCCCTAGCTCCCTCTGGCAAAGACAGGCGCAGTCCTTGCCTCCCGTGTTGAGCTGACATACTCGTGGGTGAATCTCCAATCATTGGCTGTAGCCGAGAGGCGATGGGATGTTTTCTTAGACATTTGGCAATTTCCAGTTTTCTGACCTTTTGTAACTTTGCATCCATACTGGCTATTCAGCTTGCTTTATTTTCTTCAAAACATGCCCACCAGTAGGGACTGATCAGGGCAATGCTCGGTGAATAAGATGGATTTTTCCCCCCTGGAGCGGAGAGTAGCATCGCCTTGCCCCAGTGTAAGCTTTCATTTTTTTAAAGAGCAAAAAAAGGGTTAAGGTCAACTACTCTGTTTTGACAACTTTCTAAAATCATTTTACTTGCATCTCTAAATAATTACTTAACGTTGGTTACTCTTAGAATTCAATCCCCGCAGGTATAACGAGGGACTTCAGAAGCAGCATTTGACTTATTAGTAATAGCCAGGCGCTTTTTTCCCTTCCCTGTGACTCTGGACAGTGAAGCCAATAAACAGTCTGTTTAGTCCCTGTGTTAACTTACAGACAGCGCAAGGTAAGCCAGCAGACTTATCCTACTAAGTTCAAATTTTTCCCTGAAGAAATCGGAGCAAATATATTTCATAGCAGTGTGCGCAATAGGTAAAAAACTGTTAGAAACAGTACAAATATGCCTAGACCAAGGAGAGGTAAGAGAATCTATCTTAAAAAAAAAGCCTGCCACCTTTGCGTGCCAAGACCTACAGGGGATTCCGCCGGTGTGCAACAAAAATGTTGAATGAGTTATCAAATAATCTCCTTGTCTTTCTCCTATGAAATTTAAGGAAGATGTGAGTTCCATTGTAATTTCCAGCCTGTCTGCTCAACTTTTTAAACAGGAAGACTGTGAAATATATGAGGTATCTATGCCTAGTCTCTATGGGAGAGTGTCAGACCCCCTAGGCCAGGGTAATTGTTGCCTTTTACTTACCACTACACGGTGATGACAACACTCAACTCTTAATGCCCCTCCGTGTGTGTGTGTGTGATCTTTTCTGGAGGGATATGGCTTGAGATATTTAGGTTCCTTCTTAACAAAAGCCTTTATCTCCCTCCTTCCTTGAAACTTTTCTTAACAGAAAACCTGGCGACGAATTTCACGTCAAATCACTGGAAATTGTGTACTAGGGGCTATTATGGAAACTGTAAATTGACTTGGGTGTGGGTGAATGAATGGAAGGAAGGGGGGACTGACTGGGGGCTGTACTTAGGGTACCAAGTAATGAGATGTAAAGGGTCGCTCCAGTGTATTTGGGGGAATTGTGGAGCCATGCAGTGTGATTGCAGTCAAGAGATGCATGGCAGATATTCACCATGTTTGTAACCCCTTTGTAATTGTATATTTTGAATGTGGACAGATAAAATGCGAGGAGGGAAGAAGTTGCAACAAGGGTACAGGTGATTTGGGGAATATATACCTATAGTAGTATTTTGTGGTGTTTTTCTTGGCATTTTATTTTAAATCTCTAGCAGTTGTCTATTAATCAATAAAAATATTGAAGTTCTCTTAAAATAAATTTATCAAAAGCAGTTTTTCACTTAAGAGCAAATTTATTCTATAAAGGTTAAATTTAGTGAGGTATTATTAAACTTGATTAAACTGGACTATATGTCTGAAAAGAGGTCATTTAGAAACCCTTATATGCACATTAATTGTGATTATCTTACTAAAAATCTTAGCTGTAACTCCTTGTAAAAGAGAGAGCTTTTTGTAATTTTCCCCAAGTCAAGGGTATAAAAAAACACTTGCAGGCCCACTAAGAACATTCAGCTGGTCATCATGTTGTAATCAACTATGCCCTTGATGCAATTATGAGGTACCTGAACACCACGGTGCAGATATTTATCAATGACCCAACTCCGCAATGATCGCATTTTGAGCCAAATCTGACAAGATTGCGTTAGATCGAGATGTAAACTCTCCACTTTGCTCACAGTGTTGGACATGTTCAATTAGCTTTCATTTTGAGAGACTTACTTCTATGTACAGATTGGACCAAGATGCCAGTGCATTTGACAAAGTGACTGAGTGGTTAGATTTGCAACTTAGCAGTCAAATTCCCTACATCCGTTCTGTAATACTAAGATTAGGCCTGATATATATTTGATTGTGTTGTAAACTGAGCCATGGCTGAATACCCAAATGAACATAGTGGTAAAGTATTTTCCAATAAATATTTGAAACCATGCATTTTGTAATCTTGCAGGTTTTCAAACCAAGTTTGGTTATGTGGTTGTAGGTTTTACTACCAAATTTCCTCTCCCCCCCTTACTCAAGATTTCTTATTGTCACAATCCTTTGACACATAACATTTGATGTATATTCTCTGACACGCACAGTAACCCTAAATACCACAGGAGCCTACAAGAGATGCACTGTCTTCAGATTTTTTTTTCAAATCTCCAATTTTGTCAGATCGGGAAACTATTTTTTTCCCTGAAATTTCATTATTGTGAAATAAAACCCTCAATCTGCATATATACACCCAAAAAACACACACAAAAATGATGACCAAAAGAAGAAGAAGAAAAACAGCAGGCATTTATTTAAATTGCTTATAAAGTTACTCTCACGGATGGTCATCCAGGCTGGAATCAAATCAATTCTTGCAAGTCTCTCCTATTAATTAAGAAAGGTGATCACCTTCTGCCCAGGAGCACCGAGGGGAAAAAAATCATCTTCCACGTCTTACTTGTAGCTTATATTGGCTCCATACCCCGACACTATTTTTGGTCGCAAAAATCACTAGGAAAACCTTATTGATTAGTTATGATTATGACACAGAAAGAGTAACCGTAACTTTATTTAAGCCCCAGGCCATCCCTTTTATTATTCATGATAGTGTGCTTACAATCTCTGTATCATCATTTGTTTTCTGGTGGCCTGGGTCTGTACCAGGACGAGGCCAATAGAAGTGACTCATCTTGCAAAACACAACTAAATATAATATGATGTGGCATCATTTCCAGTGAGTAGGCCGATGGGCGGGAATGGCTAATCCAGGATTGAAGCCAAGTACTGCTCAACAGGATAATCGCATCGTCCAGTTGTAGGTTGGACTCTTTTGTATGTAGCTGGCGATATGCCACTCCCCTTAATTCCACCTTAATTTCTCCTATCAAAACAATATAAAAACATAATGAGATTATGGACATCTATTGCTACTGTCCATAAACACATTTAGGGGAGAAGTCCCCAACTGTAATATGAAATCATCTCCCCTCTCCAACTGTTGCACTTGATCAGATTTTAATCATGTTAAATAACCGATGATTCAAAGTGGCTCAACTTGGGCTTAACACCAGTTCTATGGCTAATAAAGTTTCCCAGCACCATGTATGCTTAAAAGACATTACCAGCTGTAGAACCCTTCCATCATTCTCTCATTCTTTCCATCTTTGAGTGATAGCTAACATTAATCTTAACCTTTTTGATTATCCTTGCTCCTACCTGTAGAGACCCCTATTGCTAACATTAATCTTAACCTTTTTGATTATCCTTGCTCCTACCTGTAGAGACCCCTATTGCTAACAAGGATTTCTTAGCTTAATGCAATTAATCACAGTAGTTCACCAACTACTCCTTATACAAATTATATATTTGTGTTTCATAATTTATAATGGGTTTTACTAGCTGCTGAATGTTAAGAAAACTCAACAGTTTAGCCACTGAAAAGTTTAACTTGTAAGTCTATTTACAATTTGTGATTGTTTGTAACATTATGGTGCATATTAACATTGTCCCCACCCAGTTCCATCTAACCAAAGGGGCCGGGTTAATGCTGGTGTTATGTTAAAAGGCTCCAACAAAGTTTTCTGTCAGTGATTTTCCAGAAAACTGTGAAATCTTGATCTGAATTTGTTTCCTTTCAATTGTGAAACATTAAATTGTCTAATAAAGCATTTGTACACTTTTTAGAATTCTCACCAAAGTGACTGCCCCTGCAAAATGGAATCCTCCCAAAATAATAACTCACTGCACGGCAGTGAAAGAGAAAGGGTGTCATCAGGAAATTTCAGCGTTTATTGTGTGTTCAATCGAGCAGTGGAGGAGGCTTGAAGAGTGCAGGCTAGTTACCCTATATTTTGCTGTGTGTGATGGGCCGAGTTGTCCCCTACCTCTACAACTCATAAAAACATGCATGAAAAGTTGAACAAACACTTCATAACGGCCTTTATGATAACGGATTGTGATGTGAAAGCAAAGATGTCTACAGTTTGTCTATACCCTCTGTTGGTGAACTGCATAAAGCCTTTATTCAGCTGGGAACCGCAGGAGATTCCAGCAGGTTCTCATATTTATATCACATAAACTGGGCATAGCGATATCACATACGCAAAAACTGACCATTATAAAAGGTAAAACTAATATTGCCCAACCCACAGGCAATGACGAGAACAAATCCCGGCTTTATCCAGTGAGCTCAACTAACGCCCGGCTTGCAGTGGGGGACTCGATGCCCCGAAGTGCAAATTTCGCCAAACGATAATAGGATGAAATTGATAATCGTCTATTTTCACAGCAACATTTCCAATCAGTACAAATATCTTCAATTGAGTCCTAGTCAGTCAATTTTAAAATTTGCTCCCCTTCCCCTTTCCCACACCCATCCCTATTGACCTTGAATGTCATCTTACAGAAGGCAGTGACTTGTATGTTACAAACCTCTTCACAGGTTTTACCAGCGCGTAGAAAGTGCTAAAGGCCAGATATTTTGCTGGGATTCAATACTTGTGTCTGAGCCGAGGTTGATTCCTTAGCAGACAAACAATCTTAGGCAACGCTTACGCGCTGATGAAGTATGAATAGAGAGCTGGACGGCTGGTGATCTCTTGCACTGTCCGTAGGCTGTACCATTTCAAAGTCACTTATAAAAGTCTCGGTGATTTGAGATGAGAATCGCACAATCTGGGAGGATCACAGCATCCACATCACAAGTGCCAATTTGCATATTCATTAGGGATAATGGAGGGATTGGACTGGTTATGGAAAAAGGGGGTTTAAGGGTGTAGGGTCCAGTTCTAGTTGTCTTGGCTGCTTTCCTTAAAGTGGCCCTAAGAATGCAAAATGAAAAGATGGACCTTATGCTCAGCAATTTGATATAAAGAAAATAAAAATTTCTCATCTGAGGTGCAGAAGAATAAAAAATACTACCATGCTTGTCTAAGACATTTGTCAATCTAAAGAATTTAACATTCATATTTTTGATAGAATGTCTTGTACAGTACATATACATTAAAAACTAGAATTTTGCAGTTCTCGGCTTGCACGCCCGCTCTATTTAAAGAATATTGGTGGGCCGCCCAGCCTATTTCAACTCGACCTCACATGACCTTGGCATGTGTCCTTTGACCTCATCAACATGAGAGATCCCATGTTGCACCTATGACATGAGTTTGGTTCCAATTGAACTTCAAATTTTCAATTGAGATGAATTTAAAAAAAACTTAACATTTTAGTGACACACACACACACACACACACACAACAGATTGCTAAGTGGTCCTGCCAGCTATGCTGGCGGCCCACAAAAAATTCTGATGAATGGACACAGACAGAAAACTTTGGGGTGAAAAGAAAACATATTTCTTTTTTTTTTCAACTGCCCAACAGCAAAGAGAAAATTTGAAGAGTTTATTGTTATACAAAATTATAACAGCACGTGTACATAATAATTTCTAATAAATTCCCACCTGTAATTGGCTGAAAATTCCTTGTTTCATGAATTTGGCTGCAATGAAAGAAAAAGGGCCCATGGGTCCTTTTTACCCATCTTCCTTCCGATCTTCGATGCAATTTCAATTTCTGGTTTCCTAATAAGCCACTCATTTTAGATTTTAAACTCATCAAACTCAGTAAGTAGGTTTTGTGAATACTAAATTTTGTTCTCTGTTATTCACTTGCAAAACCACTTTTTTATTAATGGAGTGGACCATCTTTTTTATGACATCCCTTATCTTTGATTCTTACAATTTTCAGTGTAGCCTATAATTTATTATGTAAAATATGTGTAGTTGTTCCATCTTTCTTCCTTCTTACATGAATTGATATTATACTCATAACCCATTTGCACACCACCTTTATCATTATTTTATATCAAATTGCGAATCCCCAAACTCATATTTCTTCAGACTACAAAGGCAAAACAAAACAACCCCATCTTAACAAACATGCAGCTAATTTCACTTACAATGAATGTTCTTTTTGATTATATTAAAATGATTTCCACATTTTCTCTCCAATTGGATCAACAAAACCAGAAATTGCAAGAAGATGAGATAGGGGAAAAAAGAGAAGAAAGAAAGAATTTCTACGGTCGTTGGCACTTCCGTTCGAGTGCAGGCACGTTTTTGCCCCTTGTTAACAAAGCACATTACGGGTCCCTAACACGACAATACACATCGGCAGAATTACTGTTATTTTTAGCAACTGTCCAATAAAATATGACTGAATATGAATACTGCATACTATTATATTCAGAGCATGAGGTAATTCAATTTTAAAATCAAGGGGAAAATGTAATAAAGTGCAAGCGACTTAATGTCATGTTATGCATGCACAAAAACATTGGGCAATTTTTGTTGAGACTTCAAATGATTACCACAAAGAGCGAGAGAGAGAAAACCTGATTGTACTTTATAGTGCATTTGGAGTGCCAGGAAGATGGTCATTTCCCCCTTTTTACATATAATTTGATTTCTTTTTTAGAATAATTTCATGTTTTGTTCAAAATTAACTTGTACGTGAACATGCATTGCAGAAATTGCCAAATTTTTCCCCCTTCCATATCCTTTCCTGTAATTTTATTGGATGTCTTATGCAAATGCAATTTGTTCAAAAAGTATTTAACTAAAATGGTTTTCTATAAACGTAAACACCCTCAGGCACACTATGGCTACAGTAATGACTAGCACAATAATTCATAGTAATTTTGATATGCAAATGTGTTTGAGTATTCTCAATTTACTTCAATATAATGCAGGGATTGCAACATCTAATTGTCAACTAATTGCTAGAATTTCTTACTCAACAGTCTGCTTCTGTTAACCCTGAGGTCTACCGGCTGATGGATATTTGATGTATTTAACCAATCAGATAAATGGTAAGAAAACCTTACATATCGAGAGTTTAGGGCAAAAGGGCCCCATCTGCAGTAGCTGCCAGGTGTTAGATTTGGCAGGAATAATACTTAATAAGAACACAACTGACAAATGGCAGCTATTGCAGATGGGGCCTTCTTGCACTAAACCCTCGATATATAGAAGGTGTATTTGGATTGGTTACTCAGAGGTTAATATCTGTAGTTATGTAGTGAGCCAATACTGTAAGAAAGGTGTTAGGGTGTCAAACCCCATATTTGGGTACAGTAGGATTAGGTATTTTAAAGTTACCCCTGCATTTTAGACACCACTGTTTGACCCCATGCAAATTGTCTCTTTTATTTTTAGAGCATTTTTAGAAGTAGCAACACAATTTTTCATATAAGTAGGGGCATGCACAAGCTAATACCCCTGGAAAAATTAGAACAATCCATTGTGGTAATCTTGCCATATAGGCCTACAAAAGTCATGATTTGTTCTGTTATGGCGCCCTCTATATGTCCATTCTCCATAGACATTTGTTTGAAATCAGATTTTTAAGAAAAAAACATATTTGCCCTCAATTAAATTTTGTAAAAATTACATGGGATATAACTAATAGAATAAATAATAGAAATCAGTTGTCCAAACTGTGTCACTATTGATATTTTGTTCTATTCTGGGTTTATCATTATAAATGAGACTTTCAAACAGCCGGGTAGAAGACATTCTAAGAAATTCATTTCTCAGAAAGGTTGGGACGGAAGAGAAAACTAAGCTCCCAAGTGTGAGTGCAATACCTGTATGGCTAAAATTAAGAGCTGGCTTTTGAGTTTATAATGAGATCTTTTAATGTGGTTGGGTATTCTGTAGTTATTCCATTTCTATATAAAAAGTCCATCTTGTTGTGTGATTAATTCCCAGCTGATAGTATCGATATAGACCTGTACCTACTGAAGGATTATGACAACACACACAGTCCCTAATGCATCATCTCTTACTTTGTAACATTTCAACAAAAAGAATGCAAATATAAAAAAGTGGATGCTTTTAAAAGCAACAGTCATTTACAATTGAGCAAAAACGTTAATGACAACATGATGGGCCTGACATTGTTTTTCGTGTGAACCCTCTGAGGTATACAAATAAAAAAATTGGAACTTTCGAAACAGACACTTTACGTTGCGATGTATCAGTCTGGTAATTTCATGTTTTTCTCAGAGCAAATAAAATTACTATCTAACAACATTTTGTCATGTAGCAATTGCAATATGCCAGGCTTCATCAATTTGATTATTGGCTAAATCAATTGAATAGTGCTTTATTTACTCCCATATTATGTGCAATGTCGATGACATGCGCAATTTTTTGTCACAACGCCGTGTTTACTGACGGATATGAGATGAGAAGGCACCCGATTTTTCTTAAATTTTGTTGGAAAATGCAAGAGCACATTCAGGATAAATATTATGTTAGTTGAACATCCATCGTGTGTTTCCCCAAAACAATCGCTACTGTTTATTGTTCTCCGAGCATTGTTGCTTATTTTGATTAAATGCGCCCAAAAGGGGTTGATTTCACTGTCTTTAAGCCGGCTTCAAAAGGTGGAGGCAAAGATTGCTCTCTGCTCTTGTACCATTCCATCACTATTTCAAGTGCTGTTTTCAAACAACACATTCACACAATGTTTAATTTCCAGAAGTATAATTTGTGATGGTTTGCAATTTTTTGTATGGACTTGTTTTTAAAAAAAGGTGTGATGAGGGTGAAAAATTTGGCAGGTTGAAGAAAAAAATGATTTGTCGCAAAGAGCCAGGGAGAAATGTACTAAATGGTAATCATAACATTTTGAGAAAACGCTGGCTTAGGGGCATCAAAGTAGGTTAATAGGGCAGCGCTGTTTAGCTACATTACGCTGACGTTTTTTCTTTCCATACAGATCATCTTATGAAGATGTCCGATCGGATCTGTTCCTGATTGCAGCGGGCAATGCTCTGACGCACTGCTGAGGTTTGGTTTTTGTACTCAAAATAAAGCAACAACTTGCAGCGATGACGAGATGTCACTGACTTGGTGCCATCTTCGTTTTCACAAGGTAAATTAGACTCGAAAGCTCGTCATCTCAAGGCAAGACACGCCTATTTGACACAATGGTCCCTGCCTTCAGATGGCATTAGCAACAGCGCATTGTACATTTTCATGTTACCCTGGAGGTTAGAAAGGCTAGTCTGGCTGAAGACTGGACATTGTGTTTTGTGACACTGTGTTTCAGATGACATTTCAAAATCTTATGCCAGTGGTGCATGTATGTCTCAAGGAAAAAAGTGTCACTTTATTTATTTACCTTTTCCTTGCCAAACACCTTCAAAAGAAAGGAATTAGCTTTCAAATCTGCTTTTTAAACAAATGATACAAGCCTGACATTTGAGTTTATATGAACTCATCAATCTCATGATTTTCCGCCTCAAAACTGTTGTGGTCAATTTACCACTATCCCCAATCCTTCAAATTTGCAGACTTCATCACAGTCTATGGCTATGCTATCCTTACAACTTGCCTTGGGGCAAAGTAGGGTGATTTATTTGTCTGAATTTCAACTTGAGTTTACAAGTACTGCCCAACCCCTGAACTGTTCTTTCCCTATAGAGCCAGGCACAGCAGAAGGCGAGCTGAGAGCTCAAGGTGCGGGGGATATTACTGACAAAGGTTGTTGTGCTATGGTGCAGCTGCAATTATTACACTGGTCAGCTGCTCTTTTTCCTTAGTCCACAACTACAAGCCATGAACATAATTGTGTAGAGATAATCACCACAGCTCTGCCCTGGCCGTGTTTACCTGTGCGATGGTCCGTCAAAACAGTGTGCTTCATTAAATTCTGTGTCACCATGTGACCCGAAAGGTCAGAATCTGTCTGGCGTGCAGTGGAGATATAGGTCTGCCACGCCAGTGGCAGCTTGCATGTCGAACCAATTACTTGCAAGCTTCAATATAGCACGCCTCAGGCTCTCAGTCCTGGCTGCAGCAGCTCTAACTCTCTTCTGATTGCTGCCGAATTTCAGATCTAAGCAAGGGGAATTATTAAAAGCAGGGGGACTAAGCATGCCCTAAGCTATAATGTGCTTATGCACACAAAAAAAGTGCCACTTTGGAGATGCTCAGAGGAAGAAGAACCTAGCATGTGGTCAGTGTTAAATGTTGTGGGAGTTCACATAAATGCCGCGCTCTTTGTGTTGCTACGGCGATTATGCCCGACATGGCCAAGTGCATTAGCTCCAAACGCCCTGTGGTGGTGTCGGCTGGTGTTGTTGTTTGCTTGGCCCAGAAAATTATGGTACAGTCGCCCAGACCAATCAAACATGCAAATTAGAGCCAGGCTAATTTTCGCAGTGACCGACATTTCAATTTTCAAGGTAGCTATGGGTTGTTTAGGATAAGATGGACCGTGATCTTTATCTCTTTACCATTCTACAGATCTACCTGAATATTGTCAGCAAAATTGTAAGCGTCCAGATTGGAACAAATGCATTCAAGAGTACATTTCCTACAAGATGATATAGTGACCTTTAACTGGCTGGAAAGCCAGATCAATGGAATTTATCAAAGGTCACATTCCATCTTGTAGTAAACAAACTTTAGCTAGACAGACTGATATTATATTATTTATTGATTGCGAGCCCGGCTACCCATAAGCCGATTTTTTTCTCCTCTATTGGAACTAAAAAGGTGGGTTGTTAGGTTATTACCCTGTGAATAATCTTTTCTGTCCACAATGTCTGGGATTTGGTTGGATCAAAGCATTCTTTGGTTGGATGGCTACTAGAATACCCTCCGCCCATCTGTTAGCCACTTTTACGCTACGCAGAATTTGAACAAACTTCTGTTTATAAAAAAATGGACATATCAAAAGACCAATAAAGAGACTGATTATGAAGTTGAACTTAAAACCCACTGAGATATAACATTTTTCCTGAGCTTTCTTCTTCCTTGTATGGAAGAATACAATGTGAAAGCTGTTTCGTCCTTTAAAAAGTACAATTAAAAGAAACAAAAAGAAACACTTTCATTACCTTATGTCTGGTTATGTTGGTTTACAATAAATAAATTTAGAATGTGTCAGTGAAATTCTTGAGGTATTAATGCACTCTCAATGATTTTCTTCATCACAATACAATAATAATTAAACATTAAAAAGTTGGATTTTTGGCTTTTTGGGAACATGCATGCATGTGCTAATAAAAATATAATTTTAAGCAGATTGGTATTCAAAATCTGGGCAGAAATCATTGATGTTGCCACAAATCCTTAAGATAATTTCAAGTTCAGTTGCGTACATGCAGAAAGCCATATCAACTTGAAGACTTAAAACAGTGTCAACATGTGGCATTAAAGGTGTATGATGAAATATTAAATTGTAAGATCACAAAATACAGGCAAAACTACTGTAGATACAAAATTCAGAAAAAAAGGCTCTGTCTCCAGTAAATTATAAGCCATTTAATTTGGATATCTTTTTAAAATTCTGAAAGTGTTTGTTTTGTTCCTCCCCTCTCAATAAGAAATACAAATAACAACAACAAAAAGTTATGATCAAGCGGTGCGACAGGATTCTTGCTCAAAGATATAAATTGTAAGCTCCATTTTCTCTTGCAACTTATTTATGATTTAGATCTATTTCAGTGTCACACAGATCAAGTTTCTTATTTAAACCAACTTCCAAGTTACCTGGTCATTTTTTTATAAAATATAATTTATTATCTCTTGGATTTTAAAAAAAAAACCAAACATATGTTTCAAAATTCAACTTTTATTACGAGTTTCTGAAAGTTCTTGATTTACTTCAAAACTGTTTTGCAACTTTAACCCTAGCACAGCTAAATCTCACCAAACCTCACTGTGTTAATTGAGAAAAATGCACTAAGGCCAGAAAGTAGCGATGATGTCATCAAACCAAGACTTATATGGGCACGAAATCGCTGGCCGGGCCAGCGACACCGCCGTAGCGTGCTATCCCGGGTCATGGGGCTGGGGCCCAAAGGGCCCTGGGTTCGAATCCCACCCGAATTTGTGACTTTTCTTGTTCCCCTCTTCCCTCACTCCTTCAGTTCCTCCCGGGAGATAGGCTAGAAACCGACGTCAGGGTTAGGGTTATTGATCAATTTTCTGCTACAGATTTTAAAATGGTTGAATCAGCCCAACTGTAAAAGTGTAAGAGAGCAAAGACTGTTGCAAGTTGCATGCAGTGGTGACAGTGATTGTGATGGATGGTACAAACTTGCCCTGGGATGATCACTCTGTGATACAACAATTACATTAAAGATTGAAGTACTCCAAAGTATTTTATGCTGAAAATGTTTCTCCTGGGTGAACCTTCCCCTCCTGGAGGAATTCCCCCCCCCCCCCCCCGGGTAAATCTTTCTCCTCCTGGAGGAACCTTCTCCCTCCCAGGTAAACCTTTTCCCTCAAGATTGAACTTTCCTTTCTGGGTAAACCTTTCCCTTCTTGGTAAACCTTTCTCCTTCTGGATGAACTTTCCTATTCTTAGGTAAACCTTCCCCTCCTGGGTAAACTTTCCCCCTATTTGGTGAACCGTCCCCCTCCCCCTCCTTGGTGAACCTTGCCCTCCTTGGTGACTCTTTCTCCCTCTTGGTAAACCTTTCCCCTTCTGCGTAAACCTTCCCCTCCTGGGTGAATCGCCTTTACCCTCCTGGGTAAACTTTGCCTTCTTGGCAAACCTTTCTCCCCCTTGGTAAACCTTTTCCCTCTCAAGCAAATCTACAGAGGTTATTATTATGTGGAAATGAACATTATCATTTGGATGAAATAGCATAAGATCACATATGATAATTATTCTGTTTATTTTTGGCTAGAAACGCTGTTTCCCAAATAATCCTCTTTCTCATCACATCAATGTGCTATTGAAAGAAATTGCTCAATTGCCATGGTTACAGAGACGATTAATACTTTGGCAGCCAGCACACTCCTTAATTTCCTTATGTTCACATTTATTCATCAAAAAATCTGTCAAAATCTCTTCAAATACTCATGTTCAAATGTGCATTCCATTTAATGCTCAATTATAGGCAAGTAACTTAACTTTTTACTCTGACTCAAAAACAGTCCAAACAGGATTGAATACCCATGAGGATTTCATATTTTGTAACATTGAAAACTAAGCATTTTCAAGTATTGAGACATGAGGGCACCATAGAATGACCCCAACACATTCATGTTTACCCACTTCCTGAAAATCTACCTTTTCACATTACCAATGAGACCAGGCAGGCAGTTCAAGGCCAAAGCGGTTAAGGTTCAACAGTATTTCAAGCAGCGATTTGGCGGGTGTCTAAGTTGGATTTATAAACAGATCCACTACAAAGCTTGCCCGTTCTTAACTTTTCTACACATTCCTGGCCCTATACCAATTACAATTGTATGTCTGAAGACCTAATTTGATAAGCCCAAATGTAATTGACGTCGAGGTAAATATATTATCTTCTCCTTTCCACATTAATTTTTTGTTGGTTAACATAAATGTTTTTGAATAAAACACTGAAATAAAAAAAAAAGCTCCCAATATTTTCCCTTGGCCATTCGCAACTTCCAACTTTCATCGCAAATGATCAAGGGAGTAAACTTCACCAGAAAAGTAAAGTATGGTAGTAAAAGCAGCCTGTTCCTATATCTCATAACTAGTCCTTCAAGTTAATATCAGTCAAAGAAACACTGAAAGTACTGGGCAAGTTCAATGCATGGGCTGGATTATTACAATTGTGCTTTTTGCTGCTAAATATACCGTGCATGTTCATAAATAGAAGTTTTGAGACCCCTATAACTGTGGACCCTTCCTTCTCAATGCTTTCTCTATCTATTATGTAGGGTCTTTTAAAGATTTGAGACTGTCCTTACACTTATAACTTGTGAGTTCTTAATCAGGTCCAACTTGTTCTCTTCTTGGTGTAGACTGGTATGCATGCCACCAATAGGTCTCATTTTCAGCCTCCTGGTATATGAATGACTGCTCTTTTTATGCCAAATTTGCAAAAATGGTCAAATTTTAAGAACAAAAATTGCTATTTTTTGTCATTTGGGCCAAAATTGGTATGGAAAGGAGTCCTATTTCCCTACCCATGCCAAACTTGAGAACCCTGATGTGTACGTCCCATTCCTTCTTTTTGTTCTACGAATATAGGTCAAGGGGTGTTCTACTATTATATTTCAATTTCTTAGTCTTTGATTTAATTCAACAAATAGTTCAATTGATCCCTGTGACCAAAAAAACAGTCGCCAACCAATAATCTCTCTTCTTTGCACATTGTCCTCACACCCAATTCAACATAAGCCTACATATTACATCATCCAATAGCAGTGCTAACTCCCAAAAGAAACCACCCTGTTCCCCCTTCACTGTTTCTGCTGCAGGAAGTCAACCAAAGCAAAAATGGGTCAGCAAGACTTGGTCAAGGTCTAACTATCCAAATGGCCAGATGAATGTTTAGTCCTCAAAAAACACCATCAGCGAAACAAAAAAAGATTCCAGCATGACATTAGTGACAGGTGGCCCTACATTGCTAGGCCCGCTCCGCCCCAGCACATGAATGTGTCGTATGACCTTTGGTATTTAGCTGGAGATAATACCACTACCGTTGCTACTCCCTATCGTACCATTGCACTGTGGTCACACAGAGAAGTCCTCGCATGAATTGGTCAGCCTAGCATGGGCATGCTCATGTTCTTTCTGACTCACACAGTATTTTCTACATGACATAATCTTGCCTGCTTGCCTAGCCTGGTACGTGACCTAATTCTGGTGAGATTACTCCGGCAATGTTATTACCTAGAGCCGGAACAGGAACATTCCGTGGACTTGGGTCAAACTCACATCAATTGGCCTTTAATTTTTGTGCACTAAAAATTTCACATTTTGCCTGTTAAATTCTCTGGAATGCCCAATTATGTAATGGACCACATGCAAAATGCCCTTTTTATGTCACTCTCTTGTAGAGTAAATGTTTTGCTTCATTTTCGTGCAAATTCAAAACCTATTGATCTAAATTTGTCTCCTCACAAATCTACAAAATAAAGCATTGTAAAATAATCACCAAACTCCATGATTTTGATCATTTGACATTCATTGAACAAGATTTGTTGTTTAGCATTACGGGAAAATATGTGGCTGAAATGGGTTTGAAAATTGTGATCATATTTCAGACCAAAATTGACTAATCATCCTGCATATATGAATTTTCCTGTGATCTCATTGTGCATGTGTGTGTGTGTGTGCACGCGCACTGCACATGCTTGTGTGTGCATGCATGTGTGTGTTTGAGTGTACTTTATCTGTGCACCAAATGAGTGTTTACAAAGGTGAATATTTAATTTGTACCATGGTCAAAAACATTTAAATCAGACTTTACTTTAGTTTTCTTACCTATGTTCCAGAAGTATTGCACTTTAGTCTTTTGTTTACAGCATCACAACATAACACAATGATCCAGATGGACCTATCTGCATTTCATCTGTCAACTTGAAGCCTAATCCTAACCCTAGCTAACTGTAACCCCTAATTCTAAACCTTTACTCTAACCCTAAAATTGGCAAACAAAATAAAACCTACAAAACAATGTGTTACAATTGGAAGTAGTCAAATCAATGCTACATTTTTTTAAGAATAGGCATATTGGTACCCCTAGCATTAACTCTGCAATTCATTTTTGATACTATTGGTTATTAGGTGAGGTTGGGGCTGATACGAATTATATCTAGTCAAGGTCTCTGTATTACGCAAGGAAAACGCGCCCTCGCTTGATACAGAGTCCTTGACTAGATTAATCCATATCAACCCCAAACAAAGCCCAATAACAAATTTACCATACCATAGAAACTTCCAAGTAAAATACACATGCAAGCATCGGCTTATAAATACTAAAAATAGACATCAAAGATAAATTCACAAAATGGTGAATAGAATATTACACTGTGTTAAAAGAGTACAAGGTGCCGAATTTACAGTGACATAGAACATTGTGAATGAATGCCAATCAATTTGGCATTTTTCTGATTCTCAAACATAAATTTAGCTTAATCTAGAGATCGTTGATATCTTTTCATACCAATGTGATGGGAAATCTTGTCAGAACTCAGTTGCATGATGTTGAAAATTGGTCCAAACTAGGGCCGTGATTATGTTAATCTGGGCCACTGATTTGTGATTTTGTTGCTGTGAAACTTTTTGTGCATGCGTAATTCTTTCTAACCTGATGAGGGAGTTGAGACTCAATCAGAGGGTATGATATGGGAAACATGTCAGTAAATAAACATGATTGTCCAATCAAGACACAGGAAACTACTTGATGGTATGACTGGCATATAACAAGACAGTACATAACATTTAAACCAAATGCTACTATCATAATGGTCTAGAGTGGAAAACACACAAATAGAAGGTCTCAGGTTCAAAACCTCGTCACATCAGGTTTTGTCTTGTTTTTTTTTCTGGCTTTTGTTTATTTAGTATGATTGATGAGTATGCATTTACTGTCCTATTGTCCTGCTCTAAGTAAACTTATATCATACTTGCTGACAGGCAAAATTATTCAACAAATTAAATGTATTTTGTTGTTTTAGATTTAAAAAAATAAAGTTCTGGGGAAAAGAAGTTTGCTCTGTGTCAGCCACAAAATGAGGGTGACCAATATGTTATGTAGGCACTTTGAGCATTCAGTTTTAATAATAAGGTTATACACTTCCTTTATTTTTAGATTATTATGCCAGTATAGGCCCAATGGATCAAATGTTGTCACGCAAATGTTTGTGTTCATTACATGAAAATGATTCTTGGTTAATGTGCAGTCAATGTTTGGTGTGATTGAATTTGAGACTTTGGACACTTAAACTTTGATGATTGATGATTATTAAACCATTATGTTCTCTCGAATGATTTTATTTAATGTAATTATTTCCAGTCAGGAAGAGCTCTACATTAAAGAAAGAAAGAAAGAAAGAAATATTACCTAAACAATATAAGTACTGTATGGCATTAACCACTTGTGAAAAGTGTTTTTTCATGTCTCAGTTTGAAGTTATTTCTACCTTTCTCCACAGCACAAAAAGTTCAAAAAATTCACAAACTCTGCAATTTTCATTATTACAATTGCAATGATCATGAGACATTAGATTGAGTAAGTAAAACATTTCCCCAGCCTTTATTAGATGACAATTTTTTAGATGGATCGTCACATGAGAACATGGCATTCATTTGTGGATACCGTCAATGAGTTACTGTCATGTGCATTGGGTGGTCTACGGAGGATTTGGGTTTTTTTCCAGTTTTACAACAAAAATGCAGAGCTTCTGTAAAATGTTTCTCAAATTGTTAAAATCAGAAATGTCCTTTTTAGAATTCCATTACTCATTTTGACACAGAAGCATTAAAGACCCGAGGAAACTTTAAGGGGCCAAAACAGCTTGATCTACTTGCTGCCATAATAGGTTTACCACTTGGATGTGGGCCCAAATTTTTTAGACACCAAAATCAAGATCCATTTAATAACTTTCATGTGGAATTTTGTTTACATTTTTGGCCAATTTCCAAACATTTTAACAATTTTCAATAAAATGCTCATTTTAAAAGCCATTTTTCATATTTAAAACAATGTCACTATTATGCTTTGTAATTGCTGAATTACAGAACTTCATCAAATTTTCTGAATAAAATTATTGTAATAAAGTGGGGGTCACCTTTTCACCTGTTCAAGCCAATGGAGCAATGTCACCAGTGTATATTCTTATTCTCTATTACAATGTCCATTTGTTTCCCCCATATACATAACAACAAACACTCAATAGAACTTAGCTTTCTACAATCAAACCAAACACCAACATTCCACATTATCAGTGGCTTACAATTTCATTCTAAAAAATCCCATACAACTAATTTTAGGCAAATTAAAAATGCAAGGAGATCCCTTAATATTTGCTATCTCATTAAGGCATTTTGTTGTCATCCTGTGTAGACTGAAATGGTATAATCAAGCCATGGCAATAACACTGCTACTGCTAGTGGACATGCCAGTGACTGTGGGCGCCAGTCATAATTTATACTGACGATTTACTTAAAGCAAAACAACAGATGGGCAGCTTAATGTTCTCAACAATCTGCATTTTACAGTGGGTATTCATATTTCTCTTTATCACATACATTGTCTGGTGTGGAGGTGACCTTATCAAGCTATGTTGTCAAGCACATTCGGATATGTGCTTGAGTGGGTTAGCCATGGATGGGTGGGTGGGATGGAAGGGTGGGTGGGTATTAGGTTGTGTGAGGTTGCTAACCTCATGATAACAGTGATAAATATTAACAATTTAATGAAATTGGCATTTCTACATAAATATTGGGCAAGATGGTGAAATAAATCAATTGCACAAACACAAACCGGTTTCCACATTTTCATCAGGTGTAAATACACCACTCCTTGGTACTAATATAATCACAGAAATCACACTTTTTAAAATTTTAAATGGACCCGCAATTTGAATTTTTTATGCAGCATTTTTTTTTTATTGATTGGGATTTGAGGCTCAAGCCCTCAAAGTCTAAAAAAAATTTATCCCCCACCCAAGAAAAAGCAAACCGAAGTCTAGGGATTTTCCCTGGGATTTTCCGAAGACATTTTCACAATTTTCTGGATGCACTTATGAACATTATTTTGGACCTTCTTCCAAAAGCTTGATCATTCTTTATGGATTTTTTTCCCTACAAGATGTGGACCCATGATTACTCAATGATACTCTATTCCAAAATAATAAAACACCATTTTTTCTAACAATAAAAAATGCAATATGTTGAAACTTTTCAATAGCACTGGATAGTAACCCTTCATTTAAACCTTACTAGAATAAAAGTTAATTTCAATACTGGGTCAATGTCTACAAAACTGAGGCAAGACCCCCCCCCCCTTATTTTACATGTTCTCTCACAAAAAAATATTTTGCTGAAATTATACTCTTAATTAAATTGGTCATAAATAAAAAAAAAACATTTTGGATAAAATACCAAAATGCATATACCTGAATTAGTTTTTTTACAATTCTTTGTGGTTGATAGTTCTAGCACAGCAAAATGCAGTAAATATTAAATCTTTGAGCTTTCCCCCCAAATTAATTGAATATTGAATTTTGACATTTTATTCCCAGTTAGGTCTAAAATAGGTTTAAGATTGAGCCAGTTTCATCTGGCAAAACACAAGAATTTTTGTTTTAATCAAAAAAATAATAAGTGCTGTTTTTTCTGGAATAAAGTGTAGTTGTCATTGTCCCAACTAGGGAGATATTTCCCTAAACACACTCATTTCAAGTACTTACAGTGCAGTTGATACAGTAATTGATACAGTAATCAGTTGAATGGACTCCGTCTTTTCTGCTCATGTCGCCACAGCAGATGATACCCCTCTGTTTGACTATATTTTCTTTCAGAAAGTAAGTTGTCATACTTGACAAAAAATACATTTGCAAGAGATCTTGAAGGTCAATGCAATGTTATTGACCAATCAAAAGAGTACATGGTGGCGACAGGTCCTCTAAATCGGACTACTTAAAAGTACTACCTGTGATTTGATAGGTCAGAAAAAATAACAAAATCAGCCATTTTTTCCCACTTTGATAACAATTGCATGGTAGGTATCCTAATATACCCTTCTAGTGATATGACTGAAAGCAACTTAAAGGTGGGTAGGTATCCTAATATACCCTTCTAGTGATATGACTGAAAGCAACTTAAAGGTGGGTAGGTATCCTAATATACCCTTCTAGTGATATAACTGAAAGCAACTTAAAGGTGGGTAGGTATCCTAATATACCCTTCTAGTGATATGACTGAAAGCAACTTAAAGGTGGTATACCCTTCTAGTGATATGACTGAAAGCAACTTAAAGGTGGGTAGGTATCCTAATATACCCTTCTAGTGATATGACTGAAAGCACAGACTTATAAGGTGGGGGGTATCCTAATATTACCTCTACGTTCTAGATGATATGACTGAAAGCAACTTAAAGGTGGTAGGGATCCTAATATATACCGTATAGTTCGATAGGGGACTGAAAGCAACTTAAAGGTGGGTGACACAATCAACAAATGTTCCATTGTCCTCCACGACTTTGCCATCAAACTTGCGATTTGGTACCATGTGAAAATTTAGGCTCAGGAATGTTCAAGGTTATGAGCAACAATTTTCGTAAATATGTGTGTATACAACATTATAACACACACACACACAATGTTCCCTAAGACAAAATTTAGTGTACATTTGTTCCACTATCCAAACGGCTGACTGATTCAGTTCAAAGTATAAATCAAGGTTTTTGGTGATATGCTCACATATGAGGTAGAGGAAAATATAGAAAAAGTATATAACAGAGATTGGTTTATGCTTTTTTTTTTGATTTGCAACATGGTATCATCCACCTTAAAGTCCGACTCAGATTTCAATATATATAAGTATTTTGTGTATAAATTAAGGCCATGGCTATTGCTGAGAGTGACTTGTCCCCGGAATTTATCGGAGGGTTTCATTATTTTGGTGTGAGAAAAAAATAAGAATTGATGAAATCTTATGGATAAACATGTTTGGTTTGGAATGTAAGAGCAAAAAAGCTATGTCCATTTGTGCTGGACCAATATTAATTTGACACTGTACTTATGGCGACTTACAAAAGCACGTTTTAGCTCTCAAATCAAAAGGATCACAGGGGGGAAATATTGGCGCAAAATTTAACAGATAAGGGGTTTTGGGTCAAAAATCATCTTAATCAAAATTCAAATTTTAGATACTTAAATCGGCATCCCCTTTAAAAATAGTGTCAACTAAAGTTGAACTTAGGTACCTAAAACTGCTCAAATCGTCAAAGTTTGCGATGGAATTTGATTTTGTTTGTTTTTTGTTTGTTGCTTTGAGCAGTAAACTGAGAGTAATGTTTTACTGTCATAGTATTAATAGGATAATTGTGTACAAAACTTTCCAGGTGTGGAATTATTCTACAAAGTGAGTGATTTTTTTATGTTATGATAGGACGTTGCATTTGAGATCAGCTATTTCACATAGGTGGCTATTATGTGGACAAGCATTAGTGCACATGCCAAAAAAACATGATTTGTGAGATGAGATGAGGGCACAGTCCTCACAAAATCTCGGAGTCAGCCTTTAATATCAAACTGGCTTATTTTAGGCACTGCCTTGCAGGGAGGCTTCTGTTCCATATGGATCTTACCACAAACCTGCTATCTGGAAGTGCTAGATTTGGATTATTTTTAGCAATGATGCTCCTTCTTATCAATTTTTCACTTGAAAAATAATAGCCAGTATCAGAATTCTACAGAATTATAATTCACTTCACCCTCTCAACCCTGGTGACATTCTGAATGGGTAAAACTGTTAGTCAAAGGATTTTGATATGACAGCCACCTCAAAACTAATGACTATTAGGGACTAAGCTTGTTTGGGCTCATTTGTATGCATTTTTCATACTTATTCCAAATTTGGTCATGATGAAAATGCATTTTTTTTGGGGGGGGGGGAATATTTCATGCGAATCACTGATAGCGCTTTTAATGTAATAGCTGACCAATCAGACAAGTTCAATTAAGCACGAAACAATCCCCCAAATAATGTCACTCTATGACACTCTCTCTGCATGCACTATCACACAGAGATTCCCTAATAAGATGAGACTCATACTCACATGCGAGTCACTTAGCAACACATTAACGACGATGACACCCAAAATTCACAAAGAGGAAAAGCACAACTTTAGCGGACAGATAATTGACCATAAATTGCGGTCTCAAAGAAGTTCAAGTGCTCGGATATGTGTTCCTTAAAAGTAATTTATGTACATGTACGTTAGCAACCCTAGATAGTAAAATGGTCAATGTGTCAATTTTGGCGAGTCGTCCGCATCGATGAGCTGCACTCAATTTAGTATTTCCAAATCACATGGAGCTTTTCTATATTCATCTTTATTCCTCAGCCCATAATTTATAGCCTTCACTCAAAGCATAACCTTTCTTTTTGTTCAACTTGATTGCACTCACTTAAAAAAAAAAAAAAAAAAAAATGCAAAATGAAGTAGCTGTGACAACTGCTTTTCTACTGCCCTCACATGAAATCTGAAAGACTTCAACTTGAGTTCTTGTGATTCCTCAGAAGTAGCATTTGTGCACAAGTTCCTTATCTCTCTGCCAGTTGAGCTCACATCCTTTGGTACCAAAGGAAAGGGTGTGAAGCAAGCAGTAACTTAAGGAATTTGTGATGGAAATGTTAAAGAAATCCACTTCCTATTTGGAAGGAGAATTATGAATTGTCTACTGTTATCAGGGTTCACTAAGCCACACGGTTAGTAGAATACTCTGTAGAAACCTCTTTAATGAATTTTGATGTCGAAACTTTTGTTATCTACATTTTTTTGCTGATTTGAAGAACAAAATCAATGCCTCTTTTTATCATTTGATTATAAACTTAAAATATATACATTTATTGTTATTTTTTACTTGAAAATGCAATTAATTTCTCAGTAATGTTTGTCCAAAAAAAAAAAAAAAAAAAACTTTTAATGTAATAGCTGACCAATCAGACAAGTTCAATTAAGCACGAAACAATCCCCCAAATAATGTCACTCTATGACACTCTCTCTGCATGCACTATCACACAGAGATTCCCTAATAAGATGAGACTCATACTCACATGCGAGTCACTTAGCAACACATTAACGACGATGACACCCAAAATTCACAAAGAGGAAAAGCACAACTTTAGCGGACAGATAATTGACCATAAATTGCGGTCTCAAAGAAGTTCAAGTGCTCGGATATGTGTTCCTTAAAAGTAATTTATGTACATGTACGTTAGCAACCCTAGATAGTAAAATGGTCAATGTGTCAATTTTGGCGAGTCGTCCGCATCGATGAGCTGCACTCAATTTAGTATTTCCAAATCACATGGAGCTTTTCTATATTCATCTTTATTCCTCAGCCCATAATTTATAGCCTTCACTCAAAGCATAACCTTTCTTTTTGTTCAACTTGATTGCACTCACTTACTTAACATGTAACTACTTGCTTACCTAGCTGAAGCCTATCTGACCATGCTTCTTCTACCCTAATCTAATCTTCCTACATAAAAACCTCTATTTTAACCGATTCCATAGACCCGTTTCTGTCACAGCTTCCCCCTTACTGTTGTTCTTCCTATCTTGTGTTAAGTTACATCTTTATAATTTGGTGCAACTTACATCTTGATGATTTATGTACTCTCTAGTGAATGATGACTTTATTTCCTACTTTCAACATACTTCAAGGACTAAATGATCATCGAAACAAATTGATCACACCGGACTCTGAAAAGACTCTGAAATAAGTGATATATCTCATTAATAATGTCACTTACTTGGATGAGGGCAGTTTGTATCATGCATCACTGCATCAATTTATTGAACCCACCCCACTCTTCTTTGTGCAATTCTGGATTCATCTCTGAGATGGATTAACAAACCTTCTCCCGCCACACCTTGATTCTTAAGAAAGAATACTAATGCCATAGCACTCTTCCATTACATCACCATCAACACTGTCCATATTTCAAAACTCTTTAACCCCCCGGGGCACTACCATCTATGATAGAACCTCTCTCTGATTGGCTCATTACAGGACACTACTTGGGATAGCCCTCTGAGTAACCAATCAAATAGTGCTCCTATATCTCTGTGTAAACCATAGCACCATTCTTACAGTATCTCCAATTTGCTCATTACATGCTCATTACCTTCCAAATGATCAAAATAGTGCTAAAGATGTCAATAGATAGTCAGGTAGTACCCAGGAGCTAAACCAGGCTTTATTGTTGCACGTCTTTACACATTTCAAAAGTTTGCAGTATTTCTAGATTGAACAAAAAGTCTTTTGGAAGTACTAATCTGTAACTTTCCAACAAAGTACACATGATATTTTGCACCAACATTTAACCAAATTCTGACTTGGAAGTGATCATAACAAGGGGGAATGATTGTGATTTTGTTTTGAAGTTCACACTTTTCATCGACAACACTAATGTGCACACACGAAGAAAGCAGGCAGGAATCTACACGAGGAAATGATAGGAAAATAAGGAACATCTTGAGTAAGACATTTAACATCAACACCCTGCACCCAAAACTTAAGTGTGTGTGTGTCAGAAAAAATCTAGGGCCCAACATCCTGTGCACCTCTGTACACCTTGAAAAATATCCTGCTGCATGGTTTATCATCATTTCCATTTTCTAACAGCACACCTGGAGTTCTCTCTGGACTCTGTCATCCCCCAAATTTGTCTGTCCTTACGTTTGTCAGTCTGCATAACACTTTCTTCCTGATGAGTTTTATTAAATAAGCTATAGCACCATCAAAACTAGGTTAAACTTGAAATTACAACACCTTTGAATAGACACACTCGGCAACTACACACGGACATTTAGACTACCTTTTACAGGCCCTGTGGCTGTTCTTCCTATATAACGTACCTCAAATGTCTACAAATAAAAGTATTTTTGCAAAGGCTAAAAGACAAATCCATAACTGATGTAGGTCACTAGTGTTTTTATCACTCTTTTATACCATATACATTTCAAATGCCTAGAAACAATAAAAGATGGTTGCAATGTTCTAGTCTGGTGAGTTTATAGGTGGAAATATATTAGCAATTTATTCGCTGGAGTTTTTTTACGACCTGCAATGGCTAGCATTATCTACAGATGCTTCAAGGTGTGCATATGCATGTCTTTTTCTCTATTTCTTTTGAAGTTGCCTGAAGGATGCACTGGCTTCCCCTCTCAACCCCCAAATTGAGGAAAAAATGGGTTAATATACCTTTACTCATCAGAAGCACAATGAGGTCAAGATTATACAGGGCACACGATTTGAGGTACACTGTCCAATACAGTATGCCCCCTACCTTGAATTCCCATCCTTCCCCCTTCAAATTTGAGATTGTAATCAGACTGGAGTGATGGTGTATCACTGTGTTTACTCACATGTTAACTTCCTGTCGCAATGCATTTTCAATTTGTTGTAAAGTTGTGTTGCATTCGTTTAGGGTGGTGACCAACAGTGCAAAATGAAGTAGCTGTGACAACTGCTTTTCTACTGCCCTCACATGAAATCTGAAAGACTTCAACTTGAGTTCTTGTGATTCCTCAGAAGTAGCATTTGTGCACAAGTTCCTTATAGTCCTTGAGCTGCCCTACAGACCCGTATACACTTGCTCCGTCAGAGAATTTTAATGTTGATTTGAGTTACATATGCATAGGACTTTCAAACCCTACAAGGTGGAAAATTCCAAACCCTGGCAAACTCTTGGTACAGCCATTTATTCAAAATGGCTGCCGGCGGCTATTTTGAAAAACATTAAATGTCACATTTCAGGAATTATATCAAAAAAAAAAAAAAAAAAAAAATTCCTGGAATGTGACATTTTATGTTTTTCAAAATGGTCACCGGCGGCCATTTTGAAAAAAATGGCTGTACCAAGAGTTTGCCAGGGTTTGGAATTTTCCACCTTGCAGGGTTTGGAAGTCCTATGCATATGTAACTCAAACCAACCTTAAAATTCTCTGACGGAGCAAGTGTACACGGGTCAGTAGGGCAGCTCATGGACTATTATCTCTCTGCCAGTTAAGCTCACATCCTTTGGTACCAAAGGAAAGGGTGTGAGGCAAGCAGTAACTTAAGGAATTTGAAATGTTAAAGAAATCCACTTCCTATTTGGAAGGAGAATTATGAATTGTCTACTGTTATCAGGGTTCACTAAGCCACACGGTTAGTAGAATACTCTGTAGAAACCTCTTTAATGAATTTTGATGTCGAAACTTTTGTTATCTACATTTTTTTGCTGATTTGAAGAACAAAATCAATGCCTCTTTTTATCATTTGATTATAAACTTAAAATATATACATTTATTGTTATTTTTTACTTGAAAATGCAATTAATTTCTCAGTAATGTTTGTCCACGTTCTGTTGCTTTTCTTCATGTTAAAGGACTGAATGGAATTAAGCAATGCTTGTTTTTTTGGATATCTAAAACAGTATACACAGACGAATAAAAGTTGGTTACTTTGTTCAAATATATAATGTTGGATGCATACAAGGCCCGAGGGGTCCCAGCTACTATGGGTTTTGCATCTTTGGCACTTACAATCTTCACATAATTCTGCAACCGATGGTACACTGTATATGTGAGAGTGATTACTTTTAAGCTAACAACTCTGTTAATTTGGAATGCCGGTCTGCGCTATTTTTTGGTCAGAACACAATTACACCTAAGCTTAATGAACACTTTGACATTTTCCAAAATTCAAGCTTGCTTTTCACACTTTCCAAAGAGCCAAAAGACTAACAGGGCACAAATTATACCATGTTTATATTAGCTTAGCCCCAATCGACTGCAGAATAGATCATTTTGAGAGTGTAATTAATGTTCATGACACTTGCCTAAATAGATAAGTAAACTATCAAGAGAATGATTCCAACAATAGATAAAAACATTCATGGATGTTCCCGTAATTGACAAAAACCTTAATACCCATGCTAATGTGGCGCCACATCTCTTTCTCCCGATTTTTTTACAAAATTCAGCTGTTAAACTGTTGCATATGTGAAAATGTTGCTTTATATTACAATAATTTCATTTTACTGGTGTGCCCAAACACTTCGATATCAAATTATGATAATGACACTTTATCAATAATAGCAGCAATACAAAACATACTTTCTTTTATTAATATACTGGTATGTTAATCTGACAGAATGGTTGAGTCCTCATTATGTGATTACCACCACTTAAAATTAATTTCAACATTGGCACTAGTATGTCCTTCATTCTAAAGAAAATTTACACTTAGCTCAACTAATGTAATCTGCTGATTCAAATACTTTGTATACTTATGTTATGGAGAGCTACCTTTCATCTTTTCTTGCCAAATCATTTGGATATTAAAAATGACCGTCCATCTGATCTCTGTTAATGTTTTGCTTTGTATTTCAACCTTCAAATCAACATGGTCTAATTAGACCTGTATGCAAATGCACCCCTCCAAAAAAAATCTGCAAAAAGGGACAAAAAGTCCACTTTTTGCTATTTTTTTAATTGAAAGGTCTAAAATTTAGAAAAAATGTTGATAAGAAAGTCCATCTTTTGGTAATGAGATGTTCAAAAGTCCCAAAACAGACCATTTTTAGGGGGATTAGGTCCAATTTTACAAAAAAAGTCCACTTTTTAAGTCCCGCTAGAGAGAGAGAGAGAGATGCCAAGAGAGGTATAGGGGAGTCAGCACTAGTGTTCCTTAAAATTGTGACCAAAACTCACTAAAACTCACTGAACTGAGGTCTACAAAAAGTCCAAAAAGATGTGATGACATTATCATATGAACACACATATGGGCACAGCCTTGTGGCTTGCCATCCCTGCTCATGGGACTGGTGTGCCAGGGGCCCCGGGTTCGAATCCCATCCAAGTTGTCCAGTGTTCTTTAGTTTCTACCCATTCCTGTCCTCTCTGAAAACTGGATGCATTCCTGTCCTCTCTGAAAACTGGATGCATTCAGGGTCTAGGTCTGTACCTTTATTACACGCATGGTTTGTGTTGGAAATCGCCACCATATGTGTACCCCTCCCCTTTAACAGAACCAATATATTGTCACTTAATATGCAAATGGTGGCATGTGCACTCTGTTTATCTATAATTTCCTCTTAAATTGACCAAGTACAAACATGCATGACCTTAGGCCAGCACAAGACTACACTGTGCATTGCCTGAATAGCAGTAAGGAAGGCTGGTCATCTTGCACAACTAGAAAAAAAAAAACTACAGAAAGCAAAAGAGTAAATAAGATGGACACACTAGAGATTGGTTTAGAATGGGAAACTGCATGATTGTGGATGTGTGTGATTGAAGGAGAAGAAAAAACACCGGAGTTCATTATGGTTTACCAAAGACACTGTACTGGAGTCTATGTGTTAACATGCTTCTGTCTTAGAAAATATGTCAGGTATTTTCAAAGAAAGCCTAAAATTCAGTCTGAGGCACAGAGGAAGCACAGAACTCGCTCACTGCATTCCCCCAAGCTCTCTGGGCTAGTGGCTTTTAAAGTATCCCCATGAGTTGGCCCTATCTCAACAGCCACTGGCACCAAGAAGAGAAGATCTCAGTAGCTTCCCAAAATGCATTGCTTCCATTGGAAGTTTTTGTACAGGTTGGCATGTGAATCGTTAGAGATGAACACTCTTAAAATGCAAGTTTGTGATCAGTACTGTCAATCTAGCCATGTTTCATCACTAACGATTCACATCAGTACCTGTACAAAAACCTCCATTGGAAGCAATGCATTGTGGGAAGCTATTGAAATCTTCTCTTGGCACCAAGTATCAAAGTCTACTCCGATACTCTTCTCTGCAGTTGGGTTTAAGATACAAGTACATCTTCTTTTTGTTAATGTACAGCCTTGAACATCAAGCAGGTATGTAATGTTCATAATGGCAGCTCACATTACCCTTGGAATTCGGAAGGCTCGGCATAAATGTGCACATGCCATGGCATGTTTTATGCATGGCTACCAACTCATATACAAATTGTTTTGGTCTAATGCAACTGTTAACAAGCCAAGGTATGTACACTAAGCAGTTAAAAGAGTGATGACTTTATCTGAGTAAGAGGTTGCAATACACAACATTTAGTTGCTTGTTCAACTTTATTTTTGCTGTTGGCAGCAGCACAATATTTGGAAATACATTGCAAGAAAACAATGAAAAGCAATGAAAACAAACAGCATGATAGTTATCCATATCATAACTGCTACTCAAAATAAACACTTCAACATCAAATGTGTTGACTCATATCAGCAACTCAGAGTACTAGGTATTATCATGATTAGCAACAACTGTTTCAATCAAAGAAAATAAACTAGCCAGATTGTACTAGTTTACCAGTAGCCCTTTCTACCCATGGCCAAGTATTAGTTAAACTACATCATCATCGTCATTTCCAAATTGCTACCAGAATATTACAACAGCTTTAGCATCATCATCATCATTGTTATCATCAAGTGGAATCATTATGCAATATCTATTGAAACCACCCTCCCCTTTATTCCATCCCTGTACTCTACAATTGACCAAATACTTAATAGTGAGCAGATGACAATTTGCTACTCGGTCAGCAATTATTGATGATAAACTGACTTAAGTGTGCAAATGTAGCTTGACAGCTGGAAGAAATGTGGTAAATTGCCAGATGCCATGGCTCTCTTTTCTTGTAAGCCATCAAACTCTAGCTAATGCCTCTCAATTATGATCACTGGAAAAGAGAAATGATTGGCAATACAATCATTTCTGTAACGAGTTTCAATAGAAAAGAGAAAAGAGTTGTCCAATTATCTTAGAAATAATCAAAAAGAAATTCAATACATACCCTTCTTTTTATCATTCACCAAGTCGCGACAAAACAATACCAGTAATTCGTGTTTTAGCGATTCGGATGTAACCCAAGTCCACGGCAAAGCCAGCGGATAAAATTTCAGCCAAACCCCGGCGCTTGTTAAGTGGTCTCTCATCTTGGAACATCAATGGTCAATGGCCAAGGCACCTACTTGTACCGTTATCTGGCTAAGACTGGGGATTTGACCACAGGATTTCAAGAATTGGAAGAAATTGGTCACCACAGGGGGTGTTGCTCAACACATGTGGTTACCATTGGCTGGTTTACGTCTATACACTATTGATACAGGCTGGGGGAAACCACGGACAGTCTCAATGGACAACCCACTACTGTTAAACCCTTGAATCGCTTGTTTGACAAGTCTGCACTGGTCTAATCGGAATGACCGCCGTGTAGTGCTGCATGAAATCTTGGCTTGTTCGACAAGTCGGTACTGGTTTTACGCTGAATGACCGCGTGCTGTGTTAGAATGTGTTCAGGTGTGTGCAGGTGACCAATGAGACATCTTAGCCTCACACTGCGGGCACTATGTGTGTGTGTGTTATTCACGTTCATTCATAAAAGTGAATTGGGCTCAAAGGACCCAGAATAGGACAATTATTGCCAAACCTTGAATCACTACCTTGGACAAGTTGGTACTGGTTTAAATGACCATGTATTGTGTTCAAATTTTGCTCGAGCTAGAGTTGACCAAACAGCTCTCATGGGCATGCATATGTTGCATATTCATTTGCACAAGTGGGGAAGTACACTTTATATGTAAATCTGACTAACTGGCTAGGGAACGCTTAGTCTCAGGGTATACACCCTCAAAGTTTCCAAAATGATTACCATTGACCGACAAATGAACCAGAATAACGTCAACCAATTTTGCATCTTCAGCAGCAACCGGTGTGTGTGCGCCATCAAGGGGAAGAGGGTAGTTCTTACACTGGATAGAAATGCTCAGCAAAAGATGGAAAACTTGATTTCTTATGAGAGTAACAGGGGCAAGCTTCTTGTTTTACTGGAATTACTAGAATCAATGGTGAATTCAGAACCAAAGGGGCAACTGAAATTTTGAAAAAAGGTGTGTAATAAGGTAGCAATTTACCCCAAAAATGTGGACATCAGGATGTTCCCTTTTTGCTTTATGCAAATGTAAAAAATCTGAAATTGTAAGAGTTCAATTTTAAATTACACTGTTCAATAAGACAATTGGACAATTTTTCTGGTTAATGGCCTGCTATGACATCTTACTACAATGAAACTACTCTTTCCTTGAAGATGAAGAGTATTAGTTAGATCAAAATGACCTGTTGTTAACCAAACTTTATTTTAGCTGACTGGCTAGGGGACCAAATACTTCACCTCAACTTCAGCCTGACAACATTTTTAATCTTACAGTTTGCTCCGCTCCTAAAATGGAGGGGAATGTTCAGGAAGGGTACCTATATAGGTCACTATAATGAGCACCCCCGAGATTCTCCTACTTCATGCTATTCTGTAGTATGTAATTTACACGCCTGACTCCATTGATGGGTATGACAGCCAAAGTTTGATGTAAGACATGTTTTTAATAATAGATAATGTGGTAATCTTATCTCCGTCCCATTTGGCAGTAAACCCAAGCCCAACGATACCTGATGTGTAATACCTCCCTCACCTGGATGATGTATGGCATCATAAGATGCTCTTATGTTATGTAAGAAAATGCAGAAGATGCCCCTGCCATGCACCACTCGCATTTTTTTTTGTAAATTTAATCCAAGCTTGCAAGAATTTCACCTAAAATGAGAATTTTTTTTCTTCCCCAAGTTAAACTTAGTGCACAGTGGTGCAATTGGGTCAAAATTGGGACTGAAATAACCCTCTTAACTAGTTTTTTTCCTTGTGTAGAGGAAGAAGTTATATGGTCATGGTACCTCTGCTTTGATCTGCTGTGGCCAAAACTGCATTCCAGATGGAAGAGTGTTCTTTGGTCACTGTACACTCTGCAGCTTCTTGAGTAGGTTTGGGTTTGGCTGGTAGAGTACAACTGGCCCATTCCTGGAAAACAGCAGCAGCTAATTTGTCCCTGTTCACCCAGTAATCTAATTGGGTACCCCAAGTAGGTAGCACTGGTATAAATACATTTCTGTAAATAGACAAGTGAGCTTAGAACACCATATCAGAGCTGCAGGGCTGTATACTTCTCACAAGTTTGGATGACATCTAATATTATTCCGGGCCATACGGAAACTCGTCAGATAGTCCCAATTTCTTGTCTTTCGAACTTTTCTGATTACAACATCCATTTGTGCCAATTATCAAGTAATTAATACGACATTTGAATATTTTACAATCATCCACGTATTTCTGTCGTTTTCTCCATAGCACCGGGCTTTTCTATCACTTTTACGAACCGTATTGTAGTCCAAACTAATCAGGTCATTTCGATTAGTTGTAAAAGTGTTGATCTTATAACCCAATTACATGATGCTGCAAATTCTATGAATTCAGTCAGAAAAAGTATACTATTTTGCCACTACTAATTCCTTGAGACAAAAATGTAATAATTTAATGAGTAAAATGCATGTCAGAGCATGTCAATTGGTGTATTTCATATTAGCTAACTAATACATGCACTCCATATTTGGGTTATCAATTACAGATCACCAGAAGCGGCTTCTAGGCAGACGTTTCCTAGTGGCTGACAACGCGCCGCCAAAATCACCTAACAATCTTGTAAATGGGGCTATTTTCACAAAATTGAATTTTTTTTGGCACAATCTCACTATCAATCAGAGTCATGGTTTGGTATTTTCTCCCCTGAAGGTAAAAACGACCATAGTCTTACAAAACGACCATAATCTTGTGTTTAAAACATTTTGCTACACAATGTTGAATTTGGGCCGATGAAAATTGCTTCTTAATTATCTTCTAAAAATGGCTAATGGAATTGTGTGGTTTTTATTTTCCTTCTGAATTTCTCCCTCTTCTTTTTTTGAATAAACCAATCAATCAGAGTCATGATTTTGCATATTTTAGCCTCAAGATAAGCAGTGGTCACCAGACCGCGACCTGTTGTTAAGACATACTCTGACACAATATTAGACTTTGATTTTTATCTGGCGGCTAGCGTGTCCAGTGGGAATTTTTTTCTCTCTTTTCTAGCTAAGGAAACTTGTTAGCGGATCTCTATTATGTCCATCATGTCAGCTGGCCATGCCAGAGCTTTGCATCATTGTCATCAACATTGTATAACGATCTCAAGTGACCCTTTCCTCTTTTCAGAGAAGAAAGTGATAAGTTAATATGTCATTTTTACATTGTCTAGATATGATGAATAACCTTATGGGTCTTGTATGTGCCTCCCCTCGGGTAACCAGCAGAGTTCAAGAGGTCCATCAAGTCTCCTGGCAATGATCGGTTTCAAAAGAAGAAAATGTTCAATGACTACAAAAAAAATGCATGTATAGGGATCAACTGACCTCTTGGGTGTTCTGGGGTGTTTATGATACCCAACACCACTGGTGCCAATTTCTTAAGTTTATCCTTGTACAGGGGTCGATGAACCGAGCCGTGGGACGTGAGGTTGCAGGCTGTGGATGGTTCTACAGCAGTTGTACAATCAACACAATTGATTTTCTGGCTACAGGGTGTGCCCCGAGAATGGATGGCACTAGAGATTGGGTATCAAGGGGCAGGGACGAATGCATGCAAGGGAATGCATAAGCTATGAGAAGGCTAGGCCAAATAGCCGCCGGCAGGCGCCAAGTCAATGTTCAGCTTGTTTTGGTCTCTTAGGTTTTCCAGTGAGTGCAATTGCTTACATTACAATGCAGTCAAGAAGGGTCCCTTGCACATACATAAGGACATGCAAAAATAACCTGTTTAGATGTGTTATGGTCATGTGTTACACGGATCGATACACAAACCCAGTTAGCACATTTTGATGGACGTCTGAACTTTTCAAATGTTGTGTATTTAGTTAGGGTGTGTGTCCGTGTATGTATGGAAAGGGTGGGTTCAATTCCCCTGGGATCCAGTGTGTGGGTACGTTTTGATGTGTAGAATTTTAACCAAGATCACGTAAGTATATGTCTAATCAATAAGGTCACGTAAGATAAAATGAAAAACAAGGGTGCTTTTGTTAAATTTTCTGTTTTAACGGTAAACTACCTAAATTGTAACAAGACTTTTGATAACCACCGATGTATGGTCAAAGGCAAAGTGACCGTCAAAGCATCATCTGTATTAACGGCTAACTCCTGAATTGTATCGTCGTCATTTTTTCTCAATCCCTCTACCTGCTCTAAAAGTTTAGAGCTTCTTGAAGCTACCTGGCCCTACGAAATAATGCTGCTGTCTTCCCGATCATCAAATGTCATATTCTTGGGCCCTGAGATGCATTTAAAATTTAGTGTCATTAGTCAAAACATATCAATGGCTTAAAGATATGATTTATTCAAATCCGTATCTCGCAGATAACACCTGCGAATATAGTATGTCGTTTGTGATTCACGTATATAAAAATCACTGTGTCTGTGCCACTGCCGTGCCATGTACTACCTGTACCCTGCATGCGCATTGATGTGCCATGTCACACTCCTTTACGAAAAAATAGCATCGCCAACAAAAACCCAGAGCCGAATTGCGTCTTCCCCCTACCACAAGTTCCTAACTCGCATTACCCAAGTCAGTACCAGCTTTCCTCTGAAACAACACTTGATAGGAGAGCTGGTAACACTTACACGGCACTGACCACACCCAATAGCCACTTCAGCAAAACTTGTGTGAAGTCCGTGCTTCACCACACACTCACACGCACGCTCACACGGAATACCTACACAGTAAAGAACCTGTTCCTACATGCCCGGGCTTGCCCATAGATAAAGTCTATCATACGCTATATACCCGCTGTATTCACTAAAAAAAAAGTGTTCTCTATCGTCGTACATACACGACTCATACGGACTTCCTTAGTTATCTACCAAAGTCTCTGATTGGTCATTATCGGACAGGTGTTTGTGTGCCACGGGGCCAACAAGTCGGTTTGCGGGTTTGCGTTAGCGTTACATAACACGGGGGTTTGAACGTGAGTTGCCGTTCCTGGGCTATTTTATTGTTGACGGCTTGCCACCAAGTAGTTAGCCTGGTAATTGATACGTACACTTCATCAATATTCAGGTGAGACTTGAGTGAATGTGATTGATGTATAATCATGCTACCTGGTAATCCCCCCTGTCTGACGTTGTCACGATTACTTTGGTCTGTTAAAACCCTGTGAAACCCATACCCATTTCCAAATCACATGACGCATTTTTGGCCAATTATGAGGCGGCGTCCCCAATGGGGCTCAAATCCAATGGTCAAGTTACGATGAGCAGAAAACATTTCTGATGAATATGGATGAAAGATCACTGTAATAGTGTTTCTTAGAGATGTAACTTATACTTTTTTTCCACTAAAATAATTTTCCCACATTTTGTTTCCAAATTAAAATGAGATATGAGCACCCGATGTGTATAGTCTTAGCTGAATAGCTTACAGTGCTCTCCGCTTCCATTACCATATTCAAATTGACGGATGATTATCTCCAAAATACATGTATAAGCGCACACATTTTTTTCTGCCGATTAAAACTCAGATTATCCCGGAAACACAGTTCTGGGACCATATAAGGCAAAATGGTACCAAAATCAGCATATTATATGTGGATGATACCCCCAGTGCTCCGTGGCTACCGTTTCAACACCGGCAACATAAACTTCCTGAGGTACAGGGAATTTGGTTATTTTTCATTTTCACCAGAGAAATTATTTTTTACGAGAAACGTCTTTTTTATTCCAAATCTTTTGAGACAAAACGCTAGTACATAAAGATGATATGAGAACCCTGGAGTATACCAAAATGTACCAATTTTTTCCCTTTTCTTTCTTCCATTTTTTTTTTACCCCTGCCACGATTACTGTAAAACTGTTCTAATTTCATCTAGCAAATCAAACTTGATGGCACTTGTAGACCTGACTCTGACTAGCTGTGGTTCACTTAAGGTCAAGTTGCTATGCATTACTGGGTTTGCTGCAGGAGGAAGACTCGTGTGACTGTTGTAGTTGTTAACGCCATCTTCTTCCACTTAAAGGGGCATTATCTGATTGCTCAGGGTCAACTAACAAAAAATTGCTTACCTCTTTATCATAAATAACATCGGGTGTATGGGTTAACTGGACTAGAAAAATTGTCACTGATGCTATGGAGATATTTTTTTTCATAATACCAGTTGTGACTTTCTTCACATATTTTTCTTTTTCTAATTGCCCTTGGGTCTTTTAAGAGTCTTTGAATGTTGCTTTACTACAGACTAGGTATGTTTTGACTTGTCAACAATAAATTTCATCACACCAATTCTAACATATAGATAGCAATTGTATAACTACGTATCACTGTTGAAAGCAGCTATTTCAAACATTGAAATCAACTACTTTAGAGGCATGAAGCCTCTTGCTGGGCTGCATGGAGTGTTGATCCTCCCAATTATTTGCAGAAAATATTGTAGTGTTTCAAACCCCAAGAAAGCTGGTTATCATAATAAATCATCATAACAGCAATGGTATTAATAGCTGCTTAAAACTAATAACATACATCAATAAACAGACATAAGAAATTTATCTCACTCTGGGTAAACTTAAATTGTGCAAACCTCTCATTGGCTGAGCAATAAGGCTCTATGCAGTTACTAACCTCGTGCTTTTTTTGTTGTCAAGCTTTTATAATAAAACTTTTTCCTATGACGCTCTGGAATAAAAGGGTGTAATCTGTTTAGAAATAAAAAAAAAGATACTTCTTTTGCCAAATATGCATAATAGTAAACATATTCAATGGTAAAAGCATGTATGCTTCCTTTTTCCTCTATTGGATACATCCTTCTTCCATGCCGACATTTTCAACCCTGGTAGATTCTGTATTATGTAGAACACATTCAGTCAAGGGCTTTAGAGTTGGCTTCCCTTGGGCTACAGGTAATTGAGAAGCCATCATTAAACCACTGACCTAAGACAAGGCTTGTTTGTACCAGGGACGGCACCAGGGTAAAATCATAGGAGGGGCGAAAATCATAGGAGGTGCGAAAACATTACACAATTACCTGATATTGGTTTTAAAAACTAATTTTTACATAATTTATTGCTTAAACCCATTTTTCCTGTATTTTGAAACTCTCAGGGGGGCAGCCACCCCCTTGTCACCCCCTGGCACTGCCTCTGGTTTGTACTCATTTGAATGCATTAGAATGCCAGAGGGTTGAGGGGCATTGCTGGGAGAGGGAGGGAGAGGTTGAGAAAAATATGTTAAAAGGAAGTATAAATGAGATATAAATTACACATCTTTTGTGTCCTATTGGCGTCTCCATTATCAATTGAATAGTTACGTTTTACGGACTGGTGCTATCAACTCAGTAGTACAGAAATTTGTACACAACCATCTCTTAAATTGTCTCTATTACAATTACCTCTTTCTTTCTTTTTTTCTTTTTTCCCCTCTTATAAGTAACCAATTCCCAATTCCAAATATATGCAAAAACTTACAAAAAGCTAATTGGAAGAATGATTGGTCAAAATTCAATTTGAAATGGGCTATGAAAACAAGTCAAGTCATGAGCAGATTTGACAGGTTTAGAGAACGATGTATGTCATGGTTGAGCAGTTTGAGTGAATAGGTAGTGATAAGTGGATTGCCAATCTGACTATTAATATGTAGATAAGGGAAGTATACAGGTAAGTGAGTAAGGGAGCAAGCAAGCAAGTAGACAAGCAAGTGATTCAGGCCATGTACTTTTGGCTCTTGTTGATCATTACATAGCTAGCAGGTGAACATTTGTTTGTTCAAAATACCAGTATTTGCCCAAAGCAGTCATCTGTAAAAAGCCAATCATACATATGTCTACATAAGGGAATGATTTTATTTTCTTTGCCAAGAAAATGACCATTGTGTAAATGAGTGCATTGTCTAGTAGTGCATTCAACCAGCTGGTTTGCAGGTCACGTTAACCAACTATTTTTGGCTACTCAAAGGCGCATATTGTGAAGGGGAAGTGAAATGTGAACGCAGATTTTTATTTTTGCTTGAAGGACATGAAATTAAATCTTGCGATTCAATAGCATTGGTACATGGGAGGCACGCGGCGATTGCCTAAAGCCTCGGCGGTCACTTTTTAGGCAATGATAGTTTGCAGCCATCAAATTGAACAATTTGCAGATCCTCAAGTTTCAATATTCTATCCGCTAACTCAACAGTTTTCCATATCTCGACAACGAAATTTGACCATAAACGTTATCTGATTATCGGGATGCACGAGAACTGCCCCATATCGGCAAAAATCTTTAATTGGCTATCTATTGTGGACTTCCTCTCTGGCTGCCAGTCCTTTTAATCAAAACTTGCGCTTGCCAATTAGACCGATATTTATAGTCAAGATTCCCCCACAGGTTTCTGGGTAATTGACACATATTCAAGTAGCATAATTCAATTCCCATAATTGGCCACATTACCTACTCATAACTTACAAGCACTAACTGTCACCATCATTTCCCCAGATTTCTTTGAGATTAGCTAAAATGGTTCAAAATTACAGTAGCGTTAACTCGTTTTCTTATCATCCAACAATTTTCCCGCCACCATAAAAACAACATTTGTGAAGGTATTCCAATAACTAGATCTGGGGTAAAGACCTCCTTATGTGCCAAATTTTGTTAACCCCAAACTCCCCAAATGCTCATGAGAGACAAAGAAATGATTGTCTTCATTTGCTACTGCCATATCATTTTAGGTGAGTTAAGGGAAATGCGCAATGGAAAAATATTGACCGTGCCCCAGAATTTTTTTCCAATCTTCCATTACTTTTTACTTAAATGCCTGAAGCTGTTATATAGTTATAGACAGGTCTATGTTACGCCAACACGGAGGTTTCTAACCTCATAACATCGTACAAGCCGGCCAGTAGAAAATTACTCAATGAATATTAAATTACATACCATATCTGTTGCTCTTGCTTCGACCGAGTTGAAAAGACGTTGAAAAGAGAAAAAAATGAACACAGTTTTGCTGGGCTCCAGTATTTGAAGCGGAGTCAAACTTAATGGCTGCTATTCGTCTTATAATTTGTCACGTTTGTGAGATCGACCATCTATCTGTGGTTTTCTCAAGTAAATAATCGGTTTAGACAATGTTGACAAAATTTACAAAAACACTTGTACTATTAATCACATGACACGTGGAGCTTATGACAACTAACAGGGTTATGTCTGTGTGCTGCTTTGGGACATTTCTACTGAAATCACCGTAAAAACACTCAAACTTCACTATTTTACCTAAGTAAATGTTGTAAACTTTTAAGCAAATGTTCTTATCTTTTGAATAGGATGCAATAAATGAATAATCCAAGATTTTAAAGAAATTCTTGATTAGGAATTCTTGTTGAAAAATAATGAAATTATTCAAATTTTTCTGAGGGCAGCCCATTAGTTTTCTGCTGAACGACTTGTAAGTGGTTAGAAAAACTAGTACTGGAGTTACACTCCCAATTGGACTATTGCTTATTTTAACTGTTAAGAACCCATGCATTAACCCCTTGAGCATCTAATAAAATGGCTAAAAAGTCTTCAAAAAGATTCAGGCAAAATTTGTGGTTTTTGTGGTTATGTAAATTGAAAAGGCCAGCGTGAAATCACCCCCAGGCTGTTCACTCCAGAGTAGCCGTTAAGTATCGGCATTCTGTGGTAATTACCACATAATAAGAATTTACTCTAATGTAGATACTCTAATCTCCAATCAGTCAGTGATTTCCCTGACAATTTTCTTTTATAATGGAAATTAAATTCCTGTGATAAATCTTAAATTTGAAGTGGTAAGACAGGGCCATTTCAACTAATTTAATCAAATCTGGATGACTTGTTCTTTTTTCAGGCAGGCAAAAGGGTGGTTTTGTAATTAAATCAATCACAGATAACAATCACTTGAAATAACAATCACTTGAAATGATACAAATGTCTTTTGTTGTGTGCAATTCTTATTCATCTATGGCTGAGCACCAGTAACTTGTCAAGTGCCTATTATATGCAAGAATGGTTTCAGAACCAATCAAAGCTCCCTAAAACCAGTCCTGAATTTTTTTAGAAAAGGGCTAAAATATTTTAAATCACTAATTAAACAAGTTACTCCTAGGATGCACCCTGGAATAAAATGGGTAACTTGGTAGCCTAGGTGCTGGGAAATTTGGGCATTTGGAGGGAAATTCTGTCCTGCAAGATAAAGAAATACATAAGAAATAGATGGAAATCATATCACCTAGGAGGGAAATTTTGAATTGGTTCCTGGAAAATCTACTTTTTTCTATTATAAAGTTTTGATATATTCTCTCCCAAATATAAAGCCTAAATGACTTTTAATATCATTAGTAGTTAACATCACACTCCCTCCGGGCAGAAATTGCAGACACTTGCATAAATCACTTTCTTTGTCAGCAAAATTTGCAGATATGTTTTGACTATTTTAGTGGTATCTTGCATCTAAAATATCCTAAGTCATAATTGGTTATTATTCTGAAATTTCAAAGGTCTTCACAGCTAATTCATTCATCCCTTTTTTTCTAGTCGTCTGAAATTAACTTATTCAATTTTCCAGTGTTTTGTAGTTATCATACCTAAAGCAAATAGCTTTTTAATGTATTCATTTTATTTAGTTAATTATATTGTGCAGTAGAAAACCATCACTCCACCATGGCAAATAATGACTAGATCAATAATTTATTTAAAATGTAAGGAAGAAGAAACTGCAAAAAGACTGGACTAATTTGAGGATATCACATTTGAAGAAACCATGCACCGTTCTGTCTAGTCTTATCAAGCATTAATTAATAATTTACCCATTTCCTCCAAACCAAAATATTTCTTTCTTTATCTACGAAACACTGTCCTGGGAAAAAGGACAGGATACGCAAACGCTCTCGCGGGACGGAAACCCAACGCTATTTGAAATTATGATATTTCGGTTACGGCCCAATGGTATGGCAAGTTTATATACACACTGCCACTACCAACTGCCGCTCCAAGATCGCCAGGCTATCAAGTGTCGGGTGTTGAAGAATCATGAGCTGACCATTATGTTATGGCGGCTAGCTAATGGGGCAATGTGCAAAACATGCCCTGGCTCTCACTAATGCAGCTGTTATGGCCATTCACAGGCCGCTGTACACATTCATGAATCAAATGCTCTTGAGACGGATAGGGAGGAGGGAGAGAGAGAAAGGCGAAATCAAATCACCAAATCCCCCTTGTCCGTCTTAATGTTGCGGCCACCTGCATTGCACGCTATGTATGTGAAAAAATCCTCGGGCACTGATCAGTAAAAGATGTGAGGGAGTGTGTTGTGTGTGTGTTTTTTTTTTCATGCATACATAGCCAAAGTGGGTATTGTTTTGCTTTTCGACTACACTATGTGTGCTGTTTCTTGTGAGCACACACTCACATACAACAAGGCAATCCGCTGGGTCACAACAAAGAAAACTAGGTAATGGGGACCCCTTGGACAATGGCAAAAGGGCGACATTGTTGTGAAATAGGGTTATATATATTGGTTATCCTGTGTCGCTGTGGCGTCAACACTGCCAAGTGCTCTATTAGAGAATGGCCCCTGGTCCTGTGGCCTAGATGTGAGACAAAGAAGATCACATAGCCAAGGCTGGGCTGTGCCACCCCATCGGCGATTGGTGGTGATAATTATTAAAAACTTCCAAAAAAAATTGCTACCATGATCTCTCTCCCTCCTCAAATAAACAGATTGACTTTTGGGACATTTCATGTATCTCCTTCATTGTTTTATGCAAATTGAGGTCCAAGTTCACCAGATGATTAATACATTTAGGTTTTAATTATTTATTGGATATAAGATTTTCCAGCTGACCTGGATCATGTTTTACACTTCATTTCATGTAGATTTTAACCCATTCAGATTGACTTCTAATAAGTCTTGAGTGCAAGCTTTGTAATTAAACTAGCTGCCACAAATTGGCCCATTGCAGGCCATTTGGATTCAGATAACTCAATGCTGTCAACAAATTTCCCCCTTACTAATTATTCAGGAGCAATATCCTCTTCATAGGTGTAGTAAACTGGCAGTTCAGTTTATTGGATGATAGCTATACAAATGAAAGGTATTGCTGAAGAAAACAAGTTTACTGAGATGAAGGCCTGACCCAAATGAAATGGGTTGTTCACAGTGCTGACCAAAGACACACTTCAGCTACTATTTGATCACTAATCTATCACAACTAATGACTGACTTCACTATTGCTAAACTGTTATACATCAATAAGATGAGGGCAGAAGTACAAGACTTCCCCTTAAGAAATAGCACAATCAATGGAATGGAAAATGATGCTTGGAAGAAAAGAGGAAGAAGGAGGAGGAGGAGGAGGAGGAGGAGGAGGATGTGATTGTTAAATGTAAATACTAGCCAATAGCAGTCCTTTCAATTAAAGGTTTATTTTGCTATCTTAGTCATTATATTTTTTATCATGGTTCAAACTAGATATCCTCTAAAATTTTTTTTTTTTTCAAATTTCCAGTTGGTAGTGCATTTTGATGTTATATTTCTGAAGTTTTAATTTCTATTTATGGAATATGTACAGAAAATATATAATTACAAAGTTCTTCAAAAGCAGTTGAAATTAAAACAAAAAAAGTAAGATTAGGCACATAAACAATTAAAAATATTTAGGCAGATGGTTCAAATGATGTAAAATTCTCCATTTTTGTTCAACTTCAAGGTAGGTTCAGCCGAGGATGAAGCTATGGACCTTCTTTAACATTCAAGAAAATTACAACAATTTTGAAGTAGAAGATAATGCAAGAACATGTGACCTTGTGAGCAGATTCTCTGGGAACAGATGACATACCCTGTGGAGTCTAAAGCAATTATAGTGAATTAATAAACTAATCTTAAGACATTTAAAGACATTTTCTTAGAACTGCTTTGCTCATCTTGAGTTTCTATACCACCTGTTTGACGTCACTATAACTGATAATAGCCAGAGTTGAGTGAGCGAGTGACCAAAGTCATTTGTGGAGTTGGGATATGCATTCTCAAAAAGGTGACATTTTAAAAACACTTAACTTTTAACTGATCTTTGCAAAAGTTTGAAAGGATATTTTATAATAAGTTTTCCAAATTTGACATGCATCAGCAAGTCCATTTCAGTTTTGAAATAATTTCTCCCAATTATCCTTACACCAAACACAAAATAACAGAACAAAATCACTCTACACACAAACAAAGTAAATCTTACAAACAAAACACATATCTTGTACCTGACATTTTGAATGCAAAACATGCAAATATTATAACTTACAAATGTACAAAAAAACTTTGGAAGTCTTGAAAGAAAAAAAAATAGCTACTTTAATAGGAATGGAAATTTTGGTTGTCTTCAACAACTTTTAAAAGCTTTTAATGAGAAGGTTGGGAACTGGTAAATAATCACTTCTGAATCACGTCTGTTTAACCTTAAACTAAATTGGCCTGTTTTCAAGGAACAATTATTGGGATTACTGTCCTAAGGGTACTTACCCAAATATATACAGACAATGCTTCTTTTTTAATCTGTTACCTGTTAATATTTACTTGTTATAAAACCAAATTAAATTCAATTAGCAAGTACAAAGTTTGACCTAACCCTTTCTTTGCATTCTAAGTCAAGTGCTTTTGAAATAAGAAACAGCACCTTCACCTCTACGTGGAGGAGATCACGATGACATCGTAATTTCTTAAATCCATGAAAGGCGTGTTTTTGTACACTAATCAAATTCTCATTACAAAATGACATAATAATGTGCTTTTTTAATTTTCCAGGATAAAAAAAGAAATCTTTTTTTTTTGGATAAACTGTGCCCAGAGTTAATGTGTCAGCGAATAAGCGACACAAAGACAAACTTTATCACCTGGAAAAACAACACCAACGGCGCCATTTATTCAGGCAACATACTAAAATAACTACTGTCTGCCTGGGGCTTACAAAACTGTACAAAATAAAGATTTGGTATTGTGGAAATCACAGAGACTGAGAACCAGTGGTGATAAGGTATCTTGTCAGAGAGAGAGAGAGAGAAGGAGAGAGAGAGAGAGGAAGAGAGAGAGGCTATACCACCAAATTGTCCTCTGGAGTCAGAGCTAGCGGATTTAGGTACAGTATGGTAGTTGGTACAATGTATGGGTTAATGAAAAAATATTGAGTTTTTAACGATTTGTGTGTAGACAATAGTAATTCTAGAGTCTAAATGTAAAAGTTGTCTAAAATAGTTTAAGAAATTCAACAAATTTACTATTTATTTTGGTTATATTATCAACAAAATGTACCTATGCCTAAGCCAGTTAGCTTTCATGATATCTTAGCAATTGCATAAACATATAACTTTTTAAGACTACTTTCTCATATTTTCAGATATGATGTAGCTAGACTCTCAAAGGATTGCTCCACCCTAGCTCCCTTACACTCGCTTAAAATTCAAACCGACATTTTACAGGAGTAGGCCTATTTACTTAAAATTCCGTCATCATTTAGGAATGATTTAGGGCCAAAGTTTAGCCTTCAGGAATATAATGTTGACTTAAGCAGCAAGACTTTAGTTGCACTTGGCTACATGATACTACTATTCAGGTTATTGCAGCAACGATCGCAGCAGTCCGTTACTACACGGCTATGTTGTGTGCAGCGGCCTAAGTTCCTTCTTCCACCCCTAGCTTGCAAGGCATCGCACAGAAAAACACCAGCAAACTACAGCTAAGGATATTTGGTCTTTTTTGCCTAGGGCTTGACTTGACCTAATTCTGCCACACACTATCCTGGCAATATGAGCAGTTTTTTTTCTTTTTTACATAGGGGTGTGCAGACCCGTCGATTATTTGTTCATTTCATAAATATTGTTCTCGAATCAGTCCACCGCTGCTTGGTAGAGAGGGTTTTTAACAGAATACAGTTAAATTTAATGGAATAAGGAGAGTGGTATTGATGGGCAAAACAAAATTCCCATTTCACCCACCCACTAAAGCTCCTAGACTGAATTTCATTTCTGATTATTGCCAAAATTAACTTAAATTTGCTTTACAGGTTACATCAAACCATTTTAATGGTTTTAGAAGACTGAACAAATGACAACAATTTTGTAGCTGCCTATAATTTTTTGACACCACACTCTATTATATTTTTTTAAAGTATTAAATGAAAACTAAGACAAGATTTATTGTAATCACAGTGGGTTACCTACTCCTTTAGTGATGCAGGAGAAGCTCATTAATGTCCCCAGCCATTAATGACTCCAGTCCATAGCTATAAACTCCTCCATCTTGGAATACACCTGGAAGGTTCCAAAGTGGGCATTTTTCAATTTTGCATTGTCTTTCAAGATAGCAAGTCTTTAACCAAACTTTTGCTCCTATAAAATAGGTCTAAAGTTGCTGAATAATTAGAATGAATTTTAAATATCAAAATTCAGATGGTGTATTGAGGCATTCCCACACCAGTTGGGGCATAACAGCTTGCCCGCTCTGAGGGGGCAAATTTCCCATTCTTGGGAAATTTTCCCTCTTCAGGTGTCAAAGGCCAATTTTTCCCGGTCAGAGGGCTAAAAAACGTCTGATTTAGCATAGATTTTTGCAATTTTTTTCCCGGCCAAAAGCCGTCATGGGGCAACCTTTCCCCCCTGCCCCCCCACCGTTTACTCACTGATTCCCCACAATGCATCAGTTTTGGGAATTTTTCTCCTCAATAAAATCATGTGATACCACCAAAACCCTATTCTTAACACATAAACCCTGACTCATCTTTAGCCCACAAGCATTGGTATGTAGGTATTTTTATCATGATTATGAAATTTCTTGTGGTTCTTAAACCTTCTTGAACTTTTTTTTTTTCTTAAAGTACTGACATGTGTTTTGGTACTTGCCATTATAGTCATATTGCAAAGCATATGGTCGATTTTCATGAACGTTGCATTTCGCGGTAAGAACACACCCAAAAAAATGTCTCAAAATTTTATTTGTTTAGTTTTAAATTTACGTATTCAATACTATTACGGGAAAAATAATATTGCCAACAACACTTCTTACGTTCTGCACAGTATGGCACACACACATTTTGTACAAGAAAAGAATAGGGTTTTTACGTTATCCAATTTTAAATCAACGAAATATGCCACCTTATTACATTATCAGAGAGGTTTGCTGGAACAATTTTTATTTGTATGAGTTAAAGGTTGAGTAGCTAATTGAACGCAAGAACTATGCTCCACTTTATATTTAGTTTATTACTTTATCCTTGAGTATTGAATTCTGCCTGAAAATTCGACTTTATTATAAACAATATTAATACACCTTTTACTAATTTAATTCTGAAGATATTTATTGTACACCATATCCATTCATGGTCCAAATTATAGTTGGTAATGTGAACTAAAACGCATTCACATAATAAACGATAACATAATACACAATAACGTAGTAAACATTTTGACCATTTTCACATCTCCAATTGACTAAGATGTATCGATTGAAGGTTATATTAATTTTGTGGTCAAGAAAAAAGTATCTATGCCACTCTTGATAAATATTTAAATAGCTTGTTGGTTGCTGAGAAAATTGTGGATAACGTAATACACTTCCTAAAAAGTCCATTTTTACAAAGTTCAACATTTCTTAGACTTTTTAATAGTATTGTGAGTGAGAAAACCTATTTCCAAACTTTTCTTTTTTTGTTTTTTGGCCGCATATTGTTTACCTTAAATTAAGATGCAAAAATCAATATCTTAGTCGAAGTTTACCAAACTTAGGAACTGCTTTTTGAAGGTTAACGTAATAAACAAGGTTTTCAAAGACATGTTTGTATTTCAAAACATATAAAAATAAGTGAGAATACAAGGAAAAAACATCATTACATAACTTTACACATGTTCACACAAGAAACATTGATATTCGAAGAATTCAACCTGCCTAAGTATTTTTTAATTTTTTTATCATTTGATGTGTGTTGCGGCATCGATTTTCTCCTATTTTTCGATGTTTGAAGGCAAAATATCAAAAAAACAACGGAAAGTACAGAAAATTTATATGCCAAACGCAGCTCCACGGCCCCTATCAAAATATTACGTTTTGTTCCATAAAGGCTGTTGGAAGACTTATTAACCAAAGAACAACATTTCTGTGAAATTCACCGTTTTCATGGAAAATCGACCCATAGAGATTGCTCAAATCACCCTCTGATAAAAATTTTATGTAAAACCCTTGGAGTAACCCCCCCCCCATTTGAGGCCAAAAGCCCAAGCTGCTGGAAGAAGAGAACTTTTTAAACTTATAGGTATACTAGAATTTCATGGCTTCGGTTTCACACTCTATAAGAATATAAGATGTGGGCCACTCCATAAAAAACTAACATTTTAGTGGACACACACCCTACATTTAACATTTTTAGTGACACACACTTACACACATCCACACCCACATGGATGCAAAAAGTCTGCCAGGGGCTGCCCACAAAAATGTGACCTTTCTGGTGCCCAACCCACTAAAAGGTCACAAAGCTTTGACAGTGAGGTAGGTCACACCGGCCTGCAGGTTAAAATTGTTAATTCTCTAATCAATTTGAAATTTGCAAACAAATTATTTTGTATGAGCAATGACTTCAAAGTACCCTGAGATAACTCACCTCTTATTCCTGAATACCCTACATGAATGACCCACCTTTCCCAGGATCATTCCGAGCAAGGTTGGTAAATACCCACTATTAAAGGTGCTTGTTCGATTCTTTGGACCCCGATTTACCCGAAAGTAATCAATTTGATATCAGATAAAAAGGCAATATTTTTTCATCTGTCGTCCTGCACAACCAATTCCGCTTTCAAATTTTTCAATTTCTTTTCTCAAGTTCAGATAAAAAACTATCGGTTTAATGGGTAACCATCAAAATTAGCACAGTAGTGAATAGGGCAGTTGACTATGCGTTATCGCATCTAGCATCAAAACCGCAAGTGTGTTTCCACGGTACTTGATGGTCCGTGTACACAAGTGTCAGCCTCTCATCTTAAGAAGAGAACACGATAGCCAAAAATCGGAACAAGCACCTGTAAAAGCATTTTATACAACGACATAAATGACCCTAGATGACCTGTGAACAATGAACACTTATATGCCACCTATCAAGGAATCATTCTGGGTCATGCCATGCCAAAACACCAAGGGTGGAACCCACCCTCTCAGATTTGTTCAAATTGTCTGCAAAAGGTACATCTTTATGGCGCTCCAGAGGAGGTCAAAGAAAAAAAATCAACTTCAATTAGTTCGAAGTTATGGGCGCTCAAAGTTTTATGAATCGGCCCAACGTGAGCTTTTTCAGAAGAACATGCTTGATGATGCATCTTTGGGTCTTTTCTCAGTAATTAAACAATGTGAGATCGTAATTTTTCTGGTTATATAATAGTCTTATGGAGAAATAAAGATTTTTTTGTTTCATTAAAATTTATGGGGGGTTAAATATGGCCCTTGAATTATCTGGATCGATGTTTTTGATTTTTGCAGGCCTATAAAATACTATATTGGTAATAGAGAAACTTTTAATGCTATTTACTATCATCAGTAGTTGCCACTTGCTGCAACAATAACTAACAAGTAGAATTTTTTGATGTCCTACTAAAAAAGGGCCCCCCACATGTTGGCCCAGCGCAAATAGATTAAAATTGGACCACACATAGAGGGCGCTAAATTGACGCGTACCACCTGATATGACGTTTAAACGTTGCAAAAAATAGTAGCGTATTTTATAAAAATCATTGGGATAGAAGTTTGGTTTGTATTTGTGATATGGTGGTTGGCATGGAATGACCCTGTGAATCTTAGGGCTAAAATGCTATGAGCAAAAAGGTGGCCCATTTGGGTTGACCAATTGAATTTTACACGTATTCTACGGGGCTTACAATCGTTTGTGGTTGTCAAACAGATTTTTGATAGAAATATCGGTGTGAAACTTTACAGATGGGGTATTGGGTTCAAGGTCATTCAATCAAGATCAAAACTTGAAATAGTTAAATGGGATCATCCACCTTTAAAGGTGCAACGAAAGATTTCAAATAACAGGTGTCCCTAAAAAATTATAAAATTGTGATTTTTGCACTAATGTAAAGCTTTCTATCCCAAATATCCCCATGTGAAGGATTAAAGGGAGATGACCTGATTTAAGTCTCTAAGTCTTTCATTTTGATAGAATGGCCTTCACCCCAAAACCCCATCTGTAAAATTTTGCACCGATATTTCAACCCATTTTCAAGTGAGAGCTAAAAACATGATTTTGTAATCTCAATAGAGTACGGTATAAAATTAATATTGGTCGACCAAATTGGGGCATATTTTTGCTCATAACATCCGAACCAAACACCCTTTAGCCCTAATAAATAAGAAAAATAGTAGCTTTCCCCTGATAACAACCAACATTTTGACCACTTCCGGTAAAATCTGGGCTCCCTGGGGAGTAGGGACATGGCTATTAGAGATCGGAACATGGACCTTTAAGCTGAGAATTATTTCTTTTGTACAAAAATTGTGAAAATTCTATTTTACTATGGGAGCAAATATGAATTTCAGACTATGTTTTATATTGAAATTAAGCAAATGAAGATGGCCTTTTGTTTTCACTTTCAAGGCATTTCTGTAGCCAAATCATAAGGTAAGAAATCTATTAGGGTCTTATCTATATGAATCACTACATATGACAATATATTTGGATGTCCCAAAATCTCTTGTTGCACCTTTAAGACCAAATCAGAGAAAATTGTTTTGTTGTATTTCTCCAGGAATCACACATTATTGCTATAAATACAAAATAATTACTGTAGTAAAAATTGAGCATTCTCTGAAAGCATGTGTCATTGGCCCGTCGCAGTTTGTGAATGGGGTAAGGTTACATGAGGTCATCAAGGTCACAAAGTGTTGAAAATATTGGATCAAAAAAATCATAAAATTGGATAATTTACACCAAAAAGTCATTGGTCTTCCTACAAGTTTTAAAATATTGGGCTTGACTGCGTCTTGCCCAATATTTTTGCAACTCATAACTCGACCAATAAATTTGGGCTCAATCAATCCACTTTTATATGAAAATTGATCAACCAACATATACCAAGCAATTTGATAAATCTGACCATTTTTGGACCATGACCTCTAATGACCTTTGACCCTCTCTAGAGAGGGGTAACTTGTGGAGCACTACCCAAGGACCATTAAATACAATTAAATGCAAGTGCCATTAAAATGTGTGCATGTATGTGAAAACAGTGGGCAATTGTGTTTAGGGTTAACATTTGGGTCAACATTTTTACCACAGACACACACACACAAACACACACTCTATCAAAACAATCCCTATGTTCCCTCTTGCAGACGACATAAAATGACTGAGTTTGCATCACTGGATATAAGCCCATCTCTGACATAAGTTTACCCCTATTTTTCGACCAATACAAGGTACAAGCCCTAACCCATTTAAAAGCCCACTCATTTTGGAACATCCAAACATCTTTAAAAAGTTGAGAAAGCAAATAGTAAACACTTTCAATATAGTTAAATCTGGTAAGCACCTTTTTATCGGAATACTTTGTAGATAAGGAGGTTACCTGTGACTATGATGGTGCCTGCAGTCAGTCTTTGTTGGCCTTTTTGATGGATCATAGTGTAACTCATGAATAAGTATTCACCATGTCACTTTTTCAGTTTCATTGAATTTGCCAAACATGCATGCCCCCTCATAATGGTAACTATATGATGATGAAAAACACCACCACATGCTCTCAGTTAGCCTATCTAAGCTTCCTCCGAAACTGTTCCAATTTCAACAGGTTCCTCCCCAGGTCAAAGCTTACCCCCTCATATGATGTAAATTTTATCATTAAAGGTGCGTGTTCCGATTGCCTTTGGGACCCCCCTGATTTACCCAGAAGTAGTATCGATTTTGATATCAAATGAAAGTATTTTTCTCATTGTCGTCCTGAAATTTGAGTCCTCAAATCCATTTCATTCCCAAGATATAAAAAAAAAAAATGACGAATTAATGGTTAACCATCAATATTAGCACAGTATTGAATAGGGCTTTGCAATGTGCATTATTGCTTCTACCATCAAAACCGCAAGTTTGTTTCCCTCTGTACTTGATGGGGCATATGTGCAAGTGCCAGGCTCTCATATCAGTAGAGAACACAATGGACATAAATCGGAACAAGCACCTTTAAGTTAACTGGCTTATACCCAGTTTTGCAGTACTGTAATTCAGGAGGGTACAGGGTAAAGGTGTACCACTACTACAACTCCTACTACCAACCTGTTTGTGCCTCTGTCTGTGTTTGCTTGACCCTCGGAGAACTGGTATCTCTTTGACTACTGGTTGACGACATTCGTCGGGGCTTGATTGGTGTTGTGATCTTTGGCTTTTCTGTCCGCACGATGTCTGCCTTCGATGGCGTCGTGGTGGTGTCCATTTCAACAATCTCATCGCCATCCTCTCCAAGCATGCGTGCCGTGTCTTCTATTGTCGTGGCGGCGGTTGCAGTGGCGTTGGCCGCTGCCACATCTTCTGTTTCTTCTTTGACTTCCTTGGTAATCAGCTGCAGTGTGGGTGGATCTTCGGAAGTTGCGTTGCCATTGCTTGTTCCGTAACATTTTCGTTTGTGTTCTATGAATTTGACAATGTCTGATAGGGCAAAATCAGCCTGACAGTCGCCACACTTGATCAGGTCGAAGTGCGAGGGAGCCTCATCCCCTTCTAACATTTCATCGCCGTCTTCATCTTCTGCTATAACAAAAGGGAAGGGGGAAAAACAAAAAATACCACGAATTAATAACTGTGGTTATTTCCATTTAACTTTGACTAACTACTTGCACTTACACTAAAGGATGATTAATGCTAAGAGGTAACCTTAGAATCTTGTCAAAACAGTGGTGCTACACCACTAAAAATGCTTCAGTTTATTTTTTTCCTTCATCTCTGGTTGTTTTCTAACTCTAATGCCACCAACAGCAAAAACCCCAATGCACTGAGTGAGAAAATGCACTAAGTCCCGGATGCAGCAATGACGTCATCAAACGAAGACACAAATGGGAATGAAATCGCTGGTCGGGCCAGTGACACCACCGTAGCATGATATCCCCGTTCATAGGAGTTTGTGCCCCTGGTTCGAGACCAACGAGAGTTTCGTCTTTTCTCTTTCCCTTCTTCCCTTATTCCTTCACTGCCTCCCAGGAGGTAGGCTAGAAACACATGGGGCGTAAGGGTTAAAATGTTTTCAATCACAATACAGTGGTTTTATAGCACGAATGTAATACAGGCAAACTCCAGATAAATTCAAGAAATCAAAATCAAGACATCACAGGCCAAAATCAAGATAAAGTGACATGGCTCTTACACCATGATATATATTGTACTCTATATTTAATATCATAAGCAACTATATTTTGTATTTTGATAGGTCAAATTATGGTGACATACTTCAGAAATCACTTAGGAATAAATGACAAAAAACATCAGTGCTAACATCAGCGCTACACTCCTCATCAAATTATGGTGACACACTTTTTAGAACTCATTTGGAGTTGAGTAACAAAAAGCATTGGTGCTAACATTAGTGCCCTATGTCAAATTATGATGGCATACTTTAAGAAATCATTTTGAAAATAAACTCAAGACTACGCTTACACTCCATGCGCAACCCAGATAACCCTTATGATTTAGAGTGTTACCTCAATCAGCAACTCACATGTAAATCATATGCAAATGAGAGGAGGGGTCAAGGTGCAGATTCAGCCAATAGGAATCCAAATTGTAATTTGATAGGGGGAAAAGTTGAACAGTTGAGATAAAACTTATTGACTATTGATTACTACCATCAGATGTTTTGTAGTGAGAACTATGATGGAAATTTAGACTGAAAGCATTTTCCCAATCTACAATCACAATCATCTTGAAAAAACCTGGGGAACTAGCGAGCTTGGGAAGTTAATGCACATTTTGTTGTTAATATTCTATTAATGTTTGAAATATAATGAAGGAGGACAACCTGGCATGCACAATTAAAAGTCAAATTAGTATGGGGCAACAGTAGAAGTAGATTGGATATGATACAGAGGTTTTGTAGAGAAATATAATTGATAGCATGTTTGAAACCATGAAAAGGGAGTGTTACCAATAAATGTTATGCTTAGGATCACAGTTGTGACAGAATCAGGGCTGAATCCTAAAAGCAAGAAGGGTGTGATTCTTTTGCTAGATCTAATTGAGTTCTGATATGACAGAAGATAATACCACACCCCTTAATTGTGTTGGGATGGCTTTGTCAATCTGGCCCCCTTTCTTTGCCAATCCATTGTTAAATGGTGTAGAGCTGTCAAATTAACTCCAATGTATGTAAGCGAGCTTTTAAAACCTTTCCAAAATAAGCTGCTCAACTTGATATGATGCGAAGGGAAAAAAATACAAGAAGAGGAAAGAGAGAAAAGGACAATTATGCACAGCTTTTTTTAACTTTAATTGCTTCCCACCTTGCAAGCTAATCAATACGCTTGTCAACGACTTTTGGAGAAAGATCTAAGAAAGGTTCAGTGGTAATTGGCAAATCCACTTGCAAACCCAACAATCTTACACTGGGCATTTGTATACATTTCAAAGTGGTTTTCATGACTGATTTCAGGTAAATTATTGTATTTTGACTGAAATCAAAGAATCAAGCTTCAAAAGTGGAGATTAGTTAAAAACTACTTGAAAGTAACCTTTTATCTACCAAACTCCATCAACCAAGCCAATTCACCATCAGTTTGTATGACCTTTCATGAAAATACTCCGTCACCGCTACTAAATTTAGTTTTGGTCTTCAATCGATTGTGCAAAAGGTAATTGTTGGGAATCTTCCCTAACTGATAAAGGACGGTGTTGGGGATTGTGCTGTGGTAGTGAAGGACTGCTGATGTAACAATACATGTCATTTAACTGGCCATGTTTCTCTTATTCAATATGAAGAGAAAGACTTTTGTAGTTATTCTTTTGTGTAGTTGAACTTAGCAAGATGTAAATCCTATCAATTTAATGACTAGAGATGTAGGACCAAAATGATTCCATAGGTTGGTAATTATCAGAGTGACCACACAGGTCAAGATATCATACTTCCTCAACAGCAATTGTTCACGGTCAATTTCCAGTTTTCTTTCTTTGAATATCCTAACAACTACATACTCTTAAGTTCCTTCTAGGAGAAGCATCTTTACTACAGAGTGATTACAATATGCATGGGCAGCTAGGCTATCAATCTATTCTGGTATTTAGCCTTTACACCCATCGTCCCACACACTCAGCCCCACATGTAATTCCTAACCATGTTCAATGCTATCCCCAATCTTGGCTTTTTACTACTTTTTACTCTTCAATCCTAACTAAAAAGGTATACAAAAATGTTCATTGGGTCACCACCTCATTCTGGTTAAGCATCATTACCTCCAAAAGTACAGTGAATTTATGAGAAGTGTTTAATGAATCTTACAAGTCGTCTTTACACACATTAGCCATAAAGAATCACCCCTCTGCTCCAGTCAGCCTTGTAAATCACTGCTGCATCCAAGTATTTATGGTTTGGATCATAATTCAACAGTCACAACATCAACAAATAACAATGGCAATTTTGAACCATCTTAAAACATTTCCTGTGAGATCTGCTGCTTTCCATACACTTGTTATCATATTTTTGATCTTAGCAATATTGTTTTGAGTTTAGACATCTTCATAATTGAATAAAGTGTCTTGCTTGGAGATGCACTATAAGACACATCCCGTTCAGCCTATTTTGAGATGCACCTTAAGTAAGGCACAGAGTGGCATCTATGCAACATCTCACACAAAGATGTGTTTCCATGCAAAACATGTCTAAAATGCAAGACATGTGTATTGAAGCCAGTTGTAAGACAGTTTTTATCTTGAGTCCCCAAGCTAGATATAACTTGATAGAAAACATGCTTAATTGCACATGTCTTAGGACATGTCTACTTGCAAGACATCTCCAAAAGCTTGTCACAATATTTACAATGTACATGCTATGAAACCCATTTCAAATTCCTTATTCTACCCTTTTGACCTCATTTCAAATATGAAGGTCAACAATATTTTAGACTCCTGCCTAATCCAAGTTTAGAACAATAAAATGAAACATAATAAAATGTAAACACCTATCAACTTAATCTTTTTAACATTTCGCCTTTTGTCTTCTGTACACTATCTTCGATAGCAAATTCGTGAAATTCACAGCTACCCAGAGGTCTAGGCTTTCCCATGTAATGTCACCAAACATACCCAGTACAAGATACCTGACCCACAACAGTCCACTCTATGGTTCACTTGAGACATCAAATGCCAATTCTAACACCAGTCACAATTTGGCAATCACCTACACTAAAGTGAACTCTTTTTTCCTTCACAAACCATGCTTCAATTCTGGTATTGTTGTCCCTGATTCAGAAGCAGATGAAAGTACTTGACACCATTTTGGGAGGGTTCAATCAAACTAGATGGTTGATTCAATTGCCACAGAATGAGGGGTATTTTTTTTTCAACATGGCTGACACCTTGACGTAGAGGGGAGCACTAACGTGAATTGAATCTTGGTTTCTGTTGTTTTTTAATTCTTATACCATAAGAAAAGAGGCTCTAAAACACTATCTGTTTAAAAATATACATGTGAGAAATTGAGATTTTACCACAAATTTGTGTAAAAACAATTTAATCAAAATATCATTCAGAACAGGTCAGTCTTGACTAGCTATTGGGATGACCCCTGATCCTGTTCATCATGACACCACTAGTCCAAACAGTACCCCAATCAAGGATTAGATATCTTTGAGATACAAACTTGCGCCTTTTAAGCATCAATGTCATCTTATTTCAACCTCTCATTGGATGCTGGTGTCTTTTTCATCATATTCAGTTTGTTACATTTCTAAAACTCTGGCCAATTTTGTAGATCCATTAAATCTAAGCAAATAAGACAAGTCAAAAGTATCAATGATACATTTGTCAGCTACACCAATATCAAATCTTTGTGTCAAGCAATGGCATTACCACATTTTGCCCTTTTTGCAGGACTCAAATTCTACATACTTGATGAAACCTACAAAGACAAGTGACTTCCTTGAGGTACCACAGTAAGACTCACTTAATTCATTCTAAATATTTGCCCCTTTTTAAGGAAAAATAAGAAAAAACAGGCACAATTTCTCACTACGCTGTGAATCCAAACCACAGCATTCCTCTAACCAATTTCCCCCCTTTCAATATCCTGTGCCATAAAGACATTATTTTGTACACCCTGCATCTCTAATGATGTCATTATAGTTAGAGCCCCACCCCCTTCTCACAATTCTGGGTGACACATACCTTTCCAAAATCTAAATTGAGTGCTGTGCCCACCCCCACGTTTGTAACGCATCACATTTAGACAGCTTAGTGTTTTAAACAGAGTAGAAACAATCCATGTCAGCTTGACTTGACCATCCCATGCATTTTCAGCTTGGTTTGACTTCGCTCGGTTTCCGCGTACAACCCTGAATTTTTTATCATTTCCAGTTAATGTGAATCCTGATATAATATTGTTAATAAATCTCCCCTATCTTAAATTACCCTTTTCATCTCAATAGTCCATATAACCTGGTCATCAACAAATATGACATCGACATTAATCTCTGTCTTTTTGATTCATACACGGTGGATTCCGCCATGATGAATAGCACTGCCGCATCTGAAACGGGGGAAATACGCCATCGGGCCCCCGTGAAAATGTCACAGCAGTTGATGGATTTTGCCACTGCCGATCTCTTAACTGGGCAATATTTTTGAGAAGTTATGATAAATGGGCTTTTTGCCTTTTGATCAGAACTGGGGAATATTTTTCTAACATTAAAGTGTTTGCAATATACACACAATCAACAAACCATGTCTGAGATGGCAAGAACAAATGTGGAAAATTTTGAGGGTAAGAAGCGGTTAAGTGATTAAAAATGTGAAAAGGTTCGGCAGATGATACTTGTTCGCACTTATCAACAACTGGATTTGTTATTGTGTTCCCGTCCTTTATACTTAGAAAAAGAAGGGTATCGTATGCATCCCGTGCATACTTATATCTGTGGGTAGTTTTAGACTTGGATACAGTCGGGCACTGGCCGGATACAATTTCACGTACACTCTACTCCAGCCAAGGAATAATGCAAATTGGTCCCACTCGGGCATATAATAGTGTATTTCTTCATTTAAAGAGGCAGAATTGTCACTTAATAGCTAAAGCTATAGCTAGCTAGCAATGGTGTATATACTGAGTGGATGGATGGGTTAAAAGATCTAGTTTAGGTATACTGAAAACAAAACAGGCCAGATTGCAAACAAAACAATATCGGAAGAATATTCAATTACATCTTGTAAGTTAGACGATGTCAGCAGTTTCTCGTGTTGGATCCTCAACTGGCTGTATAGGGTATATCAGGATGGGGGTAGCTCCAGTGTAATATGTTAGTTGAGACATAACTCATATAGTAGGCCCCTGATTCAAGCCTATAGATATGACACCTTTACCAGACGGGTCTAAACATAGTAAAATGTTGTCATTTTCAAGAAGAATCCCTTTTTAAGGTAAACAAAATAGGTTAAATTTTGCTTTGAATTCAAAGAGCTCAAACTTCTTGACAATGCTCTTGACATCAACCAGCAAAGCCAAAAAAATAATTGATCTTGAATTTACCTCTTTTCCTTTTTGTTTCCTTTTTTTTAATTTTCCTCTTTTCCTTTTTTTTTAAATTTTTGCTTAAGGAGATTGAATGTCAAACCTGTCTTGTGAATGCTCTGACTTAAACTAAACATTCAGGGCTATTCAAGAAAGTAAAAGTGGCCATTTTTAGCCAACTTAGATGCCATCATCTTTGATATGCTCTAGGTTAGGCTTGGTATAAAAAAATCCCACTAGCCAAATTTCCTCTTTTTTCCAATGGTCACTGCCACCAATATTACACAAATGCCAATCACATAGTTGAAATATTACTTGCAAAGGTGTATCTTAGTCCACTTGAGGCACAAGATATTTATTATTTATCCAGCAATGAGAAAGACAAAAGGTCAAAATAGGAAAGTGTAGTTTTACAACACGCTAAAGATTTTGTTGAGAAACAAATTTACACTTATGACAATAATACAATATTAGACATGTTTTCATGTCCACACCACCACCAGTTTACATCACACATCACCTGTTAAAATGAAACAACATATGTTTTGTATGTTTATTGCGTTTTGATATAAATTTACATTTGTACAATTTTTTCATTACATATCATGAGGAGTTAATGGAAGAGGTCTGTTGGAAGTCTTATATTATCATGCTAGAATGTTTCCGTCCAAATATGACAAAAAAATTAGGATTTCTATCCCCAAATGATGATGATGATGATAATGATGTTGATGGTGGTGGTAGTGATGATGGTTGTGATGGTGATGTTGATGGTGGTGATGGTGATGTTGATGGTGGTGATGGTGATGTTGATGGTGGTGATGATGTTGATGGTGATGTTGATGTGGTGATGGTGATGGTGATGTGATGGTGGTGATGGTGATGTTGATGGTGGTGATGTTGATGGTGGTGGTGATGGTGATGTTGATGTTGATGGTGGTGATGTTGATGGTGGTGATGTTGATGATGGTGATGTTGATGGTGGTGATGGTGATGTTGATGGTGGCGATGGTGATGGTGGTGATGGTGATGTTGATGGTGGTGATGGTGGTGATGGTGATGTTGATGGTGGTGATGGTGATGTTGATGGTGGTGATGGTGATGTTGATGGTGGTGATAGTGATGTTGATGGTAGTGATGGTGATGTTGATGGTGGTGATGGTGATGTTGATGGTGGTGATGGTGATGTTGATGGTGATGGTGGTGATGGTGATGGTGATGAGGATGATGATGATAACAGTGATGACAACAATGCCAATCATATTGATGGACGGAAATAAGTGACAGTTATGACAATTGCCTCGAGGATAAAGGTGAAGAATGTAAGGATGCTGCCACTACAGTGGCTGCAATCATGCACTTTTAAATACTATCAGTGAATACATCCAAATTAAGAATAAGTACATCTTCTGAGGTCAATGTCTTTTGAGATGTACTTTATTGAGGATCCCTCATAAACACTTTTATTGTTAAAACTACTCAGATTGCCGTTGTCTCCAATATTGTTCAAGTTCAACCTTGCTGACACAGCCAATTAAAGTTAGTGCCATTAAGCAAATTGGTAGTATAAACACTAAAACGAGGCCTGAATCGGTGCCATAAATAAATCGTTGATGTAGATGTGTGATAGCCACCGATTTTGAATATCCTCTTTCCTAATTGCCTGTCAGTACTTTCAAAAAACAAGGTAGAAATCCAACCCAATACTTGTCTATAGAATAGAGAATGCCAAAGTACCATTGGTTTAACAAGGTAGAACTCCAACCCAATACTTTGTCTATAGAATAGAGAATGCCAAAGTACCATTGGTTTAACAAGTAGAACTCCAACCCAATACTTTGTCTATAGAATAGAGAATGCCAAAGAACCATTTGTTTAAGCCCTGAGGTCTACCACCTTTCTTACGGTATCTCTGATTGGCTTATTTCATGACATGCCATGATATAAGCTTTGATTAACCAAACCAAACAGGCATTCTATATATCTGTACAAACCTTTATGCTTTTCTTACCAAGTCTCTGATTGGACAAATTCATCATATAACTCTTCTTACCAAGTCTCTGATTGGACAAATTCATCATATAACTCAATGTATAACCAATTCAATTGGCCTGTAGATCTCAGGGGGTTAAACAGCAATCACAAAGTCACAAGTTTAACTTCAGTAATTGTTTCTTTTCAGTTTTGTTGCAACTTATGCCTAATAAAGTTTTTTAATATTCAGTTCATTCTCTCATAAACAATGTCAATACCGTATTGTAAATGTATTAAGACAAGAAACACTGGCAATGTTCTTCTCCTAGATTCCGACGTAAAACACTGTAATTATGTCAATATGATTTCATTATCCTATCCCAAAATGGACACATTTATGGCAAATCCTGTTTCCCTTTCCACCTCACGGCAGGTATTGATTTTGATGCCCCTTGTGGGGAGAGGGCAAACACAGAGTTTGCTCTGGTAATTTTGGGCGAATCTTGTGAACGACTTTATTTGATTTCATGCCTCTCCTGAACAGGTTTTAAAAAAAAAAAACAGTTTAACCCCACTTTGATATCTTAGGCACAACTACATGCTATCCATTTTGGGAGGGTTTGTTTGTATTGTAAAACTGATATCGCATTGCAATTGTCCACTTCAATATAGCACGGTAAATGAAATCGAATGAAACGAAAACAAAATAAAATAACGCACTAATGACTACCTGTACAAAAATTTATTGCAAGAACATGTTTGACTTGCGATTAATACACCTCATCTTTTTCAACAACAGAAATCAATCTAAAGATTCTTAAAATCTATCTCAAGAATCTTAAAAGTAATAGTATTTGGAGTGGAAAGTGCTCTCCAAGAACTACCGGAGATGAAAGCTTTTTTCTATTTTAAGAAGGAGTCCTTTGTTATCTTTATTGGATGCTATCAACCATTCAAAAAGCATTTGCAAGAAAGACAATTACAAGAAACAAAACAGCCCTCCATGTGCCATAATGTAATCAAAATGGTCACTGGATGGAAAATATCGTTGACATTAACAACACCTTGTTTTTCTAATTCTGACCCACCACTTGTGATTTGAACCGCAGGAAAAATCTCAGGCATTTTTATCCACTCAACTTTGGTAAACATTACTTCTATGCTGTGGACACTGAGGCTCATGCCAGTCATCTCATTTCAAAGATATGTTCAAAGATATTCCCAATGTCAATAACAAATCTCAAACCAAGGCATATTTATTCTATGATAATCTTTGAAGGTACTCTGACCAGCTTCCACTATGCCCATGTATGAGCCACTACATGTCACAAGAGTGTAGATTCATTTTTTTCAGAATCTCACCGACTTGTTTCGCCCACCACAGGACTCCCGACTGTAGATTAACTTCTCCACCAGATATCCAAGCTTATAGTTTTCTCGACTACGTTCATTGACCTCAATTTAATCTTCTCTTTTTCTTCACTACTTGAAGAAAAGTTGCCAAATTGGAGCCAAAATTCTTTAAACTCGAATCACGTGAACAAGAATGAACGCGTCCAAAGTAGCGCCAAAACAGTTGGTTTAGCACAGCGTGCATGTAAAGGCATCCGTACATCGTATGTAGAAGCGCCTGCCTGGGCAAGTACGAACATGTTATCCTGGCCGTACTATAAGTTACAACAAGCAGTGCATTATGGGCTATGGGAGGGGGGCAATTACCCCATTAGGTGACTCCTTAGTGGCTCTGTGGGTATCGATAGACAAAATATTGGACAGTGAGGACAGATATATGTATCGCTGAATGTAAGCATCTATTTTTGTTCCTTTTCTCCCTTCAAAAATATATTCCGGGGGGAGAATTGCTCATGAAGGGATTTAAACGTATGAAAATGTATTTCACGTACGTGCCTGTCCTTGCGCAACAGTTATACATTGGCATGCCAATATAAATGGTATACCCCTTCTTACATGGTCAATACAATTTGTGCAGTTTATTACGTTGAATGCGCCATTGCATACAAATGTGCGCCAACCCTATCCATGCACTCTCCCATCTAGTCGTTCTCTATAATGCGCCCCGACTTCTTTACAAGCTCTTCATGTCATCCCAATTTTGCGCCTAAAATGTATCCCACAGAGACTGTCTTCCAATTACTTTTTCATTTCTTTTCCTTTTTCTTCTTTTTTTGGGTCGGTTTCTTCGGCCAGTGTTCTTTGGACAATACCACTGACAATTCTAGCAAGTTAGTCACCCAAGTCTTTTTTAATTGAGGATGAATTAGGTATTGGGCATTACAGGTATTCAAGTCCTTGAGTCCCTGTGGAAGGCACCCAAGATAAAATTGAAAGTCTCTTGACTCCCAACACCTGACCCCGATAGTGTACTATCTGTCAAGCTATCACATGCCATATTATAGGTCAGAGATCTTTTCCCCCTAATAAGCAAGCAAGTATCCAGTCTTGTTCAAATCACCAAGGTCATTACATGCACTGCCAAATAGAAAAGCTGCAAACAATTGAGAACTATCATCCATGCTTGATGTCTTTACAAACCATCTCACATGCATTTGGCGGGCTAGGGACAATGATTTGGGCTATAAGCAATGGTCCTTATGATTGCTGTGAGATTGAAATCAGAGGTTTTCAATTTAACATAGAGTTTGAAGTTCATCAGTTTCAGCTCTTGGAGCAATTTTCACTCTTGTTAACTTAGTCTACTTTCTTTCTTCCCCATTCTCCCCTGACCAAGAAAGCAAATATCAAGTTCATCAAACTTACAAGAGAAAAAAAATGCTGGAAGGTGTTTCTAATACAGACTGCACCTGACCCCACAGAAGCTAATTAGAGGCTGCCTAACTTGGACTGAAATCGTATTATTATGAAAACTAGTGGTCACAATGAGATTTGGAGTCAATTCCCTGCCAATGTATCCCGAGCTTGTATTTAAACAGCTTACCCATGTTCTGCCCCGATCTCTTCCAAAACAAGGTGTGCGCTACTATGCAAATTTTCCTAATGATGTACCGCAGGGACTGCCGGGAAACATCAGTCATATCATGGCCCAGCTCTAGCTAGCTCTCTATCTCTCCCACTCTCTCTCACTCCCCCCTTCTCGGTTAAGTGGGGGATTATGCACAGTGAATGAAAAGTTTGTAAACATGTCCTGACGCAGACGCCCAAGGCAAAACACGCCAAGACCCCGTTCTCTCTCCTAGCGAACCCTAGCCCGCAGTGCTTCCATAAAGGAAGATGACTTCATTCGCAATTTGCCACTGCTAGTTGTCCACGAAAAACCGAGCATCATTTCATATGGGCTGTGTGCTGACAGCTGTAATTACTATACTCCTGCATTTTTTTCCCAAAAAATGAAAATGTATTTTGGGCAATGTCATTATCATAACAGGCCCCAATCAGTTTTTATCATAGAAATAGTGGGTTATTAGTATTTGGCGAAGATTTCATTTTTTAATGATCGTTTAGGTAACGTTCTTTCAGCCCTATGTAAAATGTTGTTTCTAAAGTGTAAATTCTTAACAAAGTATATACGAAAAAAGTTTTGGAATTCTTTTATAGTTTGTGCATAAAAAAAGCATATCACAATTTTTATAAATCGGCATTAAATTCGGCAATTTTAAGTGAATTGAGGTGAAATTAACGTCGGAGTAAAGTATTTGATTTCAATCTAATTTGAATGTCTTTGGCCTCCCTCCGTGGTGCCCTTTAATACAGTCTACATTCTTTCACCACCCAGTCAGATGCCTCTGAAAAGTTCTCCATAATGAGCAATCTGTCGAAGAAAAATAATCGTGTATCGGGGTCCCGCATAGTTTACAAAAGAATGGATCGGATGTGTGCATCATCTTTGACTGGGAGCGTTCTTTTGCTCACCTATTCTTGGCGGTACTCATGATGACTTAGATTCCACACCTGCAAGACATGTGCGAAATCAGCACCTTTATCTAGACAGTATAGAGGAAGAAAGAGAGGAGCGGAGCAAAAAAAAGTTGTGGGGAACCCTGGGAAGGGGGACGTCAAGATACACTTGAAGTGAATCAATTAACAGCTGCTGATTGGCTACGGTGGGTCTTAGTAGTTTTCGGTCAGCACCCAAGTTGCCTACCTCCTCCCTGATGTTGCTACCTGTACGCTGTTCATCGGTTGGGAACTAAATTGATTTTGGCAGGTAAAAGCTTTCCTTCCTCACAAGCCTGTGCTGCCATACCCCGTCATTTTGTGTTAATCATCAAATACTAGTGCAGTGCACTGACCATCTAAATACATGCACCCCAACGACGATATTATTAAGTGTGGCTCACATGAAATTTTGTTTGGAGTGTAGATTGCTGGTCCCTCCCTCCTTCCAGAATGCACAGTCAAATTCCAATTTCCTTTGCCCTGGCTCGGCAAGTTGGCCAGGGGGGCCACTGAAGTACTTTTGCCCACTTAAGTTTGTTATTTTCTTTCCTTCTACAAATGAACCCACCAAGCCTAGCAATGTTTGAAACAAAAATATGAATGGATGTATGTTGTGAATGAATGTGTGCTCTGTGTACACAAGCAGGGTAGAATGTTCAAGTTTCGTAAAGGTTTCGTCTTTCCAATTCCCGTTGTCGGGATTGAACTGTTGCCTTTATGCAGCAGAATATTGTGAGCAAAAACCTATGGGCCATTCAAAAGTAAAAAGACCTCACCATGTTGAATGCCTGCGACCAGTACAAATGCCATTCATCCCAAGCAAACATTACAAGGCGTACGCAAATCGTTTGCTACCTCAATTTGATACACTTTTGTGGCAAAGTGAATTGGTTTCGGGATGAGACCCAAGTAAAGATTTCCTGTCATTTTATTGGAGAGTTCTGCAAAACTGTGTGCAATTAACCTCACCCAGTGACACGATGTAATATTTCTTTTTTTGTTTTCCAATCAAGAGGGTTGTAATTTGTCTTTACTGCGGTGACATCTGCAGAGCTAATTTAATTAACATACAAACTTGTCTTGGGCACCGCTAAAATAAGCTCGTTATGCTAAAACAAGAGAGTCATCTTAAGTTCAGAAACTTTTATGACATTTGTCTTAAGTTCAGAACATGTTAAATTCCTGAGCATTTATTAACTATTGTCTTGGTATAAGTACTAATGGGCTAAGTCTTGGGTTATCACTTTCTTAAATGGTAAGTAATGCAGTGCAATACATATTGCCTACATAGATCAGACGAGGTGATTAGGAAAGAACGACAACGATTAATCGAGCGTTGTTACTTGGACAAAAGCATTTTTACCTCTCTCGAAAAGTTAACCTGGAAATGCTCTACATAATTTAAGCATTCATCAGAAATAATGCAAAAAAGGAGAATGCTGGCCAGAGTAGGAGAGCAAGATTAATTTCTTTTATTGCAAGTATGTCGTAAGTTTATTTCCAACGACGCACAGATGTATTCAATAAAACAATGGCGGACAGACATGTTACAACATGAAACAGAAACAAGAATATCAAAACTGAATTTTGTTCATTTCACATACATATCAAAATGATTTGATATTAAAGCGCTCCTTGGGACCAGACGAATCGCTGGGTTGACAGTGTGTATTACGGCATTCGAGGCAGGTGGTTCACTGGGTGTTGCGAGGGTTGCGTATAATAGTTCTAGGGGTCTTTCAAAATCTTCATTTCGAGGGACGGAGATTCTGATCTACGCGTGACTATGTTACTAGGGACAGTGAGCTATGGCAGGGTTATATATATAGTCCAGTAGCACCACTCTCATAGTTTTGAATATGCATGAGTGTTGGCAATCCTGGAAGAAAACTGATACTGACATGATAAATTTTGAAGAGTAGGTGTTAATTTTATTTTTTTTTCCTTACTGTGAAAAAGGAGATGCATGCATGGTGGTGTTTTGCATTGTGCAGTATAACACATTTACAAAAACTCGGCATTGTAATTCATGTTGTAGCATTCAATTACGACTCCTGACAAACTCCTTTTTTCTTTTAAATTACAACAGCAATTGTACATCTCTCAGTATCCCTATTTTTAATAGTTACTTCTATTACATACAACTATATAATGATATCAGCTATGGTCCAGCATCTACACCGTGTAATAAAAAAAAAGCTTGATAAACACCATGGGCAAAAAGTTTTAAATAAAGAATGACTAATCACTGCCAACTTTTGTTGTTAGAAAACAAAGTGTTTATTATTTCCTAAGTTACTTAAATTCAGTAATATAAACCTTGAATGATAATGAATGTTATTATTCTGTTTAAGGCAACACCGCTATCATGTTAGGAGTACTAAACCCAACATTAAGCACAGTTGTAGTCTAATAGTTTTAATATGTTAGCCTAATAAGTATGATAGTAGAGAAAGATCCTAACAAGGGACAAACATTGCTAAGATAAACATCAGGAAAAACTCCACCCTGCAAGAGGATGTACACTTGAAAAGCATGGTAAGTTTAGACCAGTACCATACTTCCGATTTCTAAATGCTACATGTGAAATAGGTTTCCATTACTACACAGGGCCTACGACAAGTCCAAAGGAGTGGCAGGTAGGCAGGCAGGAATACAGTCATGTTTAATAGGAGAGGTAGTGTCTCATCCGATGAAAGACTCACTTGTTTCGATACATCCTGCCTCAGTAAATTGGGCATAATGTATTTATACTGACATCATGCACCCTGCCAGTTTTTACCTGGAGGAGGGGGGGGGGGGGCAATGGCAGCAGTACTGGTTTCTGCAACCCATGTATCATCAGTAATATAAACTAATTTTAAGTTTGTTAATGTTCAACGTGAAGACAAGTAGACGTTACCATGTACGTTCTGAAATACTTTTCCGTACCTCCATGCCCTAACGCATGCACCATAATTTGCACAGATTGCCATTTAAAGACCCTCATTTACCATGTATGGCATTTTATCACACCCTCTCTTAGAAAAACAATCCCTGCACTGAACGGCTGTCGCTTTTTATAAGACGCAACCCCCCTTAGGCTGGACCCAAATTGGCCAGAATGTGATTGACCAAATAGGGCTTAACACCATCTTGACTATTTTTCCTCCAATAAACTATCCCTCCTGGAGCACTCTAGTCAATAATGAATGATATGCATATTTTATGTGTCCAATCTTGAAGATTATTTTTATGAATGGCTCTCAACACTTCATGTACTTAGCTCAGACTCCCTCGCATTTACTTTAAGTGCGCACTGTGCATGGTTGTCCATGAATATGTATGGCTCTTTAAAGTTTAAATAACTTCTACCCAATTTCCGGTGTTTCTAGAGGGAAGCATCAATGTCCTTATCTTAAGTAACATTTCCACAAGAATTTTAAATATTTCATCGTTTATTCATTTCGAAACACTTAACGCATAAATCCCACGCCCAGGATTAGTCCTCGTATCCATTTTGATCCAATACAAAATTCTCACTACACCCTTTAAGCTTGAATCATTGATTTTGATGCTGACAGAGATTAGGTACTGAAAAATTTATTAATGATCATCGCACGAGATGAAACACGTCATGATATTTTGAATTTGGAATAAAAAGTCGTACAGAGATCAGTCAAAAAGAAATAATGTATCACATTTCCAGCAAATAATTAATCTCAATTGGATTTTATGAACGTGTTAACTGCAAATGGATAACGTTGTTTGCTCCTTTCGCCCTATAGAAGATCAAAGGAACCCACCCTATTCTAAAACTTATCGGTATACAAATTATGGAAAAGAATTATATTTTTATCAGTATATGGGGATTCCCCCTCAGTAAGAATTACAATGATAATTACAACATATTTTTTACTATATTTAGTTTTATATGACAGCTTTACCAAGATCAATTTAATTTTTTTTTAATTACAAAATCATACATCAGGTGATATCTGCTGTGACGCTATCACAGAGATTTTTTTAAAGACGAAAACATTTCAGACTTGTTAAGAAGTAGATACCACAAGATGAATAAATGAAACGGTATTGAATTCATGATATTTGAAATTCCATTCTCTTGTTAGAAGTACACTGTTTTGTACCGAAAACGCTGAGTTTGCCAAGGAATGGATACCTCAAAGTAAATAAAATTACAAAATAAGCTAACTATGAGTGCGCCACTTCAGCCGCCTGACGAGAGCCCTAATTCCTAGGGTGTTGGCACTTTATGATAAATTTGCAAGTAAAAACATGATTTCATCTCTACCTTAAACTAGCAGTAAGAATTCAATTAAACTATGTTTTATCAAATAGTAAATTCAATTTATTTCTTGGACTCTAGGTACTCATATAGAACACTATTGATTTGGGCAAGATTATTGTACTTTTGTACCAAGGTCACCTCATTATATTTTTATTAATATTATTATCATTCGGTTTGGGAGATGTGATTTTTACTCAGTTTGGTTGCACGAATTACGACCAAGAGCAAGACCTTTTTCCATCTTACTCCATGAAGGAGATTTTTGCCACTAATTTCTACTGATTTCCACCAAATACCTATCATTAGCTGTGCAACACAACAGTGTTTGTGGGGATGTGAGTCAAGGTCTAAGAACAGAGACAGTATGTGGTCCATAGTATTTTCCTCCCGCCTCAAGTTTTCTTTTAAAATACTTGTCAAACGTGGTGGTGAGTGTCTATCCCAAATTACAGAGTGTTTGTCATCAGCCAATGCACTGAGTGAGAAAAATGCACTAAGTTCTGGACAAAACCCAAACCAAAATATAAAAACCTAAATGATTTTTTTTTTGAAATTCTGACATTTCCTTAAAGGTGCAACGAGAGATTTCACATATCAGATGTCCAAAAAAATCGAAAGTACTAATTTTTGCCCGATGTAAAGCTTTCCATAAAAAAATTCCAAATTTCAAATTTCATATAGGAGCAAATACGAAAATCAGCCTTTGTTTTACATTGAAATATAAGCAAATCAAATCACATTTTTTGCTCTTTTAAGACATTTCTGTAGCCAATACAAGGTAAGAAATCTATTGAGTATGTAATCTATATGAAATTACTATTATGACACAATATTTGGGTGCCTCAAAATCTCTCATTGCACCTTAAAATGCAATTTTTTGAAATTCTTGAATTTCATATAGCATTTAAACCTTATAAAATATTTTTTTTCTATTTGAAAAAATGGAGAAAATCCAAGTAGGGTATAGCTATAGTTTAGGCTACATCTGTGCTGAATCAATCAACTCCATTCCTTATCCTACCTGATCAATTACATCAAAAACCAGCAGCTGAAATCCCTAAAATGGTCTTAAAAAGATGAAGAAAAAATGTCACCCAATAAAAATTCATCAAAATTTGTCCAAGTCAAGAGTAAATTCATCCTTTTGGACAAGACATGTGTCATCTGTATGCTATCATATTTTGACACTAAGTAATGATCATGAATAAAGCATCTTTCTTGAGATGAGGATTTTTGTTTGTTTTTACTTCTTTCCATTTCAATCACGCACGACTGGTCAACAGCGTTTCTTTAAATTGCAAAAACCTGTCATGTTTATCATGCAATTGATACTTATATGGGGTCATATTTACTTATGAGGTGATTTTCAGTAATTTTATAGTGCTCTATGGCATCAAAATGGTCTTATATGGCCATGTCATGATTATCCAGTAGATAACGGTCCTTATTTTAGCCCATCAAATATCCCTATCAAAAGAATGTTGCACTTTGAAGATCATGGTCATAACAATATTTGCTTGTCACTATCACATCTCAGAAATTAACGAGATGCTGCCCTTGGAAATTACGCCATGGTCATCGAGTCCCAGACGCATTTAACGACCGCTGCAGACTGGAAATTAAAGCAAGTGCGGTCAAGCGTAGAAGCCAGTGATCGGCGTGGAATAGCCAATATCACCGACCCACTCAATTTGCAAAAGGTCTCATCAGTTTAAATGGCCAGTCTCATAAAGTGACTATCTGCAAGCAGCCATGGACTTGGTTGTGTTTACATGATGACTGCTGTTGAAGTAGGCCAAGTGAAACAAATTAGGCGCAGATAATGCTTGGGGCTTGTGTGATATAGTGGCGGCATGACTGCTGCTGGCCACTTGCTAACTACTGCTATGTGGACTCGATGCCGGCTTAGCTTAGCCTGGCTTCAGGGGAAAATATAGCAGAGCTAGGAAAGCAAGGTGTATTAGGAGAGAAGATAGGTCTACCTAATCCTGCCATAACCCTGACGCGACACAGACAAACATTACAAAGTGTAACGAAAATCACAGTCCAAAATCAATCCGTGTATGAGCGCTCAGGTTGATCAGTCCTAATTGTATTCCGGACCTGGTGTGCAATGGCGGCCCAGCCCTGGTCTGAGCCGAGTAATTGGATAATGGTGAATGCAATCAGTCTGCACTGAGCAAAAAATGACCACCCATGTAAGGGAAAATGTCTGGCAGGGTTTTCTCCTAGCTGCCGACAAAAAAGTGATGTTATCTTTGCTATTCATGGCTATAGCATTTAATATGATTGGAAGATATCTTTATATCTAGGCAATAGTTCATTTACATTTTACATGGTATATTATAAACACTTTAATGTTTCAGTGACCACAATGTATTCTTAGAATGGCTCTGGATTTTTTTCTCTCTCTCCTTTTCTTTTTTAAAAGGGAATTATCACAATATCTTTGTCAAAATATATTTATGAAATACTGAAGGGGGATATTTTTTGTCAAAACATTTCCTAGATTATTGTCCCTTTTGATTTCACATGAAATAGTTGTGAGAGACCAGCAGAGTAATCACATTGTACTGTTACCAAGGGGCATCCAGTTCAATCCGAAAGGTCAGACAAAATACCAATGGGTCGCTGCAAAACGGGTCTGGGAACATGCGCAGTGCACATGTTTGGGCCAGTATGGACCAAACATTTGAAGCAAGGGGTCAGAGTTCAATGTTGTTTGCAGCTTTGCCCTGTTCTCAGTTGGCTGTGTTGTGGTATGTGCTCTCTCATGATGTCCCAAGGCAGTTCTGCTTGGGCCAGAAGGTTTAGGCCATGTTGGAAATAGGCCAATAGAGGTTTACTCTTTTCCTTTTAGACTACTGGTACCTTTACAACCTCCCTGTTCCCTATCAGTGCCCAGGGACAATAGGACTTAGAGGTGCCATTTTTAGATTTCCCACGCAATGGGCAACCACATTTATGTTGCAACAAAAACAAGTCTTTTTTTCTTGTGTTTTTCAAATATGAATTTCATTCAAATACCACTGCCCTGGTAAGAGTGAAATGACAGAAAGGCCTATTGCCTTTCTGCATACATGATCATTCAGCCATGTGCAATTCCATGGCCATAGACCAGACAGTCTGGGTCAAAGAACAGAAAATCATTTTCCCAACCAGATGCTATCAGTTGCCCACTGGACTAGAAACATGAACTATTAAATAAACTCATGGTTATTTTGCAAAGTCTAATGAATTTGTTGTACTTACTACTGCTTATATGGTATGATGTTCTCAAGGGTGAATCCAACTTCAAAGAAAATAAATTCAAATGAGAGGGGGGTCAACGTTTTTTTTAGGCACAAGATGAGAAACCATTCCACATAGTTTCGAGGGGAGGGGGCAAGGAGAAGCGAGGGCAGCTACCATCGCTTCTCTTGAGCCATTTATAACATCTCTGCAATAACTGAATTCTTTCAATACTATCTGCACTTCTCTAAAACAAACTCAGTTCAAAGATTGTATAACACACAAATAAACTAAATAGACTTTTATTCTGGGTGTTGAAAGTCATACCCAGGGCTGAATTTAAGTTTGACATATACAAGTCATAGATACATGACCCTGTTGACTGGGATTAGTTGCAGCATGTTGGGGACATGCTTCAAAGGCAGTCACTTGCACGAAAATCAACACCTGTAAAAGATGACTGGTTTCAGTTAAAGCAATACCAGCACTTTTTTTGAGGAGCGCCCCCAATTTTCAAAATAAATGAGCTTTTTTTAACATATCCATATCCAGGGCTTAAATCACTCACGATGGAGGAACCCCTCCCTAGAATGTGTCCACAAAATTATTTTTTTTAACAGTTACATTGGTAATTGGCTAGTACATTATACCTGTGAATGGTAAAGCTTTAACTTGTCTAAGTATCACAAAATAAGGACTTATTGTAATTAAGATAATATGATATACCGATAATAATTCAGTGGCTGCTGGAAATGCCCTTCCTATATGAAATAGCTCCATTAGTTCTTCCATTTGTTCAGGCAAGTCAAGACAAAGGTCAATATTGTGAGGTGGCACTATATTTCACAATGGACAGATAGAAATTTGGGGTTTCTAACTCCGCCGTTAAATTCCCGATTCCAATTACAAAATCGCTTCTTCAATGACAAATATGCACTTTAATTAAAGCATTACCATTTGCAGGTATATTTTACTAGACAGTTACCAACACAACCGTGCAAAAATCTCAAATTTGGAAAATTGGGGTGCTCTCAAAAATGTGCTGTTATCGCTTCAAGTGTGAAGTTTAAAGAAAATTATATTATCTTCAACCTGACTGCAGTGACGTGCACTATAGTACAATGATTTCCAATCAGTCATTACACTAATGTTATTGTAACTATGACAACTTAGTTGTATTCAATATTTTAGACAAAGAAAAGCCATTGAAAATCATTTTAGACAAAACTTAGCTTATTGGGTGATACAAAGTCTGATCATTTCAATAATTGATAGTCATGTTGTTATTCTAAAGCAAGTTAATTTGAGAATCACATTAATATGGCTTGGGGATGATACCATGGCAACAAGAGTATAATAATGTTATACTGTTAATGTTATCATGTGGTGGAATGGCTGAAGCCTACTAGGCAATAAAATATTGTTACCTCTTAGTCCAGGGGTTCTCAATTATATTAGCTGAAGGGCCAGAGAATGCAGAACTTGTTCGAAATTCCCCTGCTTGAGAGCCAAATACACCTGAAATTCTTATGTTTTCCAAGGCCAAAAATCAATGGTTGGCGGGCCGGATTTGGCCCGCGGGTCACCTATTGAGAACCCCTGTCTTAGTCCATCATTTGTCTTAAAGGGGCATTTTAGGATCCAAAACCCCACCCTCTCCCAACTTACCTACATAAAGTTGTGATTTTTATATCATCTATGTGTTAATTTGATCCTATCTGTAAGAAATTTTGTATTTTCTGTCCATTTATAACAGACAGAAAATGTAGCGCAGTGGCCTTATGGGACCGTGATACAAGCATTTGCTCATACCACCAATTTGCCAGAGCAGAACTGAAATTGTGGGAATAATTTTTTCTCAACAATATCTAGTGAACCGTAGATAAAACATAAGGTGCTACAGTCACAAAATGCATTTAATAGCAGTTCACCCTATTATGAATCACCCTATCCTGTATCTTGTTTTATTCTTTTTCTTTCTTTTTTTCATGGCAGGTAAGGTAAAATACTATGTATGGTCTACAGTTCTGAAAAACCTGGCAAATAGGGGAGATTTTCCCGAAACTCAGTCGTAAATCTACGTACATACTATGTCATGCCCGAGTGGACCAATTTGTCAAAAGCATTGTGTAACTGATATGAAAAGGTCTATTATGTAAGACATACTCATGAGTAAGTATACACGTATGGTTACGCACGAGTTTGGGGAACGGGCCCCTGATCGGTACATCATTTAACAAAATACTTAGTTCCTATCCTAGTTCTGCAGTTCTTCAAAAAAGTTATATTATGTGAGAGGTAGCACAAGTAACAGCAAACGATGAACATTATGTGGCCAGCAAAGGATCCAACCACAGGTGACCACATGACAAGATATCAGCCACCATACCAGTCAACCACTACTATACTCCATTTCCCTACCTCCATGCAGTGACGTCAGCTCGAGATTTGATGGTAGTACCAGTAAACTGCGCGTGCTGGCTTAAAGCGACAGTGCTTTTACATATGCGCACAAAGACGGCATATCTTGACATGTGCGTAAAAGTTGCGTCAAGGATATGACATCACTGCACCTAAGTAAAGAAATGGACTAAAGTTTGCTACACATGTGGTGGTGAGATGTGCATGTCAAGTTTCAAAATGCAAATTAGAATAATTTACAGATAGTTCTCTGAATTTTTTTCCAAAATCCATTTCAAAACTCAGTCTTCAAACAGCACACTTGTATTAAATTGGATGCATTTTAAGGTTTTAAATGGGTAAAAATGATGTTTTGAGGAATTCCCTATAGCATCCTAAAACAAACATGTTCAAATCAGACATTAGGGAACCTTTCAGTTGGTTTATCCTTTAGTGTACTAGGTTATGGTAATCTGACATTATTAGCAGGATTATTAGAAAACAAAAATATTGCATTTACTGTCTTTTTGTGTGTGTAATGAACGTAAGCCTGACAACATGAGTAAATATTTTTGGTTTGCACACTTCCTTGGTTGAATGTTCATGCTGATATGCAATTTGTTAAATCTTTCTTAAAAGAATGAGGCTAGATCCCCAAATGATGAAATCCAGGAGAGCCTTCAACTAATTGAAGCAGTGCTAAACTCGCCCAATTGATTCAGATGCCATCAAAGTCAAACATTGCAAAAGACTTCTCATATCAGAGGTGTGCTTTGGTGCAAAAAGGGAGTTGATGGGTAAAGATGGGGGTTTCATCAAAAGGACAAGAGTGAGAGAGAGAACAATATTGATGATGCAAGACGTCGGGCTTCAGCTTGGCGATGCGCAATTTGACGTTGTATAATTGAAATAGCCGTTTGTAACTTGTAGCAATGGAATGCTGTCACAAGGACGAAATCATTGCAGGTTGTAATTTCTTGACTTTTCAATTTCAACCTTTTCAAGTTGACTTCGCTGGACCAAAGAGACAGCGTGGCCTGGAGCGGAGCAATGCTCTATCATCTAGGCGCTTTGGCTGGTTCCAAACCACTCACTTATTTGCCTAGTGGGAACAACTCTGTTGAATACACATTCCAAAGGGAAGAGCTAGGGTGTGGCGTTTTTCCCACTTGCTTCCTCATTGAAGCTTTGTAATCTGCAAGAACTATGATTTTTCTTTATTCAAACAAAACATTTAATTTTAGAAAGGTCACTTTGTCCCGATTTTACCTTCTTTCAAAATAGCATGATGTGTTTTAAGTCCAGTGATTCTCAAATAGTTCTAAGATGGTAGCATAATCAATTTGTAGAGTTAAGAACCCCATTTTCCTCCTCCTGATCAAACAAGTTGAAAAGTTTGTGCAAAAAGTGGCTAATTTTGATCCCCTTTGCGACTCCAATTAAGCATGTCTGGTTAGATACATCACTGCACTTATGTAGTCCCAATTGACCTCTCAGACATGTAGGGAGCCACCTTATGAGGAGCCATCTTACAAACACAATGTTTCAATCTTTGGGGATTGACAATGAATGTTGTTTCAACCATTTAAAATGTTTTAACTGCCTTCATCTGAAGGAAGAAAAACTTACGTAGAGTTCACCGTGACATGGTTCAGGAAATGAAAAGAAAGAAAGAGAAGAAAAAAATAAGACTTTGTAGTTGTCGCTGTTGTCATCATTGTCATTGTCATGACTACCATCATCACCTGCATTGTTCTTACACAGTTATTTGAAAGTTTCATTTATTACGATAAAACCAGAATAAAACAAAAATATCAATGGCTATACAATTTTGACAACTGCAGATTATTTATACCACAAATTACATCCTGTGTAAATTTACAAAATTTCATTGTGGGGCAAATATGACTTTTCATTAAAATTTAGTTTTATACAGATCTCTAAGGAGAATGGGCATATAGAGGGCACTATAACATAAAAATCATGACCTTTGTAGGCCCATATGACAAGATTTGCAGAATGAATTTTAATGACTTTAGCAGGGGTAACAGCTCTTGCATGCCCCTACTTATATCAGTTCATTCAGTTGTCATAATTGTGTTGCCACTGCTTAAAATTGTTCTAAAAATAAGAGACAATTTGCATGGGTCTAACCACTACCACTATCATAACTTTCAACATTTGCATGAAAGGTCAGTACTTGTAAATAAAATGGAAACTGAAGAAGTCTCATCTTAACAAACAAACTACAGAACTGCTACCACCACTCCAGGGACCATCCGGCCCAACTTCACACATTTGTATGTGTGTATACATGTATATATATTGAACATCACTTGTGTATCATCATCGTGGAGCTAAATTAACATGCGGAACTCTTGGATAGTTTCATCATAGCTGGCCAATATGACAGGTAATTAAAGTCATAGTCCCTCACAAACACGAGAGGTTTCTACCAAAACACTTGAGGGGCAAAAACGCCACTAGTCCCTGAAGAGGAATCATCCTCCTATACTTTATTAAATTGATGGATGACACAGTGGCTCAAATTTGTTGCTGGACCACTGGCTAAATTTGTTGCCAATTGCCTTTGTCCCAGTTTCGCATTTCCGTCTGGGTGATACAGGGTGACATTTAGATGAAAAAAATGATTGTGCAAATGCTTAATTTTGGGGTGGTGTTGCAAACAATTTCATATTTTTAATCATTGGTGTTTTTTTGTCTTTCTCTTTTAATCTTTGTATACAAGTTTTTGTGACTTTGGGCCCTTTCAGAAGTATAACAATCATCAAAATCTGACATAACTTGCAAATAAATTGTCATTTTGTTGAGGGTTTTTCTTTTAGTTTCAACTTCTTCTTGTGGCACCCTTATTAACAGTGCTCACCTCAACACTCTCTGAAGATTTCTCCATACATGGTCATTTTATCACATGATATTTTATGATTCCCTTTTCTTTTTAATATGAGATAATTGCTTTGGTGAAGATTAGTCTTCTAATATCGGACCTGTGGCGGAAAATATATAACACCTGGTCTATATATGTTTACTGTATGCATGGTATGAGGTTGTCCTACTTTTAAGATTTCCCATGAGTTACCAAGATTACAGGACATTGGTTTAGAGAGTTTATTCAGTAATGGTCAACTTGTTTGCTGCATTTGTCTCCGCATCAGCAGGATGCTATTCGTTTACTCAATTTGTTCTCACGTGTGCGCACACCCACACACATACATACACACACACACACACACACAGTTTGAACAAAGGGAACAATCCAATGAAGTGATGAGGGACACACCTGTGTAAGTGTCCTTGAATCTCTACAATTCATCCACTTAGCAACAATACCACAAAAATACTCAGTAACCAAACACCAATCAAAATTCATTTGCTAAATTAACTAGGCCTATAATAAAATTAAATAAGCAAAACTCGGAATTACAAGGTGTGTAATATATTGGTATGTAAGTGCAATAGCTGCCATGTGATACATCTATGTGCTGCCATGTATTAAGATAACTCAAATTATCTCTCCTTGAGTTAATGGCTCTTAAAATGGTTCTTTAAGTGACTGCATCGCCCGAAGAACCATTTTAAGAGCCACTGACCAAAGGCTTGGCATAATAGTATATTTAACATTGGGAATTTCTGACAAATGGCAGCTATTGCACGTACGACCTTGTTGCATTCACACGATGATCTGTCCTCGCTGAATTGTGCGATAAAAAAAGTCTGCTGTGTTTGGGAGCCCAAATCGCATTGTATTCAAGTCCTACTGAAATCAAAAGTGTATTGATACAGGGTCCAATCATAACATTCTGGATAAAATGACCCCCAAGTGACTCCTAGATGACCTATGACCTCACACCTAGATGACCTATGACCTCACATGTTGAGGTCATATGTGCAATTTGTGTGTGCACACATACATCTGGTGCAAATGCGCCTTAAAAAATACTACTATCCAGCAAATGTTGAGATAGGGTTTTACCCCAATTCAAATTAGAGGCAGAATAATAGCCAAGATTAGGTCTAATAATTAGCTAAAAAGACACTGTGACCAACACTTGCAAATACTTATAGGCTGGTATTCTCAAAGGGAGTTTAGACCCAGGTTTAAACCCAGGTTTAAACCAGGCTTAGTCTACATGGATGGACCATTTTTTCCTTTCAACATACTCTGAAAGTGTGTTGTAACGGGTGAGAAAATTCCTCATGGATGGTCCACATGCCCATCCATGAAGAATTTCTCACCCATTACATTTGATGTTATTAGTTCGTTAAAAGGAGGGAAAAGTCCATCCTTGAAGGACTAAGCCTGGTTTTAACTCAGTTCTAAAGTTAGACTCCCTTTGAGAATACCAGCCTTAAGCCTTTAACTTTTAACGTGTCTGTTAGCACAATTACATGAATAATAAAAGTTTAGGCCTTGATATCAATTGCTATATCTATCAGGCCATTATTTTCTTTGATTAGGTACTAAATATGCTAATTATATGATTTACACGCATATGTTAATGACATGTGCGGATGTCACGCATGGTCTGTGCACTGCATCCATCAGATTTGTATCCCACCTTTGCCATTCTAAATTCATCAGTAACCTCAGAAGCGCTCACTTTAAGCCCAGTCAGTTGTTCATGAACACTGACCCAGATCAACAACAAAATGCACAGACTTCAATACAGGCCTCATTGTCATTGGTAAGCAGGCTACAGTAGCTACGCCTACATAGGCCATGTTTGTGGTAAACATCTGGCTATGACCAGCTGGTTTTGGAGGCTTAATTCTAGTCCATGTTGGATGGTTTTCTGTGTTTGCCTATTCAAGTGTTACTGCCACGGATTATATTGTTATTTATATAATATTTTCTTTATTTAGGTTAACTGAACAAACCTTTATTGATTTGTGTTGTTTGTGTGCACTTTTTTGCAAATTGGTCTATGACCATGTGGCAAGGACCTATGGCCTATGCATGACCAAGTGGCAAGGAGCTATGGCCTATGACCAAGTGGCAAGACATATCTCCTTTCCATTTTTTATTTCTCTTTTTCCTTTCAAAGTTTATTGTGTTAGCATGATTAATAAGTGATATGTAGGATCATCTAAGATATGTGTCATCAGTTTATTTCAAGTTCACATTGTAACAACAAACTCTGCGAGTGACATAGGCCTACACGTCTACAGAGTAAAAACACTCAAACTGTCTAAATGTTGTCCCCTTTTCTTTAAGATACCAAAGGACCATACTAACATATTTGAAAATCAATTCCATATTATGGCCAGGCTTGGGTCAGATTAAGAAGGGAACTGTGAAAGGGGACAAATTCTTTCCACTTTTCCTAATGGAGTTTCAAAATTAGAGAGAAATGCAGACTGGCCAAACTACTCTTTGACAGATTCCTGCAGTACAAAATCACTTCTCTCTTCTTTGGTCCTATCTAAATAACATGACAGCCCATGTACTCTACATCACGCATCATACCAGGGTCAATCTCTTCACACACTGTTGAATACAAGTCACTGAACTGTGCCCTTGATATCAAGAATACTACATCTTATCTATCCATTATTCTATACTGCCCTATGATTGGTCAGAAGTTTGCTCCATCCTGACTCACTTAAAACAATAGAGGGAGCTATTATTGAAGGCACCTTCCTTTGCATGATGTATGTATCCCCCTTTGCATGATGTATGTATCCCCAACAACCAACACATTATACTTGCAATGCAATCACTTGAATCATATCCTAAAAATCTACAATCACTGATATCCACATCTTAGGTTACTTACCAAGACTTAGAGCAATGTCATATAACCAAATGAAAAAGAAGACAATATTTTTCTTGCCTGAAAGAGCTAGCACATGTGTATGTACTACAGATCATCAACTGATCTCATGACACTTTGCAGTGCTCCACCCCATTACAACATATACTTTTCTGTGTTTTGTAGGAAAGACTTTTGCCAACATACCTTAATTTCACCATTTCATTTAAATCCTACAAACATTTTAATGTGAACAGTAATTGCATGTATCACAATAACTCATAGATTACAAATAATTTCTGGTAATAACCATAACGAGATAATAACCATAAACAACCCAGAATTTAGCTTTGTATATAGCATCATGATGGAAAAGAAGTCAGCCAAGATATTTTGCAAGTAGATAAACTGCAAGTTTTCTAATGATACTAATATCTGATTTATCAAATCACTGATAGAGTTAAGTGGTAGGGTCAAGAAGACTGAAGATTGGGTAGTACCCTTTTAAGGGTACCTGAGTTTGAATATATGTCTCAAGATAAGTGTAAACTTAAATTCCCCTGAAAGCAAGCAATTTCACCAATTTTATGGTCAAACTTCAGTAAATTTGGTTCTCAGGTTGAGCTAAAAAAGTAATTACCTCCATTCTCAAATAAGACTCTGCTTGTGCACGAGCCATGCAGTTGTAATACCACTTTACCACACTTAGGCCTATGTGCTGTACTTGGTATACATAACATGGTACACAGTGTGTGTGTTGCTCACACAGCAAGCCGCCTGTCCTAAAGGGACAAACACAAATTCTCATAATCCCTTTTGTGTCAAACTATAGCTGGTCACACCAGATTACCTACAAAATCTCCAGACACATTTTATTTTGAAAATACTGTTAAAAACCCTACCTGATTGCTAGAACAATATCATGTAGTTATACTCTCCATACCAACCGTTTCCTTGCAACATCTTTCCACTAACATCCAAACATTTTAGACAAGTATGTATGTCCTCACTTGTGGCAATTGATCCAATTGAGAGTGCTGTTATATTATTGAGTATAGGACAACATTATTGGAATCTTGATACAAAAAGGACCAGATGGTCCAAAATCATTAAGTGCCCCAGAACCACACATCTGTGATTATACTAAACACATTATAGATTTAGGTGCTTCTACTATTGCCATAAAAAGAGCAAACCCCTTCTACATTTGTTTGAAAGATCTACTAAAAGCAAAGAAAATTTACTACTTATGATTGTGTCCTTTCTCTACTGGTAAAATCCTATGATGTTTGTTTGTTAACTATTAAAAAGGTGAAAAATGAAATCAAGAAAAAGGAAAAATTGTTTCAGGGTGTGTGTTAACCACTACATCAAGAGGGTGTTGTATATAGCCCACTGGTCATTTTCCTTTTGGCCTGTGAGATGTATGTGAAATCTCTTGAAAAAAAGCAACAGTTTGATGGTAGTCAGAAATAGATGAGTAAATTTATCATAGCGTATAGTGATTATGATAACATTGACTCGTAAGTGACCTCTGACCTTCATTCATATAAGGATATGGCAAACTAATTACCCTTCCCACCTACTCTATACTATGTGCTTTATTCTGTTAATGGATAAATACCATAAACTGTTTTACACTATTGCCTCATATGACCCCTTAAGACCTTTGACCTCAAAGTCCTTTACAGTTCATAACCCACTCATTAAGGATCATTTCAAGCAATGTTAATGATTAGCGGTCAGTTTTCTACATACAAAGCTCGCATTTTAAGCAGTTTTCCATTATTACCTGACCTGATTCCTAGATAACCTTTAACCTTAGGAATCGTTGTGAGCAACTTCAGTGACTATCACTCTTTTTCTACAAACAATTTTAAGCATTTTGTAACAAATGACCCCAAGATGACCTTTAACCTCTTCTCCCTGAATTCTCCCAATGAGGGTCATTCCAAACTACTATGGTAAATACCCAACATTATTCTGTGCAGAGAATCATTTTATGCATAATGCCACAAAATGATTTCTAGATTACCTTTGACTTTTCACCCCTAGATGACGCTTGATTTCAAATTCCCAAGTACCCGTTATGCCCAGCTGATAATTCACAGTGACATCAAAATCCATCAATAGACTGCACAAGAAGAGACATTTACAGTTGGATCCATTAAAAAGTTAGGCCTTCTATTTTAAAAAAAAGAAGTTTCATCTGCCAACACAGTTTGGGAATGGGGACAAAGGTCACATGAGGTCAGCAAGGTCACAAGAGGTCACCAACATGTGGGTCACTACCAAGGACCACTGTATTCAAGGGTAATGAAAATGTGCACACTTATGTGGGAACAGTGAGCAATTATGTTTGGGGTTAAAAATTGGGTCAACTTTTTTAATAAACAGACAAACACTACCAAAGCAATCCCTAATACCACTTGCTTTGCCAAGTGACACAATCAAGTAATTTTGTGACTGTTCTAAAAATATGTAGCCTTTGGAAGTGACCATTAGAACAAGATAATTCTAACTTATGTGCAAAATATACCATACCCCTTCCACCAAGAAAAAAAATGCTTAGTTTAGAGGTTTTCTCAATTCGTGGCACTTGCAGTAAAAAAGTGGGTAATTGTCAGCACAGTTAGCAAACACATTATTAAATTTAAACACAATGGGGGCAATGAATCATTCATAACTACCATGAACACTGTTAATTCATTATTTTACACCAAGTGAACCGGAAAAATATTGAAAGTGAAAATGTTTTGAGAGCATGGCTAAGAAAAAAGGTAATTAAACCTCAGCTGTAAATCCAAGTTATATCAAAAAGCCATGTCCAAATTACCTTTCCTCAACATCCTCACTACTAATTCTACAGTGGCAGATCCGGAATCGAAAAAGCAGAGGCGCAAAGCAGAGTTTAAAATTGTGTGTTATCAACCAACACATTGAACTGGTTCACATGACTCTTTACATACATGTATTGTAGCTAGGAATTTTGTATACTTTTCCACTTGATACAACAGTTATATCATGCTTCTATAAAGAGTAAGTCTGAATAATAATGAATAAGTCTGTTTCTGTAACTCACAGTATTTGATTCTTCCTTGTGCCCCTGCTTTCCCAATTCTGGATCTGTCACTGTTCTACTACCACTACCATCCACTACCATCCTAGGACTACTATTCAAAGAAAATTTTCTTTTGTGTTAGATTCTCGGAAGTATATATGATACAAGTGTGCATATGCACACGCACATGCACACACACATACACACACCCAGTGTATGATACCATACAATGGATATCACACCACAAAATTATAAGCCAGAAATGATACCATTTTACCATTCCATAAATATAGGACAAGTCAAATAGCAGAACCCTCAAAACAAAGAAACATATTTTAATATAAAGTACAAAGCACTTGTTATCCATTAAAATGTTGTCACATTTTAAACAAAACCCGCCTAAATTCAACAGAATAGGCCTATTTATTTCAAAAACTGTGCACAATATCTTTATTAACAACCCTACTTCTTCAAGATAAGGTTTCAGTTCACTTTATAACTTTCCACTTTTTTACTTTAAAACTTCTTAACCCCTTAGATACTACCACCTATGATACAATTTCTCTGATTGGCTCATTACAGGATACAACATGAGATAGCCCTCTGAGTAACCAATCAAAATAGTGCTTCTGTAGGTGTAAAACATACCACCATTCTTACAGTATCTCTGATTTGCTCATTATAATGATGTTACCTTCCAAGTAACCAATTAAATTAAAATAGTGCTTATAGTGAATATTTTTCTTTGTTTTGGAGTTCCGCTTTTTTCTACTTGCCCTGTAGCTAGTCAATTTATATCTATAAATAGCGACCTTTACTTCTTCCCTTATCAATCCTAGGCCCAAATCTTTGTCACATGGTAGATTCACAACAATACCAATAAGTTGCAATGCCAAACTCTGATGAATCCATTATTAAAAGTTTCTAAATTTGCACACAGACTGAGACTGCTTTAAGTGACAGCAGCCAGAAATAATCCGCTGGCCTTTTTTTGCAAAATCATCATAATCGACACAATTCCGACACCCACAAATTTGCTAACAAAAATAATGAAATTAACCACACTGTTTATTGTGGTGTATTAAGAATCCCACTTTTTTCTACTGTGAAACTGATTCTTATTGTTTTGAGGATGTAGCGGTCCCTTGGTCAGGGTGATTGCGGTTTGAGGCTGTAATTCACGACACAAAAAGCATCCGTCTATTGCTAGTATAGTGAATGCACAACAAGAGACTTGTATTGAACTTGGGTATAATACTGCCGTGCGGCTGGGACGGCCTTTGCATTGTCCGGCGAAGTGTTGAAATCAATAGGGCCAGACAGAGTAGTAGTTTTGAATGCGTACAAGGGTAGGTGGTACCAGCATTTTGCCATGCTCGAATGGCGGCAGATAAAAAGCCCCAGACGTCACAAGCGACCAATTCTTGTGTTGGTGTTTTACCAGCAACAATTGATCCTTGACAGTTGGGTGCCTGGGCAGCGGTCTGAATCAAAACACACCCTGTGTATGGTCTGCAACATGGCGTAATACGTACCCTTATTAACGCTCAAGGTTTTTAAGTTGTTAGGTGTTTGATACTTAGCAGAAACACGTGTACTGCCCCAAGCTTCTGTTTCTTTAATGGCGAACAATGTCTGTGCCGGTTTCACGCCATTCCATCTTACGGAGTGGTATTGACACTGACAATATTGGACTAATTTTACAATAAAACTAGATTCAAATTGTTTCCTTAAAATGTGGTTTCAAATTATTAGTGGTGAAAAAAACAATCAATGTAACATTAACTGCATCCTCGGTAATAAGAATAGTTATTCGCACCCTGATTGAAACGAAAGTGTGCACAATTTTAACTGAGATACCAACAAATTATTCAACAAAATATATCACGCAACCAAAATTTCAACACAGTTGATGGTAGTTATTTTATCAATTCTGATCAATCGTTAAAAAAAAGAATGTTGAAAAACAGAACTTCAAAAATAGGCCTATTTGGTCCAGACACACACATACACACAACACATAAGTGCACCCAGCATACAGTCATGTAGGCTAAACTTCCGTTCAAGAAATTAGTTTGTCAGCACTTAGCACGCAACATACATAAGCCTGATATGCTGAGCAGATTTTAAGCAGGACAAAACTTAATGCAACATTAAAACCACCTTTATCAGATTGATATTGATACAGCAGTTGCACAAATATCCCCAGTCATATGCCAATCTTAGTAGCCTTAACATGACAAAAGTTATGTCTTGTGTTAAATTTACTAATGGTATACTTTATTTTCGCCATAGTGGATATTATATACCTCCTTTCCTTGACCTTCACATGGAAAAAGGACGCAAGTGTTAGAAGGATACTTGCTTTTGCCAAATCATGTGTACCACTGGAAACCAGTTGCAGAAGACCTAACCTCATGTAATCTCTTACACATTATGCCCTTTTAACATGTTATATCCATTTTTCCATTTAAAAGTTGTCACAATTGTATGAAAATGAAGATTCCTGTATTTAAACTAGATCATGAGATATAAGGTAGGCATAGGACTAATTTATCCACTGTCTAATGTCACCAACCCAATGCAACCCATGTTCTTTTGCAATGTTAAGAAGGTAGCAAAGTTCTGTTATTTCTATAACAAATCAGTTTCTCCATGTACAATGTTCAGCTTTTTCTAGTCAACCTTTTTCTTGTGTTTTGCCAGGGAAATGACAACAGGTCCTTAAAATCGGTACCACACCTGGGGCCACCACTGGATAGTTATGCAGTTTCCAATAGTTTCTCCGCCGTTCATAATCCAAGTGTTTCGGAAGCCAGCAATAACTTTGTGATGTGTACAGATGGCATAGGTACCTGACATAGTGGTTGCCGGGTTGTACTGCATGCTGGGTGTTGTTATGATGGACCGTTACTATATTCACAACCACACAAACTCCAAACAAAATTAAAACTGGGAATCAGCAAATTATCACTGACAGAGGTTTGGTTTTTTTTTCTTTTCAGTATGATCCAGTACTTTTTGGCCCTTCAAAATTCATGAATGGGAGTTTTGTGAACATGATTTGTTTCCTTTATGTTTTTCCTTATTAACAACAATTGTTGGCAAAATTCATGACCCAGTTCTTGGACTCAAACATAATTGGACTTGTTTCCCCGGATCGAAGGAAAGTATTTCAACAAACTTTTACCTCTCAGAATAAGACTGGCAAGCAACCAGTAGTAATGCTCATAAGGGAATTGCCTTTTTTTTCCACAGAAAAGATTATACTATCAGAACAATTTGATACTGCATGAAAATATAGAATTTTTAATGCTTGGGTTTTATTTTTGTACTTTCCAAAAGCATCAAGTGGACTGGTGAACTTAAAAACTGGCAAACATATTTATGGAACATAGGAAAGTAGGTTAGCTGCTTAAAACCACAAATCCAAACCACAAATTCAAACCACCAGAAAAGTATTCAATACTGTCCATATTAAATGTGTGAAAGTAATTGTGATGTAATAACAGGGCCAAAAAGTGAGGTGCGGTGACACACAGGCATTATCTACTCTATACACAGAGAAAATGTTGTTTAAAAGTTTAACAGTTGTTTAAAGGTTTAAACAAGTTGTTTAACGGGTAAACTGAACAATGTTGTTCAGTTTAAACTTTTTAAACAGTGTTTTCTCTGTGTAATAAACATAGAGACACAATAAAGATGTGCATTTACTTTATGATGCACATATATGTAGACATTAGATTGAAACACAACTACACAGATTTTACAGCATATGGATAAACACATTTGTAAAAATAAAATCCTTGTTAGGGATGCACCGTTAGACATCAAAGGGAGCATGGAAGTTTTGGACCCAACAACAAACAACCAGTGACAAAAATATCCTCACTGATAAGTAACCCCCCCCCACCTCTAAGGCCATCTTAATTTAATAGTTAGTCTTAAAGCTCCCGCGCGCATTAGTAAAATCGCCCGCTTTATTTATTTATTTTTTTTAACCCACGAAAAAAATCCACACAGATATCGTCAGCTGAAAAATAGCCTAATTCACAAATTCTCCAAGAATTTACAACGGTATGAGTGTTAATTATTAAAAAATGTTCCATGTGGCATTCCGCATTAGGTTTTCAAACTTTGGGGAGCTTTAAGACAAACTATTAAATTAAGATGGCCTAAACAAAAGTATACTAAAAAATGGAAATGAAAAACTTTGCCACCAAAGGCAGGGAAAAAATGCCACCTTTGGCAGTGGGGGAAAAATTGGGCCCCGACCCAAACTTCCACCCCCCCCCCTCCCCCTCAAAATGTAATAGGTGTCATCCCTTATTGGTGTGTGTCCCAATTGAGAGGTGAAAAGCAGGTTGAGATGGCAGGGCTGATAACATCAGCAGTAAATGAACTGTTAACGGTTGCATCCTCTGTTGATATACTGTACAATATAACTTCCTTAAGATGTTGACTTGCCATCATTTAACTAAATTAGTTAACAATACACAGGTGTACTTCAAGTTCATGGCCATCTCTAGCCCTTTAAATGCGCTCAGTTACTGAAGTGACCGCCTCAACGAAATCATTTCCCCCTACTTTGAATGAAATTTCTTTCATCTGAAAGAAGCCTGCCATCTGCGGATCTGCCAACCTACTTCTATTGATAAACCCTTTTGAGCACAATTCTTTTATGTAAATTATTAGAAAGTGTACAAAAAGCCATCCCTTAAGAGACAGATATGATCATATGAACCAATTAAAGCTATTGAAAAATAAACAATTAAACATCACACAATAAAACTAATTTCAAAAATGTGTTGGACCCCTACTTGGAGTTGCAAGCACAAACAAAACTCAAACTTTTCCTGATTAATACAAAACTTTTTTTCATGCTTTACTGCTACACATTACTGAACAACTTTGACATACTTTGGTTATCACTTATATTTCAAATTGACTCCCATTTTGTTTTACTTTTGTCCAATTATTTGCTTTGTGCCAGTATTATTTAAATAGGGCAGTTTCATTTGTTATAAAGGGTTGCACTAAAAATTGAAACTGCTGCAGTACCATTAATAGATTGCATGGATCATGCCTATAACACTTACACTGCCCTATGTTCCGTCTTGAGTTTGGGGGTGATGTCATGACGCAACTTTGCATTCGCTCTTGCGTTTGGATTGCGCCGCCTTTGTTCGTGTGCATAAATGCTGCAATTCCAAGGTCGACGTGTGCGTTTCTCGGGTGCAAAACCTAACACGCGCAGTGATGTCACCCCCAAACTTGAGATCGAACAGAGTATAGATCTTTCCCCTCTCCTCCAAATTTGTCATTCCAAAGTATTTTGTCCTGCTTCCTGTGAGCAAAATAGGCCTATGTTGCTACCACACCATCTCCTCTCCATCTCTCCCATCTCTTCCCTCCTTTCTAGACATTAGCTAAACTGTTATCATCCTGGGTCAGTCGCACACATTCTATGTGGCTTTTCATGCTATCACTCCATCTTATGGAAGAAAGGCATAGACTTACTCGCAATTCCAGAAAATTATGCAACTATTTTATTTGAATAATTTTCTCAACAAATGTGGAAGAATTTTGAAATGGTGTGCAAACATTATTCTTTCTTAAGACCTATCTGTGATTGTATCAAATAACAATTTTAAAGTTTATTAACACAGGTTAACATAATTATATAAAAATCAAGTTGAATCAAATTCTCTCTCTCTGTAATTGTAATCATATATTCCAAAGCTATCTACTTTTAGAGAATAACCGATATGGGGTCTTCTGTATTTGTTTGAATCGGGCTATTACACCTTTATCGGTATCTGAATCGGTTCGGTGACATAAATGATGTGTTAAAAAGACTATTTTAGATGCTTTACTTAAAAACTGGAAGCAATGCCCAATTTGTTGTCACATTCCCAGCTAGGTCACAATAAAGGATCAATATTAAGCAATATACCAAATTTGCTGAAATCTCTAAACCAAATTATTTACACTCATATAAATATTAATTCCACAATTTTCTGGAATGGGAATACAGGTCAAGGCATGTATTGAATGATATAGACACTACACAAACTCTACAAAGTTGTTGTGTACTCATTTTGATGCTTTTGCCAATGTTGTTTATTACATTTTTAATGGAAAATATCCATGCTTGACAGAAACCGATCATTTGAAATGGCCATATGGTCATGACAAAACCTTGTCATCATTCTTCATTATGTTTAGCAGAAATTGGATTGGCATTTAATAATGGAAAAATCTCACCAACCCTCCAAAATAGAGCACATTCTCTTTGTAATCACAACCATGGGTGCCCTATGGCCAAGGCAATTCCAAAAGGTGTGCTATATACTAGAGCCAATTCTGTGTCTACCCCACACACACAATTCACTGCTGAGATCCTGGGAGATACACAAAAAATAGCAGGCAACATTTCCTACAACATTTATGTTTCATGATTGTTAGAGGTCAAGAGGTCATGGTTTCAGCTGCGATTTGACCTTTGGGGGTTCTGTGCAATGACAAATTATGCTAATCAGATTGTATTTCCTGTATGCTCCGTTCACGTTGTTGCAGTAGTAGCGTATTAGGCAACATAAACTCACAATGGCTTTCTTGCGTAAGCAAAGTGAGCGCCATCGGTAGGTAGCTTTTACACAGAGCTTGGTAATTTGACATGAAAATATGTCATTCTCATATTTCAAATGCTTGACTCTTTCAAGCATTTAAAACATACCCATACTGTAAGATTTAATGTCTATATCCAGTTTATATTAAAATTTGAAAATCAAGACCTAAATCATCAATTTATAAATAGACTGCCTAAATTAATACCTGTAAAATTGCCATGTTTTTATTTCCTACCATATGTTTTAAAAACACATATTATTTTAAGTAAATAATCATGTAAAGAGTTAGAAGAGTTGTTAACTTAGTGAATTTGTGCTAGAAAATAGTTGGCTCTGTCAAAAACAAGTTGACACTAAAGTGACAGCTTGCCAAATCCAATGTAAAACCTTTAATTTAGGTCATTCAAGGTCTACAGGAAAAGCCTCAAAATTACTCACGGAACTTACCATTTTAAACTTTAACATTATAATGTTGGCCTGTCTTTCTAGCGAAATGACGGACATCTTGCACACATTAAACTGTGATCTACCTCACATGTACGTATCTTACAAACCTGAATATTCTAACATTTAATATTGTTCTGTTTAGTATTTACTTCATGTCAGAAAACATTTTGCTCCAGCCTTTAATCATACCCTTTACCTGAAATGTTCTGCAAGAAGTTAAGAAGTGAGCAAAACAGGCTGTGACCATTTTATATCATAGAGTATCCTGTCGTTTTAGAAGTAACACTTAGCTTTGCATGAGAATACCCAGGTCATACCACTTCCTAAAACTGCATCATAATGTTATATTTCCATTTCACTACTTCAAATGATATTAATGTAATCCCTAAATTAATAAATAACATTACAAACTCATAGCCTTGTGTAAAATCTCCCCCCCCCCCACCAAAGGATGCTGACTGTGTATTATGAACTCCCTAAAAAACCTATAACTGGGGGATAATCCAACTTATTACAGGTAGTCGCATATCCAGTCATATTAGTCCAAGGGATATTCAAAGACCCCAATCAATATTTTGGATTTTTTTTGCTCAAAGTCATTGGGCTGTTATCTCCCTGAAGTTCCCTTGCACACTACATGAAGTACAATGAACACCTTAAACTGATGTAGTGCACGTTAGCAGCAATTGGTTACTGGTTCAAGCCTTGGCTCATGTTCCAAATTATAATGTGCCATGGGTTTTGTGTTGTGATCAATGTGATCAGTTGCTCCTACCAAAGTTAGCGTGAGCCAGTTGACTTGACAACGGTCTTATTCTAACATGCTCTACATCAGCAAATACAAAGTCCTTCCTATTCCAATACAAATTAAAACTCAAGACAACCCTTATCTTCTTCTTTCTACATGATAAATCATATGTGGCACTCACCAAGCACTTGATGGTACATCCAACTTACAATATACAAAGAGAAAAGAATATTTAAACTATGAACTAAAGAACAAGAGATGTAAACTCTGTCAAATATCTTTTTAGAAAGATCGCCCAGAAGACTGACGTCTAGGCCTACCCAACTTATGGGTAGGCCAAAATGTAATTGATAAACAAAATTTATTGCATGTTAGATTCAGAAGCCAGGTTTCCAAAGCTACCATAGAGGGCATGCAACAACCTAGTCCATCTGAGCATTGGAAATACACTAAAGCAGCCAAATCTCACCATTATGTTTCCTCAAGCTCTATGAATTCTGCCCTGTTTCTTAAAAGCCTTCTACCACTGGTTCTTAGTAGCATGCAATCATATTACTTACAAAGCAGTGACTTGTAAGTTAAATACACTAGACAATTTATAACAATTCAAAAGTGTCAAGATCCTGCATCCTTTTTGTCCAAAAATAATAAAACATTATATTTATAAATTGTATTGTTCACTCATTTTTAAGTCCAGCACAAATGTCTGCCAATCTGCACACACAGACAAGAACCCAAATTAGAAAGCAAGTAACGTCACAAGGCCAATTACGGACATATGAATTTAAAATTAAAAACTCGAACTAGGACAGTATATTAGTCAGTGATCAATTAAATGAGATGCAAAACTAGACGCTCTCACATGAATCATTAATTTGTGATGGCACGTATGACGTTAATGAAGTTTTGCCCATTTAGATAAGAGGTGCTCCCCCTAGAGAAGAGCTTGGTGGCTCCTCCATCTGCCAACCAACCCCCTCTCCCGCTGTTGTTATTTAGCTCCCGTGATTCTTTCCAAATTGTATGGTACATATTTTGCAGTTTAAATCTTGGAAGGGGAGAAAGGACCATTTTTATGAAATAGCACTTAAATTTAAATCTTGGATGGGAGGAGGGGACCATTTTATGGAATAGCATTTAGGGTTAAATCTTGGATGGGGAGAGGGGACCAATTTATTTTTTTTTTTTTTTTTTTTTGATCGCCCAGAAGACTGACGTCTAGGCCTACCCAACTTATGGGTAGGCCAAAATGTAATTGATAAACAAAATTTATTGCATGTTAGATTCAGAAGCCAGGTTTCCAAAGCTACCATAGAGGGCATGCAACAACCTAGTCCATCTGAGCATTGGAAATACACTAAAGCAGCCAAATCTCACCATTATGTTTCCTCAAGCTCTATGAATTCTGCCCTGTTTCTTAAAAGCCTTCTACCACTGGTTCTTAGTAGCATGCAATCATATTACTTACAAAGCAGTGACTTGTAAGTTAAATACACTAGACAATTTATAACAATTCAAAAGTGTCAAGATCCTGCATCCTTTTTGTCCAAAAATAATAAAACATTATATTTATAAATTGTATTGTTCACTCATTTTTAAGTCCAGCACAAATGTCTGCCAATCTGCACACACAGACAAGAACCCAAATTAGAAAGCAAGTAACATCACAAGGCCAATTACGGACATATGAATTTCGCAGTTCTCGGCTTTCGCTATATTCAAAGAATATAAGCTGTGGGCCGCCCCATGAAAAAACTTAACAATTTTTGACACACACATCCATACAAACACACATACATACACACGCACAACGGATTGCTAAGTGGTCCTGCCAGCTATAGCTGGCGGCCCACAAAAACTCGAACTAGGACAGTATATTAGTCAGTGATCAATTAAATGAGATGCAAAACTAGACGCTCTCACATGAATCATTAATTTGTGATGGCACGTATGACGTTAATGAAGTTTTGCCCATTTAGATAAGAGGTGCTCCCCCTAGAGAAGAGCTTGGTGGCTCCTCCATCTGCCAACCAACCCCCTCTCCCGCTGTTGTTATTTAGCTCCCGTGATTCTTTCCAAATTGTATGGTACATATTTTGCAGTTTAAATCTTGGAAGGGGAGAAAGGACCATTTTTATGAAATAGCACTTAAATTTAAATCTTGGATGGGAGGAGGGGACCATTTTATGGAATAGCATTTAGGGTTAAATCTTGGATGGGGAGAGGGGACCAATTTATTTTTTTTTTTTTTTTTTTTTGATCGCCCAGAAGACTGACGTCTAGGCCTACCCAACTTATGGGTAGGCCAAAATGTAATTGATAAACAAAATTTATTGCATGTTAGATTCAGAAGCCAGGTTTCCAAAGCTACCATAGAGGGCATGCAACAACCTAGTCCATCTGAGCATTGGAAATACACTAAAGCAGCCAAATCTCACCATTATGTTTCCTCAAGCTCTATGAATTCTGCCCTGTTTCTTAAAAGCCTTCTACCACTGGTTCTTAGTAGCATGCAATCATATTACTTACAAAGCAGTGACTTGTAAGTTAAATACACTAGACAATTTATAACAATTCAAAAGTGTCAAGATCCTGCATCCTTTTTGTCCAAAAATAATAAAACATTATATTTATAAATTGTATTGTTCACTCATTTTTAAGTCCAGCACAAATGTCTGCCAATCTGCACACACAGACAAGAACCCAAATTAGAAAGCAAGTAACATCACAAGGCCAATTACGGACATATGAATTTCGCAGTTCTCGGCTTTCGCTATATTCAAAGAATATAAGCTGTGGGCCGCCCCATGAAAAAACTTAACAATTTTTGACACACACATCCATACAAACACACATACATACACACGCACAACGGATTGCTAAGTGGTCCTGCCAGCTATAGCTGGCGGCCCACAAAAACTCGAACTAGGACAGTATATTAGTCAGTGATCAATTAAATGAGATGCAAAACTAGACGCTCTCACATGAATCATTAATTTGTGATGGCACGTATGACGTTAATGAAGTTTTGCCCATTTAGATAAGAGGTGCTCCCCCTAGAGAAGAGCTTGGTGGCTCCTCCATCTGCCAACCAACCCCCTCTCCCGCTGTTGTTATTTAGCTCCTGTGATTCTTTCCAAATTGTATGGTACATATTTTGCAGTTTAAATCTTGGAAGGGGAGAAAGGACCATTTTTATGAAATAGCAATTAAATTTAAATCTTGGATGGGAGGAGGGGACCATTTTATGGAATAGCATTTAGGGTTAAATCTTGGATGGGGAGAGGGGACCAATTTATGGAATAGCATTTAGGGTTAAATCTTGGATGGGGAGAGGGGACCATTTTTATGGAATAGCACTTCTTGAATGGGGAGAGGGGACCATTTTATGGAATAGCATTTAGGGTTAAATCTTGGACGGGGAGAGGGGACCATTTTTATGGAATAGCACTTAGTGTTAAATCTTGGATGGGGAGAGGGGACCATTTTACGGAATAGCATTTAGGGGTAAATCTTGGATGGGGAGAGGGGACCATTTTTATGGAATAGCACTTAGGGTTAAATCTTGGATGGGGAGAGGGGACCATTTTATGGAATAGCATTTAGGGGCAAATCTTGGATGGGGAGAGGGGACCATTTTTATGGAATAGCACTTAGGGTTAAATCTTGGATGGGGAGAGGGGACCACTTTATGGAATAGCATTTAGGGGTAAATCTTGGATGGGGAGAGGGAACCATTTTTATGGAACAGCACTTAGGGTTAATTCTTGGATCAGGAGAGGGGACCATTTTTATGGAATATTTTTTTTGAGGGGGTTACCGATGCTTATGATTTTGATACCAGTGGATAGCTATGGTCCTCCTCTTTCCATTGATACCAAAATAAGTACCAACATATCTAGTTTGGCATCACAATGATATCATAAAGTCCACAAGCCAGCAAAATTTGCATTTTCCACAGAAAATAGGCGAAAATCCAAAAAAAAGGTAGGAATATCAAATTTTCATGCAGTTTTCAGCTCTAAATGATGGCAATTGACTAGTTTTACATAAATATAGAATTTTGGAGCCATACTGTGCATAATATTTTCAAAAATATACCATAAAATATCTTTGGATGGCGACCCTCCCAACCCCCACCCACCCATCGACTTTGATGACATACCTTAACCCACTGACAGTACTACCTTCACAATTTTTTTTCACTAAAATGACCAGAAAGAATGAGAAAATGATTACCTAGAAGATTTTTTACAAAAGCATTTAGCATTTTAGCGCACCAGAGCATTGTTCACTATCGAGAGTTATAATGTTAAAGTTTAAAATGGTAAAGTAATGGTAGAGTACCTTGATACGCCTCTAAATGAACCCTTACTTACTGCATAATCCACATAATATAGTCATGTGAGACTTGCAGCCTACTATCTTGCTACCTACACTACATTGTGTTCTTCCGTAGCTAACTACTGGCTATTTCATAAAATGACCAATCCAAATTGGCACAATGTATGTGAACAAATACCCTTGGACTTTGTTGCAAAAGTAGACTCGCATTGTCCTGGAGTGCATTGTGTGTGTAATGTTATGCCACTCAGTACACTAATTTACAAAAGCCAAAACTGGTGAAAAACTCTGAAAAAAAACAAGTGAACTTGGCAAAAAAAGCTCAAAGAACAGGCCAAAAATTAACAAATATGTAAAAATTTGGATACACAAAAACCATGAATACAGGGGAATTCCCTGAATTTTCCACTAATGGATGTTGAAGTGACAGCTTTTATTTTTTAATAAGTGGATGGAGCATATAGATACTGCCTCATTTCATATCACTCATTTATCACATGATAAAACATACCAGCAAATATCCAGCCGGACATTTAGATCAAATATTTGACTTTCACAGATACTAATAAAAAAACCTGATGTGACAATTACATGGCTTGCCATAAATCCATGTATAGATTTAGCTTTAGGGCAGAATTTGCGGTTTTGCTTGTCATCTGACACTTCTCCCTCCCACCTGCAGATCAGAGTCTTGACCCCTCCCACCCATATGCCCGCAAGGAAATAAAGCCACTAACGGACTGTCGTCCCCGGCCTGCTAGCCGCCAGCAGGATCCTGCCATGGCTATCGCAATTCTGTGCTAGCCGTTGGAATGATGTGACTGCGGATGGCTCTAAATATGCTCGGACATTAAACACTTCACACTGAGAAGGATGACTCAAGTTCGTCACGTCCATTTTTAATTGAAAAAGCGGTTGAACTAGGAAATCATGAATGTTATTGATCCAGTTGTGTGAATTGTGAGAGTCCAAGTGCAAACAACAAACATACCATGGTGTTAAGGTCAGGGGCCCAAGAGATGTGCTATCCATACATTAATGGCTATCAGAGATTTGTGCCACTCACTTACATTCACACTGCACATAAGGCTACTAAACACTGGATAAACTTAAGTACAGGGATGCAGTTGGAAGGTTTCTACTCTGTCTAAATGCATAGGTCCGTATGCACAAGAGAGTTAGACTGGGTATAATGTTAGACCTGGTCTAAGTGTAATTCTGTCCCACCAGAAAAGGCATTTTCCTTTGCATTGACATGATTTTTTTTTTCATTATTTTGAAATTTGCATTTTAAATTTGTGAAATTTGCTAGTTACTTTATAAAGAAAAGCTGAATAACCATCAAAATTAATATTGACTTAGACCAGGTCTAACTTTAAACCTAGTCTTTTTATGCAAACACACCATAGTCTTTTACTTGTTAAATTGCTGCCACTTAATCAATCCTAAGTCATTTGCGGCTATGAACAGTATGGCTGGTATTCTCAAAGGGAGTCTAACTTTAAGCCAAGGTTTAAACCAGGTTTAGTCCTACTTGAGTGAACCTTTTTTCTTTTAACACACCTTGAAGGTGTGCCGTAACGGGTGAGAACAGCAGATCCATGAGGAATTTTATCACCAGTTATTTTAAACTTTCTTAGTATGTTGAAAAGAAAAAGGTCCACTCATGTAGGACTAACCCTGGTTTAAACCTGGATCTAAAGTTAGACTCCCTTTGATAACACCAGCCTGTAAGTCTTGGCTTGAACATCCATTCCCAATCATGTGAAAAGTGTTGAGATGAGTACAAACATATCTAGCCTTTACACTAGTATTATTTAGGACAGATACAAAATCACTAATTCAAAAAGCTACGTGCTTTGATAATTAATACTCATCATTATGCCTTCACCAGAATTTAAAATCCCCAATTTCTAAAAATAATACTACTACTAATAATAAACTGGTCAATAAAAATACAAATGCTAAAGTTCTCCAAAGTACAAAATTTCCTTATTTCAATATTTCTTTTGTTGTTACTATTCTCCAATAACCCCATGTCTTAATTAAGCATTCTTTCCCCTTTCTCCATCTTGTAACACCTCCCATCAAAATCCCAACACTTCTGATGTGGATGGCTATAGCAACACCTGTATGTCGTGATATGACGCATGAAATATTAACCTTAAGTCTATAAGGGTTGTGTAGAGATTCCTGAAATAGTTATCTGACTTTGAAGCAAAGAGGCCCAATGAAGAGATGGCTAAGACCACAACAAGGTTCCATAGTAATCATTTGATATGTCAAATGGAAAATTAATCCAAGGTATGGTAGCCATCCGGTTCAATTTGACGTTGCACTGATGGGAGGTGAATTAAAATTGTCATGTTGTGCTTGTTTGGGCTACACAAAAGGTGGTTGAGGTACTTAATAATACAGGTTGCTCTTCTTTCTTGCAGTCCAGACACTTGACTGGCATTACCCCTACTCACACCAGTTACCTTCTCACTTCAGTTGATTTCAAGGCCAAAACTCACAACACCTGCCCTGTTTTGAACACTAAAGTTAGACAAAAATTGCAATCACAGTACCAAAGAAGCTTATTGCTTTTACCTATAATATTTGTAGGCCTGTGCCTGATTTCATATTATACAGACTGGTCTGAAAGGGCTCTATCTAATTTGGTCAACAATATTTTCACAAATTCTACAGTTTCATTTCGAGTAGCAGTCTGTGTATGTACTGTCTTCCTTACGGAAACATTTCAAAACAGGGCCGTACCATCTTGACTGGGGTCGACCGCTGCACATTTCTGCTTCCCTCCGCTCTAACATTTTCACATTGCTAGAACACTAATAAAGTTTCAGGCCAACAGATGTTTAGTATGTAGAAATCAATTAAGATCTCCATGTCTTTCTTGGCATTTGAAACGAATGAGATTACCACACACAATCCCCCTTAAGGGGGCTTTGTTAGTATAGTAGTATACAAATAATATTCCAAATTAAGCATTTCTTTACCATTGCTGTAGGCCTAAACAAACAGCGATGATAATATGCTGTTGTACATTCTACAGAAAAGATACAAATGACATGTGCACGAAACATGTTCTCGACCTCTTGGCTGGGATGTTAAGATCGTTCAAACTATTTAACATTTTTCATATTTGATATGGAACATGCCATTAAAGGTGTAAAAAAATATTGAAATATCTGTTTCTTGAAAACAAGAGGATTTGAGATAGTAAGGGAATAACATTCATATGCAGATAGAGCCATATATGTATGTGTGTGTGTGTGGGGGGGGGTGTTTGTGTGTATGTAATTGTGTAGTTAACTAAAACATAATCACAAATTTTCAGATTCTCTCCCCCCCACCCCAAATTGGGTGAAAATCTGTGGGTCCACTTGACATTCCAAAGATTCATTATTCCAAAGGTTTGTTATTAAGAAGGTTTGTTTTTCCTAACACACACTTTTAGCATTCGCTTTTCCGAATTCTTAAAAAGGTTCGCTATTCTGAAAATAGGGTTCAAAATTCAGAATATTAAAAAGGGTTCGCTATTCCTAATCTTAAAAAGGGTTTGATATTCCGAATTTCAAAAAGGTTCATTGTTCCGAATATTAAAAAATTTTCATTTGTTCAGACAATTTATGATTTAGTTCCAAGATTTAGGGTTACGGTTTAGGGTTAGAAGTATGGATAGGTTTAGGGTTAGGGTTTCCAAACAATTTGATTGGTGTCATCACCATGCACCACCAAAAGCAGAGAAAACTTTGTTCGGTGTGATGACTTCATTTAATATTTCAGTTTGTTTTTTTCTAAAATGTGAAAATAAAAAAAAAATACTTCATAATAAATAAAAAACTATTTTTATGCCATCACAGCTAGGCTTCAAATTATCAATATAATTCATCATGTTCAACACTCCAAATATGAAAACAAAATTCAGAATAGTAAACCATTTTTGAAATTCGGAATAATAAACACGGTATTTGGTTTCGGAATACCGAACCTTTTTCAATATTCGGAATAACAAAACTTTTTTGAAATTCGGAATTGCCAAACCTTTCTAAGATTAGGAATAGTGAATGCTTTTTAAAATTCGGAAAGGCAAATTCTTTTTAAGATTCGGAAAAGCAAAACCCTTTTTAAGATTTGGAATAGCGAACCTTCTTAATAACGAACCTTTGGAATATCTAGATTACCCCGAAAATCTCCGGGCTGGCTTTTGAGTAGTAGCTTCAGTACACAAAGTTTTGGAAGCAATGTCCCATGGATGCCTATGATAACCCACATGTTGGTATTCAGTGAAATAATCTAAAACTAGGCATGATTGTACTCGTTTCATTCATTCATACATTCATATTCATATGTTCACTTCATGCTGATTCCTTATATAGTGGTAAATATGTCATTTTATTTTTACAAGTTTATACATCTTTGGAAAATTTGCCATTTATTTAGCATTCGTCATCTGCTGTTTACCAGTTTTAAATGCCAAAGAGATCTGAACACATCAATGGGAAGGAAGTTGGTAAATTTGTGCTATGTGATGTGTGGCTAGGAGGGAGGGGTCAGGGACATTATTGTTCCCTTGTTAAGTTGCACTTTTGTTAAAGAGAGAGAAAAAAGTTAAGGCAAAAGAACATCATACAAGCATCACACTAAAGGTTACTGTCAATGCTAACAAAATATGCAATACAGATATTATTATACACTATAATCTGTTCAATTCTCCTTTGTGTTTAAAAGCATTTAAGTTTAAAGGATGAGATCTAGAGGGGTGTCGACACTTTTGTATATGTGAAGGAAGCTCTCGGGTGTATTTTACAATCAATAAGACAGCGCCTTTTTGAGATAAATAGGACAGAAAGCACAGAACGTGTTTGTTGTCAACATGACAAATTGTTCAAGACAATTTTCTTTTCCAGAAGTGGGAGTATGAACTCCAGTAGTCAGTCAGTTTGCTTTTATTTTAGATGTTGGAAATTTCTTCTTTAGCGACAATTGCGACTATGGGGGAATGTGTTCACCTGCCACCTACTTCATAAAGCATTTAATACATGACCCAATTTTATTTCAAATGTCACTTGTGCCCAAATCCTTCTTTCCCACTTGCCTTTATCATATTAATAATTAGCTATATATTATTCAAATATTTCATTTGAGGGCCAAATTTATAACGTTAATGACTCTATGTAGTCACTAAGTGTTTTTTTATATGTTCTCAAGGAAAAGCTTTTGGGAGTTGGGCAAGACCCACTGGGACCCTAGTAAATGGGAAGTGTCTACGAAACCACCATCAGGACTTCCACATCATCATAAACCCCTTGTAGGATTTGAAGGAATCTTTACTTGTAAAATGAACAGTATTGTGAGGGGTGGGAAAGGGGCAAATAATAAAGGCGACTTAATTGAAATATTGAAATCCCATACGATACTTCTTTCTTCTTTCTTTTTCTCTTTGTCATTTTTAAATCCATTAAGGAACTTTCTCCTTCCTGCAATTGCCATAAAATAAACCACTCCCCCAAAACTCGGCCCCTTCACCCACCCTTTGAGAACCGGGTTCTCGTGTTATTGCATGGAGAAGAGTGGAACGGTTAGGACTCCTAGTGGGATATCCTCCCGATTTAAGCATGATTTAACCAAGGAAAGATGTAGTTTTAGCCTGTTTCCTATAAAGTGCTCATGTACTGACAAGTGGAGAGCCAAATCCCAGTGGGCAAACCTTGTTGAAATAACACTTTTTTCGCTTACACTTTTTGGCTACATTCATGTAAAATGTTCAGTCTAATGGTGAACATCGTTAACTGCAGTGTGTAAACCACAAAAACCATTAAATAGAGGAAGTGAAATAATAGCAAGGAGGCTTGACAGAGATTGTTTCGTCAGTGGTGATACATTTTCAGCACCCATTATTTCTTAAGATTTTCTTTTGCCCTAAGGGACCAAATCTCACCTATGGATTAAAATATTTAAGTGCACAATATAGAGGGATACAAACCCAGAAAGTGGCCAAGTTCAAATCTTTTCCATGGCTGAAATTATCAGTTTCACCAGCTGACAAATTCAAGTACTCTGAATAATGTTGTCTCCCTCACCTATTATTAGTTTATTTAACAGCTGTGAATTAGACACATCAAGGTGTTAGGATGTTGTTATACCTTTTGTTATTCTAAACAGAGACAACAATACCGATAATCAATAAAATAATGTGCAGTGTGGTTGTAATAGAATGAAGTATGTTCTGTCTATTGTCCATGTGTCATGTATGTTGGTGAAATTTATGTGCATGTGTGAACTATCTGGCATGTGTGTGTATGTGGTGTACTTGTGTGTGTGGTGTGTGTATGTGTGCATATGCATATGAATGTGTGCGTGCGCATGTGTGTGCATGTATGCATGTGCACGCATGTGTATGTATGTGTTTGCGTGTGATGTGTGTGGAGTAATCTGTGTGGGCAGGGTATGTGTAAAGTGTGTGTGTATATGCATGCGCATGTATGTGTAATACAAGTTACTGCCTTGGAATTGATTTGTGGGTTATTTACAAAATCCTACTCAGATTTATCTAGCTTTTTAACACATGCCTACATTTGCCATACTGACCAACTATATGACCCAATTTCTGTCACCTCTACAACACTTGTCCCCATTATCAGTCAACAATCTAGATTTTCACCATTTTCATTCAAACTTTTGCAGCTTAGCTATGATTTTCATTTTCTTAACAACAGAGTTAAGAATCATAATAGAAAGTACATTTTATTCAGTTCAAATGAGCCTACTAGTCTTGAATCATTTCAGGGATCCACCTTACTTACAGAATACATTATCAATCAAATCTCTACAACTAAAAATGAGAATTGTGTGCTTATTTGTCTGTTGAGCTATGCAATTCACTGTGCTTTGACACATGGATCTCAAATTATAGGTATCATGATATAAGGGGCATCTGTGCAAGGTTTGTGGTCATAGTGACCCCCACCCAGTATCAAAGCTCTTCAAGGTCATTCAGCTGAGAACCACAAAGCTCTAGTTTATATAATTTATTTTTGGAGTTTGAAATTTAAGCCAGATTTACACACAGCCAGATTCTTACTCACAGTGTACCCCTACCCTTCACTTCAGCTACCCCATGTGTACTCTTAGCTGTACTCCATGGGTACCTTTGAACATTAACCATGCAGAACCTAGAGTTAAGTATTTGTGAAGTACATATGTCACTTGTGCACAGAAGCCATGTTTTATCACACTCCAAAGTTCCCTTCCAGGTCACTAACAGGTATTATATAACGCATGAAAATATTCCTGACATTTTATTGGTGGAAACTGTATCACGTGACATAAAATAGTTTTATCTTTTCACCCAATAACGGTAACGGGCCAAACGTCATAGGTAGAATTTTGATGGGAGCTTTTGGACGGCCGGTCATAGTCGTTTTGAGGGTACTTTGGACCGCAGTATTTTAAAAAACATCGCCCTCCCGGAAAACACAACTTTTTGGCGAGGTTCAATCTTTTTGGATTGATTTATAACCTTGGGGAACAGTGATTTGGACTAATGGGAGCCAACTTTCTGCTAATTCATGGCGTGAATTAGGTGAGTCCTATAACACTATTTTATTTTTAATATTTTTATGTCATCTGATGCGTTATCCACCAATAAAATGACAACCAATAATTTTTCATGCGTTATTACAACAAATATTTACTACTGCTCTTTTCCTTCGTGCACTGGTAAAAATATTGCCCTCCAACGGTGCATGCAACCGTGGGCCTACTATTGCCCTCGAGCCTTCGGTCTCGGGCAATAGTAGGCCCACGGTCGGCAGTCACCTCTGGCAAATATTTGGGTACCTTCCCTCATGAGCATTAACATATTTGTATCTACAGATACTCCTCATACAAGTAACCCTGTGATATTGAGGAGTATCTTCACAGGTTAGCCCCCCCCCACATGCCAAGTAGACATGTGTTTTTTTTTCCCAGAGTATGATGTGTCAAACATTATATGTTGTTTTTTACTTTTTATTTGATTGATTTTAATCTTAGGCAATATTTGAATTGGGGACACCACAAAAACCTCTATGTATTTTTGTTTTTTCAAAAAAGGCTGGAATGCATGTGACCAAATGTTAATAAAGTAATATAATTACTAAATCAATTAAACGCCTACATTTAGTTTAAAGCATGAGTGTATCCTCATTTGGTTTTGAGACTGCATATAGCACGGGTAGCCTACAGTATGTGAGTACTTTTCTGGCCTGCACTATGGTACACAATGCAGGCAGGTACTCCATGGCTACTCTAGCGGTACATCATACATACTCGTACAGAGAATCTGGCTGTGTACTTATAGTAGTCTCAAAACCCAAGCACTGAGTAACTCCCTCCCACAGCAGTAATGACCCTAGAGTTTCTCTGAAAATCTGTCAGTGTTATGTTCTTCATGCATGGCCATCCAATTTGGCCCAAAAAATGTACTCATAGTAAAGCCTCTTCATCAAGTAATCTTAAAAGTCTTATAGGCTTTGGAATTTTGAAATCAAATATCCTCTTCTGATATAATAAAATTGCAATAAGAGGGTTCAAGCAATTTCTCAGAGATTCCTGTTTTTTGAAGGCAAACGTTAGAGAAAATGTTCTGACCATGTCGCCGGAATCTCGCTTAATTGTGACTCATGCCAGGTTGGTCTGTCTAATTTCACGTTTTAATTCCCGCTGAGTGAAAGAATCTGGTATGTTATGGTAAATTTCACAAATTATTGGCAGAAGCACAAACAAACGGACGGGCGGACGGACGTCTAGCTAGGTGTTCGTTTTGTTGGCATGTCATAGACAGGAATGAACATGAAGCATTATTTGCTGTACAGGAAACAGTCTAAACTACCTCTGAATGGAGGAAGCCAAAATGACACCTCTGATAAGAATACCACCATGCATGGCAATGTTCAATTTTACATAGTTTTATTGCTGTAAAGTTGCTGTCACAATAAACATCAGATGAATTACTTTTACAGCAAACCTAACAGTTCCAATGGGTTACAACTTCATTTGCTACATGAGTAATGTCAAAGAAACTTTCGGTCAATACTGCTACTCATGCCTACTCATGCCATCAAGATACGTTAAAGCAGTCTTAATTGGTCAAAATGTTTTCTGCATGAACATGGTATAACAGCAACTTTCAACCAACAACATACCTGTCATAAGTAACAGTGGGAAAATGTGTTTGATAGGTAAAAATAAGAGAAGATACCAGTAGCTTCCCACAATGCATTGCTTCCATTGGCAGTTTTTGTACAGGTTGTCATGTGAATCGTTAGAGATGAAACACTCTTAAAATGAAAGTTTGTGATCAGTACTGTCAATTTAGCTGTTTCATCACTAATGATTCACATCAGTTCCTGTACAAAAACCTCTAGCAATGCATTGTGGGAAGCTACTGAAATCTTCTCTTGGTAAAAATGGTGGAGGTGGTGGTGGGGGGGGGGGGCTATGCTGGTATATGTCACTTCACAGTCACTATAATTAGATCACACAATGTATGCAATTGTGTGAGTTCTTAAGACTTCTATGCCCCTCATCACACTCTTCAACTCCTTGTGAATTCTGACAAAGATGAGTTGGTATAGAATCTAGAATACCAAATTTTTTATTGGTCAAATGCAACTTGATTATAGAACTTGCCCAAAATAGATCCCATTTATTCTGAAGTTTGTAAACTCCTAGCCAAGGTTAATTCTCAGTCTGCCCTTCTAAGGAAAAACCATCTGGAATAACTAAAGAGATAAATAGATAGATGGGGTTTCCACAGAAGGGCCGCAGTACAGTGGTAGATATGGCTGACTGATAGGTGTTAAAGGGGTTGAGGCTGTACGTAACGGCTCGCTCGGTGTGGTTTGCTTCACACTACATTTTTAATGTTTATGCAACAGCTGTGAATCAGACACATCATGGTGTTAGATTGTTACTGTGCCTATTGTAATTCTCTAACAGAGAAATGCCGATTATGATCAAGGTAATTAGTAAAAATAAGCTGCACATTACAATCGTGTGAATATATTCAGGCATAGATGCAAACCAGACATGTTGTTGTATTCTAATTCCACAACATCTAAAATTTCAATAATGATAAAGGCAGGATAATCAATAAAACAATGTGCACATTGGCAATGATTATTACGAGTATGTCCTCATTGTCCATTTTCTGCAACAATTGATTTTTCTTCTTTTTTTTTAACCTGCAACATGATAATGTTAACAACAAGAATTAATTCAAGATGACAGTGATGGACAAACTTCAGAGAACTAGAAATCATTAATCATCTGATGACTGTGTGTTAAGAATGATCTAACTGGTTACCTCACGGATATAGGTCTAATCATGCACTATACATGCAACATTACTGTACTTCTACTCAATGTCCTTGATAAGACAGCTGCCCAGAATCCTAGATGACCTGGTGTCAGGTGGGGACTCCTTTCCCCCTTTGGTCTAGCACTTCATTTATTACTTTGAGCATAGACCTTCAAAGGTCTGGTTTCTATGGTATTATGATTCATCTCAAAAAGGTTATGCTCAAGTCATGAAATCAACCAAATTGCATTATTTACAAATTCATTCTAAGTAATTTCTTTCAAGTTCAATGCGTATTGCATCACACAAGGCTCAAATATTCCTCACATCTTCAAGCCAAATGTCCACAAATTCCTTGTTGGCCTATTATATTTCCACTCATGTAGTTCACGCGTAACTTCTGACTGCCAAAAAAAACACAACTAGCACTGATAACTACAGAGCAAGCCTAAAAAATTATTCGTATAGAAACCCTTTCTTGATTTGAGATGTTATGCCCCAGAAAGTGTACCCTGACCACAAGCTATATTCATACATACCCCGGGTACATACCATGCCTATGTAAATCTGCATTTATTTGCTGAACCCTCCAATTCAGCATGTTCAAAAGTCTCAATCTGACTCCATGTACTTACTTCCAAACTTGCCAACATCCCTCTGTGGCATACCCTACACGTTAGGTTACCCCATGACCTAGGGAATGCTCAGGATTGTGTGGGATTCTTTCACTTATTAATCAGCTAAAACACCAAGCCCCCGACATTCAAATCATGTTATCCTTTACCAAATATTGCACATCGTTTTGACAGTAACAGATATCATCGCAGTTAGGAACACTAATCAAGGATTCCATTTTTTGATGTAAAACCCATCAATTGATCAAAACAGGTATCACTCAATAATTCAATCAACGTGGCTTGATGTCTGGGCACAGAAATTCTAACATCCTTTAGCCTGATTTCCTGCACTGCAAGTATCATTTTATTGTATGACCCGCAGCATCTGATTTGGTTCCGGAAATTCACATTTTTCTTTCAATAGCCAGATATTTCATATAATTTATGCATATTTGATTCAGCTCAGAGAATATTTGAAGGAGAGCTTTATCAGCATCTTATCATTTGTTACTTTTACAATAAAACTTATACAGAAAATGCTTGCTGTTTTAATGACTGAGCATATTCTTAAGTTCAGCTGGATTTGGGGCATGGAGGTGTGATATAGGGGTGGCACCAGGGGGTGGCAAAGGGGGGGGGGGTGGCCCCAATAAATATTCTACTCATAATTAGGGCAGACCTGTGGTGGGGAGGGGGGATTGCTGGGGTACAATGCAACACCAAAAATTCATTTAAAAGTCAACTTTAAATACTAAATCCTGAAATGTACCAAAAAAGGTCAAATTTTTTTGGAAACCACATGAAAGGTTTACCTTTTTCTTGAATAGAAATGTTCAAAACCATGAATGCTTTTTCATAATTGCTGAAATGTTCTCACTATTTAGCTAGATCCTACAGGTATGAGATAATGGTGTGCTCCTACTTTAAGAAAAATATCCTGTAAAGGTTTGTTCAATAGGTGAGACACATTTTTAAAAGTGATATCGTGGAATAATATAAGGTAAAATTAAGATCATTAATGGATGTGGGTATGATGTTGTGGATTAGGTCACCCACTTTAACAGGATGAAAAAAAAAAAAAAAAAAAAAATACATGTCCTTATTTCACAGTAATTAGTTTTAATGACATGCTGTCTGTAAAAACTAATAAATATTCATTACTTTACCAGACTATTTTTTGTCCCTAAAAGCAATAACACACCCTAAAAATATTTTCAACAACAGGGTCATTTGACCCCGTTTTGAGTCAACTATGCACCAACAAAAATGGGGTTAAAATGTTGACCACTTTTTGGGTCAAAAGCGTGTGAAATGACCCTTTTTGTGGTCATAATTTTGACCCATTTTTAGTCGGTGCATAGTTGACTTGGCGATTTAGTGTGCACATATCTGTATTCATAACATAATAGTCCCTTATATTTAAAGTGCCTACAATATTATTCAGAGAACAAAAATACGTCCCAATCCCCCAAGAGAACACAAACAAAAAACAAAAATTATAGTGTCATTTCCACGTTAAAAAATGCCTGAGAACGAGACACAATATGGTCCACAATTGGTTGTTCTATATTTAGAAAGCAAGGGTGGAAAAAATAGCTGATTCTTCGATCTGGCATACAGCCAATTAGCAAATTTGGTAGCCTGTCCCATGCCACGAAGCTGTTCACTCAACAGTAAACATCGTTGCCAACACAAAAAGCCAATTATTGGTTTCTTTGCCAGGTTTGTAGATTAAATTGATGATGATCTCTTTGTTTAATTGTTATCTACTACAAACTGAGGGCCTATTATTTTTACATTTACTATGGCTTCAGCATTGTGCGCTGGTGAATTTCTATAAAATACATCATACAATTAAAAACAAAAAAAACGCAGATGGATGGTCCTATTAGCAATTTTCATTATGTGAAGAGACGTGTGTGTGTGTGCGCATGTGTGTGTGTGCGTATGCATGTGTTCGCATGTTTGTGTGTGTGTGTGCAATGCATGTGTAAAAGGGTGCATGTGTATTTACTATAGTGTCGTGCTAGATTTTTATAGTGATATAACGGGGGCATTAAGCTAATCTGACTGGCAACACTATCTGGGGATTCCCCTATAATCCCTTGCAAAGCACATCTGTCTGGCTCTGCACTATCTGGAATTTATTCCAGTTGAATTAATGCTTTCTGCTTGCTTTTCACCTGCTCTTCAAATACATTGACTAAAGATTGTCTGCAAAAATGTCGATAAGTGACCATGAACTTTCACTGTCTAGTCATCTCTTTGGTTACCAGAAAGCTCACTCACAGAGAAAGACGTAACATAATTAAGATTTTTTTGGCCAACCATGATTTTGGATTACTGGCCCCTGATTGGTGGCTGAACTCCTAATCTTTTGAATACAAAGTTCACCTTACTTTGGATCATTAGGCCTAAGAATATGTTGGCATCCAGGACCACTCATGGCTCATATTTATAAAGGAAAACTATGACGTCTGAATCATTACCAATGATTATTGGCAAATAAGCCACATTGCAAGAAAATGCAAAGAATCCTTCGAGGGGGATGACCCGATTATAATTTTATAAAGTTTCCATTTTGATTGAATGACGCTTGGTCCCAATACCCCATCTGTAAAGTTTTCACAACTGATTTTTGAAATCTGTGATCCATTTTGATATGAGAGCTAAAATGTGATTTTGTAAGCCCCACAGAATACTGTGTAACATTAATCTTGAAGCACAAAATATGGCACTTTTTCGCTCATAACGTCCACAACAAACACCTTTTAGCCCTGAGATTTCACAGGGCAAACGATTAAAATCATAGCTTTCTTCTAATACCAAAATTTTGACCACTTCTGGTAAAACTTTGGGTTCTAGGGGATAAGGCTATTAGTGTTCAGGCCATGGACGTCTTACTTATGGGTAGAGTGAAAGGTGCAAATGTTTTAAACCTATAACCAAATGAGGTGTCCAAACTGTCAGTCTTGATATTATTTATGTTATCCTAGTTTTGTCATAATAAATGACACTTTCAAAAAGCTGTGGTTTGTACTTTTTTCTTAAGTTTTCCGACATTCATATCAGAAGATCTCCAGGCCAAATCCAAGTAGGATTACATCAACATGCAAACAAAGTTGTTTTCTGTTTTTAGATTGCATGCAATGTAATGATGAGCTAGCCCTTTCAAGGACAGCATGGAAGTTTAGGTCAAATGGCACTTTCTTTCTATTCACCGCCAAAGGCAGTCATTTTTTTGGTTGACACCCCGGGGTTGACACATTTTCAAGTTGGGTGGGTGAAGGGTTTTTAACTCATCGGTGGGCCATCTTTTTTCTTGTCTTTTTGACTCACTAGTGCATATAGAAAAACATTAGTGATTGCAATTGCAGGTGTTTGTCCTTATTTTCCCTACATTCCCATCGGTGGACATGGAGGGTTCCATGGGACCCAACTTAATTATCTAATTAATAGTTCAACAGATTTTAGATTTGTTTGTGTCGAATAAAGCATATCTGAATGTCAGAAACCTCTTAAACCATATGGCTATACAAGAAAGATGCCTAGTTTGATGATCCTTGGCTCTTTAACTTAGATAAACCATAGATGATTTCACATTTAGCATTTGTGCCCATTGGTGGTATATTCATTTGGATCTTGCATATATTTGAAAACTGATTTAAAGGGCACGCCACTTTAATCGGGGAATCAATTATTTTTTTTAATGCCGCCAATTTTTTAAAGACTGTATTTTAGTGGAGGTCAGTTACTATGACTCATATATTTTATAGTTTTGTATAGTGGTGGTGTGCATAATACTTTAGGAAGGAACGCGGTTGCTTTGCTATCAACACATTAAGTATATATATATGCACAAGGGAATACAAATGTTTTCATTCTATATAAAACTTGGTTCTTCCAGGACATATACCAACAACAAACTAATCAGTACCACATTTTGCAGAAAACAGGCCCTGATTCTTTTATATCCATTTTGACACCTATCAAAAATAATGATATGCCCCTTATTTAAAGACCATTGGAACTTAATTTAACTTGCTTATTAGTGTCTAGTAACCATTCTTCCTGCAGTTGAGTCCATGGAACACCCCCCCCCCCCTTGTTGACTAGTGAGCGTACCAAGGACCTTCTCCACTGTGTGTTGAAGATTGACTTGGCTTTAAAAAAAACAGTGTCTTCAAACTTGATTCAACTTGAAATCTGGTGGTCAAATGTAAGGCATATAGCTACAGGGGTCAGCTAAGTAAGTAACCCCTCTTTGCCCAGGGTCTGTAACAACTTGAACACATGCATCAGGGCTGCTAAGGAAGCAGTTCACTGCAAAATACCTAAAACATCAGATCGTGTCTCTCTCCAAAATATGATTCACTAGATGAATTCTTCTCAGGAAAGAAACATGCATGTACATCTACGCAGAACATAAAAATGCATGCAGTGTATGTGCGCAATTTAAATTCTGTCCAGAAATGTACATTTATATACTTGTGTGTCAACACTGGCATGGCAGAAAACCAATTTAAGTGGGAGCATTCCAGCCAGAGTCTGAGGTTTACCACCTAGTAACCCTTTTGGCGATGCCCAATTACGCAGCAAAAATTACATCTTCCCTTGTATTAGTAACTTCTTGAGTGCTAGCTACCAACACTCAGTATTCCACTTACCTATTCTATTTTTTTTTTGAGAATGAATACTGACCAAATGACCAGTGTTCAATGCAGCCTTGAAAAAGGACTTTAAAAATTCAAGTGGTTTTCTGGTATTAATTAATTTCTTACATCGATGATTGATCAGACTCAACCTCATTGCCACATTTTTCATATTTTAACCCTCAAGGTCACACTTTGCAAGCCCACCTTCTTGTCTGTGCTAAAGAAACTTGACTCCAATGTCGGTACCCTACATAGTATTCCTTATACCAAGTGGTCGAAGTCTCAAGTACATCTTTACAATATAAAAACTGGTGAACTTTGCCCCTTTTTATGTAATGTAATGAGTTTCTGAAGGGCAAAGAGTAAAAGACACATTTGAAAAGGAAGCCCTGTAGGGACTCAACAGGAACCTCAGATTTCCAATCACGTCCCTTGAAATGCACAAAAGAGGTCATGCATAAAACAATATGCGGCGCTGACAGATGCTCTTGTCCGTTTCTCGTAAGTGCTGCGGTCATGAGGGGGGCACGGAGTAGTGCGCAGAGTGGTGGTCGGAGCTCACACCCTGTCTGCCAGCAATGTTGAGTCAAAATAATCGGATGAGCCTTGGGCACAGTCACTCTACTAACCTCTTTTTTTGGCGAATCAACTCCGACTTTGCCCAGTGCTACATACACCATGTGGTGATGTTCGATACTTGTCAATATTAATGAGTGTTACATTTTTTTGGTAAAAAAATCCTGCTGCTTGGGTATTTCTAGCTCTAAGTAGGTCATTGCATTTCCAACCTATTTTTCGGTGACCTCTTGTGAAAATTGAATGCAGATCGAAGACTTTTACCGAACTACGTGCATGCATGGTTCTTTTGTACTATGATGGCAATGGCATGAAAACAGTGAGTGTGCTGATTGATTCCTCACACAAAATATTTATTCTGAAATTAGGAATCAGCGCCTCAATGCTCATTCAAAGAATGCCTAGTCTCGAGCTAGTGAGGTTTCTTTAGAACGGCTCACCCAGAGCTCACCAATAGCCATGAGATTTATATTGAAGCATTTACAGTTTTTGTCAATCTTGGCTTGACATGTGGGGTTTTTCTATGTCAGTCTCTCTGGGGGAAGCAAAAAGTTTGAAAGAATCCCCTCATGTTGAAAACTATAGAGACTTGAGCATGTGCTAACTGTTAATGACACTATGTGTCATAATGTAAAGTTCTCTGACATTAGTTCCTGATATGAGCCCAATCTTCCTGAGCTCTTTTTTTAGTATGGAAGCCTGGCAGTGTCAGTGATTTGAGATAATTTTGCACTTTAATAAATGAAGCTTCAGATTAATTTTACTTAAATCTTTGTGCTTCATAACTGAACTGTTTCATTAGCAAATTAATGTCAAGTCATGCATCCCATAATTTTGCAAGTTACCCATCTTTCAGTAAACCTGTGTCACACTGTGTACTATTGTCAGTGACCATAAGTTGCTCTGAAGATGTATCAAGTACCGTTGACCAGTAGCATAGCAGGTGGGGGCAGAGTGCCCCCCTCTTTTAATTCTTTTTAGGCGAATTGGGAAGCACTTCATGCTGCATCACTAGACTGGAAGAGCCAATGTATCAGAAAAAGAAAAAAATGACCCCTTTGTGACCTTTGACCTGAATGTGCATCTGTACTTTATAGCCCCCCCCCCTTGTTAAAAACATATCCATACATAGGAACTATTCACCATACATAGTTACATACATATGTAGTTTATTAAAGTCTATTGACCTTATAGTGTGACGCAAGTAACTCCTTAATGACCTTTGACCTCAACATATGCACCTTTATTGCATTGCTCCTGTTATATGGCATAAGCACATCACATATGTACTAGATTCGTCTTTGCATTAAAAAGATGACAACAAAAGTGTGCACCATAAGTTTAACACACACCCAGACAGACAGACACAAGAGCATGTAGCCATAATGTTTTTCTCACAAATGACCTAAAAACTACTTGAATCCACTGTAGGAAAATCCTTGTTGTATTACTTTATGTGATTTGCCATGCCAGAGCCATTTTTTCTCTATTCATGATGCATTATGTATTTTGATTCATAAATACTGCCATTCCTTTGTAGTTGCTTTCTAAAAATATATTTTGTGTATGTTTTGTGTGTATTGTCTATATACTTTTGCACATGATTGCAAGTTACTTAACTTTCACTGAAGCTGTGTGTCACAAACCATTGGAAGTTGCCCAAATTTCAATAAGGCTGTGTGTCACCGATCACCGCAAGTTACCTAACTTTTATCGAAGCTTTGTGTCACATACCATTGCAAGTTACCTAACTATCAGTGAAGCCATGTGTCACATACTATTGTAAGTATCCATCTTCTAATGAAACTCTCAACTAAAAGAGTTGTATAAGTCACCATCACTCCAATTGGTGAGTTTGAGAGTTCCAACCTCTGGCAAGTTTTCTTAGCACACTCATTCTGGAAATTCCAAAGAGCACACAACCTCTGAATTTCATGTTGCAACTGTTCAGAACTCCAATTCTGACTTTAGATGCAACTGTTGACTTTCTGATTTCAAAGCATCGACATCTGGATTTCTCGACTTTATTTTGTTTAAAAATAAAGAAACTGAAGCATGGTTATCAAACCTTACACCACATGAGCACTACCTGCCTTTGATACAACAGTCCTGATTGGCTAAATACATCATGTGTTCATTTTAATAACCAATTGCAATGCATTTAATCAGTTCAGCTCTAGTCCTCTTCAGCCTCACCACCATTCCTACCATTCTATTGGTGTTCAAAATCCACACGTTGTGCCAAGAGTACCGATGGGATTACTTATTTTAAAAGTTACTATGCAAGTACCATACTATTAAAGGTACTTGGTTCCGATTTATGTCTATTGTGTTCTCCTATCTCCTCTACTTGGTATAAAGCCTGGCCTTTGCATATACCCCCATCAAGTACTGTGGGAAACAACTTGCATGTTTTGTATGGTAAGAAACATATGCACAATATCAAAGCCCTATTCACACTAGTGCTAATATGATGGTTTAACCATATATATTTTGGTGTGTTTTTTTTAAATCTTGGCAATGAAATGAATTTGAGGGCTAAATTTCAGGACGACAATGAGAAAAATATGGCCTTTCATCTGATTAAAAATCGATACTACTTTCCGGATAAATCAGGGGGGGTCCCCTAAACTACGGAACATGTACCTTTAACATCTGCTGGAGTTTGGGTTTTTTTACAAGTGCATTAATTATATGACACTGCACCCGTAACATAACATATGGGCCACTTCACATTTGAAAACCTGTTGCTAGAATGCTCACATTATTTGGCCGTCGCCTGTAGATACTTGTGAATCACAAACTGGGATCATTTTAGTCCAAATTATCCATGGAAGTGAAAGCTGCTGCGTGTATACACATATTATAGACACTTTCCTGAGGTATGCTGGTCATTAGCCTCATATATCACACCGGAAAGCCAAGAGCAATTTCAGTAGCTTCTCCCATAATGCATTGATTCCAATGGAGTTTTTGTACGGTACTGATGTGAATCGTTAGAGATGAAACATGTCTAAAATGACAGTACTGATCACAAACTTGCATTTTAATAATGTTTTCATCTCTAACGATGCACATGACGCCTGTATAGGCAAAAACTTCCATTGGAGCAATGCATTGTGGGAAGCTCTGATTATTCTCTTCCCGGAAGCCATTCCTTGCTCCCTGGGGCAGTGCAAGGACACAGCTTTACTAAGTTATGCACATATTTTGGTATATATAGAATTTAATACAAGTTCAATCATTTCTGTCAGTACAGTTTTTTTAAACAAATGGGCATTCAGCCAGTATCATCTATTGAATTTTTTTCCTCCCCCTTTTGAACTTTTTGCAAGGTTTTTCTGGGTGGTGTACGACTGCTAGATAAGATTACCATATAATCACCAACTCTTTCATTCATGCTTTGTATTGAATTCACAACCCTAGAAACGTTTACCATATTTTACAAGTTCTAATTTTTTCCTCCCCTGAAAATCAAGAACAGTTTCAGGAAAGCACTGTGTCATTCAAAACTCCTGACCATGATTAATTAAAGACACTATCAGTGGATTTAAAATAGTTGAAATTTGTGCGGAATAGCTTCAAAGTGAAGGATAATTCTGAACATTCCCATCAGTTACCTTTTTTTCCAGCTGTATATTGATAGAAAGGAACGGAATGAAAACGACAGTGTTCCAAGATACGCTTCTCCATTCAATTACAGTGTTGTAGTAAGTGTCCGAACGGGATCAGTAAGGACTAAAATCTCCGCTTCTGTCCTTATTAAGTTTTGCATTCTGGTCTATCATTTTGCAGGTATGTAGGCTACTTACTTGTTACATACATCAAAAATCTGATTTTTGATGATTTTTCGATTATCAAATCACTGATAGTGTCTTTAAGCATACTAAGACGCATCACAGAATATTGAATCCCGATTTCGCCACCTCAGTCTAGCAACATGTTACGCTGCTGTGGAATTCTTTGCAATATGCCCAGATATCTGTCTTCACGATATCTAGGTTTGTCCACCTGGCATCAGGTCACAGTATGTACTCGGTTACCCAGGTTCCAAGCTTGCCATTTTCACAACTCAACAATCTTCTAACCCTAACTGCCTTTTGGTTTCTAACTGCCTTTTGGTTTTCCAGAGAGGAAGGAAGGGTAGGGATAGAAACTAACGAAACCTGAGGGCCCTGGCGGGATTCGAACCCGGGGCCGCCGGCCCACCATTCCATACTCAGGCATGTCAGCCACCAGTGGGTCCTGCCTGGGGCCAGCGTTTCGGCCCAGAGTGTTGGGGCGATGACGTCATCGCATCTTTTTGGACCTTTCGTTGCATTTTCCCCACTCGCTCATTGAGTTTATATTGGTTTTAGGGTTTAGGAGTTTACTGGCAATCCTCTCTTGTTGACACTAACTTAACAAAGGCGTTTCTTGTGCACATGAACATCACATTTAAATCGGTAAAGCAGGGGTGAAAGGTTAACCCAGGCAAATTGTCACCATGTCTAGCATGGTTCACCATGGTCAACCATAGTAGAACTGTGCTTGACCAAGGCCAACTGTGGCTTTGACCATGGTTAAACCATAGGTTTGAGAAATGGGCACCACAGTTTAACCTATGGTTTGAGCATGGTTGAACTATGTGACCATGGTCAAGCATGGCATTTTTCCATGGTGAACCACTTTGCAACCAATGAACATAGCAATTATACACGTTTGACACGACAAGCTTACACTTCTGTAGTCTCATCAATTTTCTTATTAGAGGTCAGGTTCCATTTTGTACTGAAGGACTCAAGCTACTCGAGTGCACCAACTGAGTAGTAAACTTGACCCAGCTTTTTTATTTTTATCACTTCATGATGCCTGTCTGTCTATAGTGCTACCAACATACAACACAATACAAGATCTTTTTTTAGTTTAAAAAAATGCAATCACAAAAGCCTTTCAGCACTGGCTAGACAGACGGAAAATCTTAAAATCTGCTCTAAAGCAGAAAAAATCAATCTGTTTACGGCTACCAACCAACCGTGAAAAACAAATGGGATACAACAGTTTTATTATCCACTTTGTAGTAACATTTTTCTAATGGTAGTGATTTGATGAAATAGAAAATCTAAAACAATGTTACACTGGTGTATCATCCACTCACATAGCAGTACATTTAAAACCAATACGCTCTTACAATCAAACATGTTTATTTTGGTCTATTTTAAGTGCCCATATGGCGCATATAATGAAGATTTTTTCAATTACATCTCTATCGATATGTGATGTAGATATTCATAAATTCAATATGCTGAGAAAAAGTTATCAACATAGTCTTGTTTAGTTGTTAGCCAAATGGTGGAAAATTGATGCATATGATCTAGAAAATGTTATATTGGAATTAAACACCTGGAAAAATAGGCTTGGTAGGTTTTAATGGATATTATTCATATAGCCTTAATGATCTTTATTGTTTCAAAACACCAATTTTTAAAAATTAGGAATGGTAATTCATCTGTACACTGTACAGTAAAATATTTAAAAGGTTATGTTAAAATAACAATTTTTTACCCATTCTATCCTTTTGTCTGGTAAGGTTTCTACTAGGAAGAGTACTAGCCAACCCTTACATTCCTTTAAGACAGGGTATCTTCTGAGCAGGTACTATCCTGCTGTTATCTAATCTGAATCCCTTCATCTAATAGGGTATCTTTCAAATAGGTTGTTTCCCTGGAAATTCCCTTTCTCCATAACCCTCCATTCTTCATGATTAGTTCGAGCCTGGCACCCTGTGCTTTTTATCTTGCCTTAGTTTTACTCAACAACATACCAAAATCCCATCCAATACACTTATGTGGTCCCTAATAGGCTAGATAGTCTTTTAATCTGCTCATGGCCCTGATAGGGTTACTTTCTGAACCATATTACTGTCATGTTGTGGTTAGCTGATCTACCAAATCATTTGTTTTCTGTATGTTGGTTGGTGTTTTAACTATCGAAAAAGATATGTCAACAATACAGTATTTTAGCCTTACATTTCAACACAAAGTTTGCAACCAAGTGTAAAACAGCCAAAAGTATTTGTTCAAGTGATACATACAGACAAATGCCTTCAGCTGAAAAAAATGCAACATCAAGGAGAAAAAAGTTCAAGTTCTCTCCAAACTGCATCACATTTTATCTTCTTTACTCTTGTCGCTGATGGTTTCATTCCTTTCTTACAACCTGACCCAGGTGAAACCGATGCTCTGATCCGAATCCACAACAAGCCTGTTCTTTTTTTCCCTTTATCATTGCCCAACAGGAGTGCACAATTCTGCTCTGAGCTTTCTTTTTCTTTGTGCATATTTTCTGTGCCAGAGTGGAAAATGCCGATTGAACGCCACTGGGAGACAGTGTCACAACGTTTAGTCAGCAACTTGTGTGTTGTCAAATGTAATACACTCAGTGACGTGATTCCATTTCTAAGTTATGCTGTCAAGAGCAGGCAAAATCTGAGAAAACAAATTGGGGGCTCTGACCACTCTGTCCACAATTTAGCCTAATTTGTCACTCTAGGGTCAAGCCAAGCTAATGCCCATTTTGTTGGCTTAAGGTTAAGGTATTTTCTTCTTTTTTTCTTTTCAATAAACTGAGACAAGTTGTTTCTTACTACCTTAGCTAGTTGGATTTGAGGAAGTTGACGAGATGCGTAATTAGTGTTTGTCGAGCCACATGAAGCTATTAGAGTCAACTCGTCGTCGGTGACCTAACTACAACTGAAGGGCTTTAATCTAAATTGGACAAACCACTTCGGTGATTTTTGATTTGAAAGACCATCCACTTTATTGCTGGTTTAAGAATTCCCCCAATTGGATTTTGTATATTGAATTTAGAGCTGAATAAAGCACTAAATGCTCAAAGTATATCAGTATACAGAGTAAATAATCAAATTTCACTAGGAGAAAAGACTTGCAAGTCATCAGGCAATTAGTAATTGGAGTCGGACTGTCCAAGATTTGTTAAGGCTAGTGGAGAAGAATCAGAGTAAGATTTCTTGGACTGTTGGAATTGATTTCATTTCCCAAAAAGGCAAGAATAATTGAAATAGGAGAGAGAAAATGAATGGAGCATATGAATATATATATTTTAATATTTTGAGGTATCAAAAATTACATATCAATTACTTTAATCATTTGGGGTTTTATAAGGTTAACTTCTAAAACACTTGTAACCTAAAAGAAATTGGTAAAATTGGGAATTATCTATCAATTGATTTTAAAGCATTTACTTACTCATCATTTCCCTTCATTAATATAGAAATTTCTCCTGATTGTCACTGCCCAATAAAACAAAACACATTTTCAGGCCTTTTAGGTTTCTCTGAAAGCCAATACAATTCTGATTGTAAGTTTCCCTTAATATCATTCTAACATTACTTCCCCACCCCCTCACTTTTAGTCCCCCCCCACACCTTTGATACTTTTAATATTTGAAATGAATCCTATGTTCATCATTCCTCTGATTTGTTGAAGCAATTATTATTATTATTATTATTATTATTATTATTATTATTATTTTTAGGCTCCCCCCCCACACCTTTGATACTTTTAATATTTGAAATGAATCCTATGTTCATCATTCCTCTAAGGTGTATGACTTGTTTCATTTCTTATTTACCAGCTAGCTATGTTGTCTTTCACTAGATAGATAATGAGTGATGCCTGCGCTTGAACCTACCTACAACACTCATCAATATAAATACAATAAATATGCCTTTTGGAGGTTTAGTCTTTTTAGCCACATTTGTCAATTTGGAGGCTGATTGTTTTCACTCAAATTTTCAGTAACTTGAAATTTTGAAGCTTATTAAACCCTAGCCATGTCGGTAAAACGATTCGGTTATAATGACATTTAATCATGTTTGCTTCATTTGAATTTATGGTCAACACACAGCTACCCAGGTCCTAAATCGCAGATCACATTCTTTTTTCCCTCCGTAATCTCCAGAATACCCAACAGATTTGACAATGTTATGTGCACAGACCACCAGTCAATTGTATTATTGTGCGATAGTGCTATTTTCACTACTTACAGACCTTCAATATTTTGAGTTTTTACTTGTGACTAAAACAAAAGCTATAATATAATACACGATTATGAGTCCCACATGAAAGCAATAGTAGATATTTTTGAAAAGTGCCCCCAAATTTCCAAATTTTTTGACATTTTTGCACAGTTGCATTGGTAACTCAAATGGAAAAGCTCCAAAATGTCTGTGTTGCAAAAGAAGAAATTTTGTAATTAGAATAATTGATATCATAATAATTTAAAGGCTGCTGGAAACAGCCTTTCATTATGGAATAGCCAGGGTATAGCACCATGTAGGCATTCTATGCTCATCCATTAGTTGTGCCATTGGCTCAGGAAAGTCAAGTTAGAGGTCATTGTCATGAAGTGGCACTATTTTACCATCACCATTTGCTGGTATATCAAATTTGGAAAATTAGGGGTACTCTTTAAAATCTGCATTATCATCAGTAGCTGATTCCTTTGCAATTATCGCGATGTGGCACAATGTTTGTGATACTTCGGGAATTTTCAATTTGAAAAGGTCTATTGTGATGCAACAATTCTCAGGGACTAGTGCATAAGAATTTACCTAAACCTACTAATATTATCAATCAAACTTAACTCATTCCTAATTAAGTCCACATTTCAGAATGTTTTTGAATCAAATGACAAAAAGATACCTCCTCATGACCTTTCACTTTTGTATTTCTGTATCAACTTTATCCGGGTGTATTTAGAGGTGGGCCAAGGGACCGTGCCCTTCCCCCATTTGGCGATAAAAAATGTCTATAATGTGGTTTGAAAGTCTACCTGCGAACAAAGCGAGTTTCAAAAACACAATCCATCCATTATTCCACAAGGCTTGAGATAAACAAAATCCAGCCCCATCTTGCAGTTTCTGTATGTACCCCTCCCCTGTTTGTACCAACACATCCCTGGTTTTGCTCAATTTTAAGCAAGGTGGGAATCAAGTGGGAGCCAGAGTATATTGAAAAAGCAACTGGTTCTTATGTATATTCTACTGCTTTGTTAATATTGGTAGCTTTAAGTAGTTTTATTTATCATGACTCTTGTTTGTTGTTGTTGTTGTTTGTTTGGATTCATTTAGCCTGTTCATTCAGTCTATCAGAAAATTAACTGTGAGTACAAGAGTTCGGTATAATTGACAAAGTTGTCAAAAAAGCCCAGTTCTTTGCAAAATTGCTTAAAATGTGTATGAATTGTGACAAAAGATACTCTCAAATGGACAAACATGCTTAGTCTTGGGTTGGTGGTTCTTGAGATATCAACCATTTAAAAAAAAACTACGAACTGATAGCTTTAAAGGTGCTTGTTCTGATTTATGTCTATTGTGTTCTCTACTTGATATTAGAGCCTGGCACTTGCATATAAGCCCCATCAAGTACCGTGGGAAACACAATTGCGGTTTTGATACTAGAAGCAATGATGCGCATTGCATAGCCCTATTCAATACTGTGCTAATAGTAATATTGATGGTTAACCATAAATTTGGCGGGTTTTTGTTTATATCTTGGCAATGAAATGGATTTGAGGGCTCTAATTTCAGGACAACAATGAGAAAAATACGGCTTTTCATCTGATATCAAAATCGATACTACTTCCGGGTAAATCAGGGGGGTCCCAAAGACGATCGGAACACACACCATTAAATCCTAATAACAGCAGTGAAATGGTAAACATGAAGCATAAAGAAGCTAGATGCTAATTGATTAACCTCTAGTTCGCAGGTATCTCAATGGTCTCAAGTAAAATGACACAAACCAGGTTACTTGTAAAAATAAGTGCCTGGATAGTGATGCCCCTTATCCCTATTTCTAAGTCTTTACATTATTAAATCATGAATATATTTCAAACTATTCATAGCCCACTTTATTTTGATTACTTCAGTCATGCGTCAACTAAATGTCACAAGATTTATGTAAAACCTTGGGTAATTATCAAATGATATTAAGCTTCAGTAATAACCTTTTCAACATCTAATTGTTTTAACTAATGGTGTTCAAGGCAGACAAGGGTGTTTTAAATACACTCAAAGACTCCCCATATCACTTAACAATGCCTTTTTCTTGCAAAACATGCTCCCAAAGTGCGTTTACAACTCATTAAGCTTAATTGCCTAGTTCCCACTCATCTGGCCAAACTCCTTACATCTTTTTTGTTATGCAGAGTAATCATTTACATTGCATTTATCCATCATTACCTGCAATCGATTTATTCAGACAAGAAATTTACACTGTTAGATTCGTTGGTTACCTGTTGATATTGCTGATCAAATTGCATAAAGAGAAAACAAAGATCCTAGGCTTGCTGAGAATAAAGAGTTATAATTCTAAGCTAGGATAGCAATGATTAATGTACAGAGGTTTAATTGCCCAGAAACATTAGGGATAGGCTCTGTGTTAGGGTAATAATAGTGTTGAGGTTTTAATGCCCAGAAGCATTAGGGATAGGCCCTGGGTTAGCAATGGCAGATCCAGGATTTGAAAAATGTCAAAATTACCAGGGGGCTGAAAGGCTATAACTGGTCCTAAATAGCTCAAAATGGGCTGATTTTGCGAGAATTTGCAGAATTACCGGGAGGCTCGCGCCCCCTCCGCCCCCTCCCTGGATCCGCGCCTGGTTAGCTAGGGCAGTAATAGTGCTGAGGTTTTAATGGCTGAAGCATTAGGGATAGGCTCTGGGTTAGGGTAGTAAGGTCAAAAAAAAATGTTGTATTGGAGTAACCCGCCCTACCCTAATTTTGAAAATCAAGCCCTGTACAAAAGTATACCTACCCTAATTTTTTTTATTGATTTTCAAAAATCTTATTTTTCAAGTTGTTTTTATCCTGATTTTTAACCGATTTTCTCAATATTTTTGTGTTTTTTGTGTTCTGGTGTAACTTTGGCAACTTCTCTTTAAGATTTTCAATAATAAGAGTCAAAAGAATCAATATTAATAACATTACATAGACTATGTGTGATGATTTGATGTAGTAATGCATTATTAAAAAAAAAATCCGCCCGCCCTACCCTATTTTGCACTGGCCCGTTACTCCAATACAACAATATTTTTTGGGCCTAATAGTGTTGAGGTTTTAATGCCCAGAAGCATTAGGGATAGGCTCTGGATTAGGTTGGTAATAGAGTTTGGGTTTTAATGCCTGCAGCATTAGGGATAGGCTCTGGATTAAGTTGGTAATAGAGTTTGCGTTTTAATGCCTGCAGCATTAGGGATAGGCTCTGGGTTAGGACTTAGTGTTGAGGATTAAATTCCTGGAGCATTAGGGGTATACTCTGGGTTACGGTAGTAATAGTATTAATGTTTAATTCCTAAAGCATTAGGGATAGACCCTGGGTTAGAGTAGTAATAGTGTGAGGTTTTAATTCCTATAAAGCCTTAGGGATAAACTCTGGGTTAGGGTAGTAGTAATAGTGTTGAGGTTTTAATGCCTAAAGGCATTAGGGATAGAATCTGGGGTAGGGTAGTAATAGTGTTGAGGTTTAATCCTAAAGCATTAGGGATAGGCTTCGGTTATAGGGTAGTGGTAGTAATAGGTGAGGTTTAATGGTCCTTAAAGCTTAAGGGGAGAGGCTCTGGGGTAGGGTAGTAATAGTGTTGGGGTTTGAATGCCAGAACGGCATTAGGGATAGGCTCTGTGTTAGGGTAGTAATAGTGTTGAGGTTTTAATGCTAAAGCATTAGGGGGATAGACCCGGGTTATAGAGTAGTAATAGTGATGAGGTTTTAATTGCTCTAACGCAGACGGATAGGCTTGGTTAGGGGTCGTAATAGTGTTGAGGTTTAAGGCCTGAGCATGAGGGATAGGCGTTGGGTTAGGTTAGTAATAGTGTTGAGTTTTAATGCTGAAGCATTAGGGATAGGCTCCTGGGGTAGGGTAGTAATAGTGTTGAGGTTTTAATTCTACAGCCATTACGGATAGGTCTGGGTTAGGGTAGTAATAGTTTGGGTTTTATGCTGAAGAATTAGGGATTGGCGTCTTTTGCGGTTCGGGTGTAGTAATAGTGTTGAGGTTTTAATTCTAAAAGCATTTACGGATAGGCTCTGGGTTAGGGTAGTAATGTGGAGGTTTTAGGCCTAAAGCCTTAAGGATTGGGCTCTGGGTTCGAGTAGTAATAGTGTTGGGGTTTTAATGCCAGAAAGCAGTAGGGATAGCTTTGTGTTAGTGTAGGGTAGTAATATGTTGATCGGTTTAATGCCTAAAGCATTAGGGATAGAACCTGGGTTAGAGTAGTCATAGTGTTGAGGTTTTAATCCTAAAGCAGTACGGATAGGCTTGGGGTAGGGTAGTAATAGTGTTGAGGTTTTAATTCCTGAAGAATAAGGATTGGGCTAGGGGTAGGTAGTAATAGTGTTGAAGGTTTTTAATTCACTGAAGCCATTACAGGATAGGCTATGGAGGGTAGTAATGTGTTGAGGTTTTATTCATAAAGTCATAAGGTAGGGGGTCTGGGTTAGGGTTAGAATAGATGTTGAGTTTTTAATTCCTAAAGAATTAAGGATAGGCTCTGGGTTAGGGTAGTACTCGTGTTGAGGTTTTCCTTCCTTAAAGAATTAAGGATAGGCTAGCTATGGTTAGTGGTGTCTAGTGTTGGGGTTTTAAGCCTGAAGCATTAGGGATAGGCTGAGTAAGTGAGTGGAATATAAGGTTAAGAATATGCCAGAAGCATGAGAAATAGGGTTGGGTTAGTGGAATAATGGTTTTAAGTGCTAATGTCAGAGAATTAAGGATACTGGATCTGAGTTAGGTAGTGATGGTGTCAAGTGGTATACCAGAGCATGAGGCGTAGGGTATGTGTATCTCTGAGGCAGGAAGCTTGTATAAGTAAGTTGTTTTGGATTGCTTCTCATTTACTCAACATTTGCAAATTGGTCTGTAATACATCAAATGTTAAGTACCAATATTTGTTCTGCAGTTCAGTTTATTAGATCAAGTGAAATGCAGAAGAAATAAGGAAAATTCAAATACACATAATTGCTGTTAAAATCTCATACATCAATAAGGTAGAATGTTCAAAGGGATTGAAATATGGAAATTTCCAACAAATTGTGTGGGCCTATCTGTCCAATGGTTGTTTGCCCATTTTAGTTTACCCAATTGTTGGGTACAAAATTGCCAAGCTAGGCAATTTTTTAAACTCTCAAAACTTCCTTGTGGCAGGATGGATGATATATAGTACTCAAGGTTGGATCAAATTTTAGCCAATGCTTTAATGGTGTATTTGGACAAGTTTTCCCTTCAAAATATGTTTTAGGGTATGATCACTTCTTGGAGATCGAGAAATCATTTACAGATTAATAAGGCTAAATCAAAAACAAGTTTGTTTCAGAAGATTGTGTACATTGCTTTTAAAATTGTTTTAGCACTTTTTTTTTAGGTTTTTACTTGTTCACCTGAATTTTATTTTTAATTTTCAGGGGAAAAAATGAAAAAAGTGGCTCAAAAATGCAATAAAAACATTTTGCATTGCCTTTTTCATATTTCTTCTGAGACAAACTTGTTTTTTTATCCGGCCTTCACTACTTAATAATAGTTGGTACAGCCTTCCTTTTTCAGTTAAAAAGCAACCTCAAAATTCTTTTCAGAACTCTGTAGCCCACCATTTAATACTATGGATCATATTCTAATCGCCCTACCATTCTTCATTTGTATCACACTTGAAACATCTTTTAGATTTTTGGTCATTTTCCCACCACTTGTGATAGGGAAATTTGTTCGTGATCGCTGCGATGCTATTTTAGTTTTTAATATCAAAACTCCGACACTTACCTGCATGTCATGATGGATGCACACAAAGGAACAGTCGATAGAACAGTCACATGGAAAGAAAAATAGAGAGAATAAAAAGCACCATCAATAATATGAAATGTAAAGAAGAGCACTTTACCAAAAACTCTACATATGCTAGCAGTATATCCTCAGTTGTATGTATGTGAATGTGTGTGTGTCAGTGAAAATAAGCTACTAAAAATAGGCCTGATGAGTAGCTTTTTATTATTTACAACTCAATTTTACAATTAATAACAGTAGCCAGTGCTCAGAACTGTATACAACAAAGTAGCAGTCAGTTTGCCAACAGACACACACCAAAGCATGAACCAAGAGCAAAGGGCATTGCAATTAAACAGTACACAAGTGTTGCTCATCACACATACACACACACTTGTATGTCAATGAAAATCAAATTGGTCAGTAGTTACAGCCCTTATTACTACGCCCATCCAGCAGCCTTCATAGACTATTACTGTTACTTAATGCTCATCCATTACTCGAATAGCATGGGCAGAATTGCCAAGAAAGGGGGTATTAGATTAGCGAGAGCTTTATACTACTATTACTACAACTACTGCATTACAACACCTGTGTTGATTGTATCCTTGTTGTCCATTTTGCCTGACCGTCCGCCTGCCTGCCTGTATTCAGACCATTGACTCAGCTAGCCAGTCAGACGTCCATTCGTCGTCCTAGCAATGGCCAGTCTGCTATTGTGCTCAGGGGCAAGCCAACGCCATGACCCCTTGTATTTATCTCCAGTTCGGGTCAAAGGGGAATGGCGAAACCGCAAAGCGGCATACTCTCACTAAGTATGTGCGTCATGATTCATTCATGCGCTGGCTCACTCAGTAAAAAAAATGGCCAGTCAGTCAGGCCAGGTTGAATCAATGGGCGGTCTGTATGTCCAATTGACGGATGCGTCGTCTTATATTACAACATTACGCGAATAAGGCGGGGGAAATCTCAACAGTGTTATGAACTTGATACCACCTCAACCTCTGATTAATCCAATATCAAGCTTGTTAGTACACCCCTTTGAAAATTGGTTATTATTGAGATGATGGTGATGAGCAAATTGATGTCAACATTAAAGCCTGTCAAAATCCCTGCAGCAAAGAAGCATGAAATTTTTCACAATGTTTTCATGGCAAACATCAAAGATTGGTCCAAAATTATTGATGTTATTCCTTTTCTTTCACTTCAATAAGTATTTTGGTATTCCTTATTTCCAGACTTCTGCTAAATCTGATAACATTTGTTTCTGACAAACCAACTTTCAATATTTCTTCCTTTTTAAAAAAATGCACCTAGGTATAGACTATACTAACGTGAACTTAGATGTGTAACAAATGACCTAATTTACAAATCAATCCAGAATAGGCTTGAACAAAATACAGGTTGAAATTTGATGCCCTTTTTAAAGTAAAAATTCTCAAGTTTTGTTGATTTTGGTAGGTCGATAATTGGCCGACATCTGTAAACATTTTGGTAGGGGAATTTTTAAAAAGTTCTGCAAAAACATATCTTGCCAAATCGGATTCCTGGGGTGCTACATTCTTTTCAAATTGGTGTAAATGTGGACTGCATGTTTGGTTTTTAATGGCTGTACCTGAGGTTTCAACCCAATCTTAAAACCCCAGAGGTCTTACCCTAGTTAATCCCAGGTTTTAGACCTAGTTTTTCAGTAATTGGAGCCCTGTGTAAATGTATTTAGTATTGTTAAGCCAAAACGCTTGGGCATATTTGTAATTTCTGTTTAAGATGAATCAAATGATACCTTGATATTCAATCTGTAGCAATTGGCATCAATGCACTTCAAATAAAAAAAGAACTGTGGCAGTCAAACTTGCATTTTTTCTGTGTTTTGTTTAACTAAATCTAAATGCAGGTGAATTTTTCCATTCAACCTTCTGCATGACTTTCTTTGAGCCAATGTTGATCTTTCATTTCTTCTGCATTTACATTGTGTAAGCTAGGCAAGAAATGCTGGAGCCATTTTAAAATCTACCATTCAGGTTTGAACATGCAAATCTATTACACTCCTGGTTTTAGACTGGTCATATTAGTGCTTATATAAGCAAATTTTGTCAAGTCAATTCCAAATATGGGGATGAGAAATGCATAAATTGGATTTTTTTTTAAATATTAGTTGTAAATATTTTCAGTTTGGAGGTGGAGGAGAGGAAAAATGTGAATTCCAAATCCAGTCACCTACTTGTGGACTGAGTGTTAAGAATACAATCTTGAGCAAATGTTACATGTATGTATGTAGTTCAGTAGTGTATCATTTTGTAGGCTTGTCAATTTCTGTGTATTCCATCACAGATAGCATGGCCCATTGGCCCCATATGGAAAAAAGAAAAAGTAATATTTGTTCTAATTGTCCTCAAACTATGACCATCTATGACTGTTCTGTTACCATTTTGGTTCAAACACCATTTCTCTCTGACCCCATTGATTAATTTCTAGTGCAAAGAATCTGATCAAAAGGAGATGGTCTCAGCACATGAAGGGTCAAAGTTCATCCAGAAAAGCAGGTCTGAAGTACGTATGTTTGCACAAACCAGAATGGGCAAACTCGGCAACACAAATGTTGTGGTTAATGTTACAGTTAGTTAATGCGCTATGTCATTTTTTTTCTCTCTCCCTTCCATGCTCAATTTTAAAGTGATTGTTGAAGGAGAGATTGGGTTAAATCCTTCAGTTGCTTTTAATCTTTTATCTGTATTTGAAGTAAATTAAGGAGTCAAAATAGCAAGACATTGCTGACCTAGTTGTCGAGGCCGTAGGGGTGTAAACTCACAGGTCTAACAAAAGCTGTTCAGGAAAAGAGGTATTATTGTTCGTCCTTACATCTGCCTGTTTTCTGTGTCATAAGCCCACTTAGATCCAAAAACAAAGAATATGGTTGCATATCATTCTAATTATTGTTGTTGTTTTAACATTGCTAAACACAGCTGCAAAAGTGGCACTCACATGTGCACAAGATGATGATTTAATCCATTTGTGTGAGATATCTTCACTAGGGCAGTACAGACACACACATGACACATTCAATCACATGTTCTATTTGACTATTTCACTGGTATCTAAAATTCTATATTACTTTTCCTGCACTTTCCTTATGTTTTTTTACACTTTCACACATCCACAATAACAGTAGAACAACAGGAATGACTAAAATTGTGTTAAGCAATGTCTAGTATTACAAACCAAGTTCATTTCTGCAAGGATTCAGCATGCTAAAAATAAATGGCTATAAATCAAGAAATTAACTAAATAAGTCCTATATAAACATACCCCCTCTATCCCTTCCTCCCTCGCAGTGGCGTAGCCAGTTTTTTGGGCTTAGGTCGATAATTGGCCGACATCTGTAAACAGTTTGTATAGGGGCAATTTTTAAAAAAAATTCTGCAAAAACATGATCTTGCCAAATCGGGTTCTGGGGTGGGGTGTGCTACACACTTCTTTTCACATGGTGTAAATTGGGACGTGCCATGTTGGTTTTTTTTAATGGTGGGGGTTACCTGAGGGTTTCAAAACCCAATCTGAAACCCCAGAGGTCCTTACCCTTAGTTCAATGCCAGGTTTTAAGACCTAGTTTTCAGTAAAGTATTTGGAGTCCATGTGAAATTGTTATTAGGAGTGTGAAGCCAAAAAACGCTGGGCTATTTGTAATTTCTGTTTAAGATGATCAAATGATACCGTGATATTGTCAATCGTAGCATTGGCGATCAATGCACTTCAAATAAAAAGAAACTGTTTGGCAGTCCAAAACTTGCATTTTTTCTGTGTTTGTTTAAACTAAAATATCTAAATGGAAAGGGGGGAATTGTCATTCAACCTTCTGCATGACTTTCTTTGACCAGAGGTGATCTGTCATTTCTTCTTGCATACATTGTGTTAAGCTAGGCAAGAAGGCTGGGAGCCATTTTAAAAATCTACCATTAGGTTGCATAAGCATGCAAATCTATTACCCCCATCCTGGTTTACTGGTTCTATTAGTGCTTATAGAAGCAAATTTTTGTCAAGTCAATTCAAAATATGGGTGAGAAATGCAGAAATTTGAGTATTTTTTTTTAAATATTAGTGAAAATTCTTTTCAGTTGGAGGTGAAGGCGAGGAAAAAACAAAAAAAAAATGTGAAATTCCAAATTCACCAGTCACCCTACTTGTGGGACTGAGTGTTAAGAATCCCAATTCTTGAGCAAAGTCTACATGGTATGTATGTAGTTCATTTGGTGTTCATTTTGTAGATGTCACTCGTTTGCAATAGTCCATCAAGATAGCATGGCCCGTTGGCCCCAATTATGAAAAAAAGAAAAAGTAAATTTGTTCTATTGTCCTCACAACTATGACCATCGTGACTTGTTCTGTTTACCATTTTTGGTTTCAAAACACCAATTTTCTCCGGAGATCCCACTGATTAAATTTCTAGTGAAAAGAATTTCGATCAATAGGAGATTGGGTCTCAGCACCATTGAAGGGTCCAAAGTTCATCCAGAGAAAAGCAGGTGTCTGAAGTAGTATGTTTGCACAACACCATATTGGCAAACTCCAGCAACACAAATGTTGTGGTTTAATGTTACAGTTTAGGTAATGGGCTATGTCATTGTTTTTTTCGCTCTCGCATTTTAAAGTGATTGTTGAAGGAATCGATTGGGTTAATGCCTTCAGTTGCTTTTAAGCCTTTATCCTACCATTGAAGTAAAATTAAGGATGTAAAAATAGCACGACCAGGACCTAGGTGCGTCGAGGTCGTAGGGGTTTGTTGTAAACTCACGGGGTCTAAAAAAAGCTGTTAGGCAAAGAGGTTAGTCGTCCTACATATTCCTGTTTTTCTGTTTAAAGCCGCTTTGATCAAAAAAACAAAGATATGGTGCATATCATTTCTAATATTGTGGTGTGTTAACATTGCTATACACAGCTGCAAAAGTGGGAACTCCAACATGTGCCACGAAGATGATTCGATTGATGATTATCCAGTTGATGGAGAGCTCTTACTAGGCAGTACAGACACCCCAACCTGACACAGTCCATCAGATGTTTATTTGACTATTACAGGTATCTAACAATTTTATTTACTTTTCCTGCAATTTCTGAGTTTTTTCCACATTTAACACATCCACAAATAAAAACAGTAGAAAAAACAAGAATGATTAAAATCATGTTAAGCAATGTCTAGCATTTTAAAAAACCAAAGTTCTTCGGCAAGGAAGTCAGCATGCTAAAAAAATAAATGGCTACTAAAATTTCAAGAAATAACACTAAAATATTCCTAATAAAACATACCCCCTCTAATCCTCCATCGCCAGTGGCGTAGCCAGTTTTTTTTAAGGGGGGGTGGAAGGGGGGGGGGGGGGGAGACATATAGTTTCGGGGGGTTCATGCCATTATATTGAGGAATATATGCATAATTGTATATGCCTTGATTTGACGGGTTTAGTTCGATCTTATGCAGCAAAACAGAGGAAAAAAATAAAAAAATTATGAATATCGGATGTTAAGCGCGTTTCAATGTATGACAGATTTTTGATATTTTTATTTTCGGCCTTTTCCTGAAATTAGTTTATGGTTGTTTTACCAGAGGTGTTATTGAGTAATCCCACAATGAACAGTTTTGGAAAATGGAATTTCACCTCGAACAGGGGTCATGGTGATACCATCAAAAATCCTCTTATTAAAACACATAAAAAAAGGCTGGACCTCTATTGCTCTTTTCGCCCACAAAGGCCATTAGTATTAGGGAATTTTTAGCACTGGATTATGACATCACTGTAGTTCTTAAAACATTGGAACACTTTATCTCATAAGTACTGGACACATAAGTTTTGTTACAGTACAGTATAGGCACAGTGTAATGCACTGCATTGTTGGATTGATTCAAAAACACATCTGGTGTTTACTATATAGATAGTGAATAGTACATGGCCCCAGTGGATGACAAAAGAGGAAACAATAGAAAATTCTAGGGCACATAAAAGTTATTTTTCTAAATTTTTTAACTCAAACCAATGCCTTATTGGACAGACTTCAGATTTGCACATAAAATGTTTGGCCATGGTGAATGGGATGAAAATACATTTCAAGTTCAAAAAATTCATAAAAAGGCTTGCCATGGCAACCATAAATATAACCGCAAATTGTCATTTAGCCCATGTTGCTAGAGATATTGAGCTTTGTACCACTACATCCATACAAGTGCTTGCTACAGGACTTATATTGCAAACATAATATGTTTGGGGCAATGGACTTGATAAATAAATTCAAGTCAAAACATTCATTACAAAAGGTTGGCATGGCAACCCAAATTATACCGAAAAAGGGGAACAATTCTAGCCCATTTTTATCAATATTTGATCTTGACACCTTAAATCAATACAATGTGCTTACAGGGACTTTCATATTTGCAAAAAATATGTTTGGGGGCAATGTGACTGGGGATTGAATACAAAATCCAAAGTCAAAAAATTCACTTTAGAGAAGGTTGCCATAGCAACCAAATATACCGAAAAATGACCATTAGCCCATTTTAGCAATATTTGGCACTTGTCCCAATCCCTCGCTGTTGTAATACGGGGACTATTCATATTTGGGTTCAACATGAGGTTTGGGCCAATTGTTGGACTTGAAGGAAATAAAAAATTTCAAAGCCAAAAAGATTGATTTTAAATACGGGTTTACCATGGCAACAAAAATAAATATACCAAATAATTGCATTTACCCTTTAAGCGGGGTGCCATGGGCAGTGGGTTTAAAAATTATCTTTAAACAAAAGGCGGCGCACCGACAAATGATCAATAACAAATTTTCACCCTTTTTTTAGCAATATTGACCAAAAGGACAAAAGGTCCTCTAAAGTTTGCAGGGTAGCGCCAAGAATTTTAGTTTAACGTGGAAATTTCTGATAACAAGCTGAAAATGTAGGATGGTGCAGTAGAAATGGTTAGAATAACATACGACAAAACGTTCCCCCTAACATCTCTTTTGGGCTTTTCAGAAAAAGGGGGGCAAAAGTTTGTACAGGGGGTAAAATTACACAATATGATTGTCCTTTAAGCGTTTCCAACATTTTTGCATGTCCCAGGATCAATAAAAGGTATAGTGTGCCCTATCTACAACCTGTAGCTTAAAGTTTATACAGACTAAATCCTGGACCAGGTTATCCTGGGGGTAAAAGATTAAAAATGATCCATTCATTTGAAAACCAGATTCAAATTGCTCGTGGTTGTAGAGGTCCTATTCAAACAGGAGAAAAATGTCAGTTCAAATCACCCTACATGGATCAAATTGACATATAAGAGCAGAAAGAGTGGACCCCCATAGAGCCTGTAGAACCCCCATCACACTTGGCCCGGTTAATTTTGGAAAGTAGACCATTCCATCCTGTTAAAATTATTCATTTGGGTTCATGTAACAAACTAGATGCAGAAGAATTGACACAATCTTCTTCAGAAGAATCCGGGACCCATTCCTGAAAAGGTTACCCCCAGGATGAACCTTGAGCTATTTTTTACCATATAGTATTAAAAACTCTAACAGATAGGATAGGGGCACAACTAACCGTTTTTTAATCATTTGGGACCATAGACAAAAAATGTTGGATCATATTTAAGGACAATTGAAAACAATATCGTAATTTTACCCCTGTACTAAAACTTTGCCCCCTTATTTCTGAAAAAAATGACAAAGAGGAAGGTTGGGGAATTTTAGTATATTATTCTAGACACCTTTCTGCACCAATTCTGACATTTCGCTGTGTTCCCCCAGAAATTCCTCCTTTCCATTGGTTATTTATTAATACTCTTTCGCCTAATGAAAATTCACTATGAGATCTGTCCCATGAGGAGAGGAAAGATCATTATTTAAGGATTAAAATACTTAGGATCAAGTTGAAGGCTGGAGCATCAGATCCTACTCATCAATGATCCGCAGTTCTCCATTGATTGAATGAAATCTTTGCTGCAAAGTTTTTATTTCTGCTTTTTCACAGTCTTATAGTGGCATTTCAATAAACTCTTTCAAAGGAATCTTTTGTTCTTTGGAAGTTCTAAGTGACAACAACTTTGGTATTGGGGGCTTGAACCCACAATACAGCGGTATCATCATATCGTCAAGGCTGTCTGAACGTGTGTGGTGTGAATCTTACGATGGACGGAAGATTTTAACAAATTGGCGTCGTTAAAACCCGTGGAGGAGGAAGTCAAGTGTACTCGTACGAGCGCAAAATAAATGGGCGCGCGGTAGGGTGGGGGGGGGTGATGCTCGTTCGAATTCGACTCTTGCTGTTTTGGTAAAATATGTTGACGGATAGATTTTGGATCCTATATACAAAACGATGTTTTATGCCGGGATGCCGCAAAAAAAGTGGGGAAAAAATACAGCAGTTTTGGCCATCTTTCTCCGTGTATTACACATTGAGTAAAGCAACATCACTTTGGCAATCGTTGTTGGTACCTGGTTATGGACGGTCAAGTTTTCTGAATGGGATGGTATACTCAAATATGGGCATTGTCTAGGACCCACGTGATCACAACCGGGGAAAGCCCTGAAACCTGGAGCACAGCCGGAAAATAGCCAAAAATAAGTCGGTGCCGCAGGGTGAATTTCCAAATCAGTCAGTGCCGCGGGTGAATGCAAAAATGAAAATTTTGCTACAATATATTTACTCTTGCTGTTTTGGACAGGTTTACTGCTTTGTATCGTACCGAAATGGCCGGTAGTAGTAATAGGCCTTTCTAAACTATGGGATTTGAAATCAGATTTTGAAAATATTCAACCGTTTCTTTAAACAATTTTTCAATAAAAGTCTGTGTTGACGGGGTTTGGGTAGTTGGCTTGAGCGTGTGTGTACGTGCTGCGTGGTGATTTCAGGGGGTTTTGCAGTGGCGTATTGACATGCCTAAATATATTTTTATATAGGTCGAGGGCCGAGTAAATCAACAAAATTTTTGCGAGGGGGGGCAAGAGGGGGGGCAAGGGGGGCAACGACTTCCCCATGGGGGGGCAGCTTCCCCCTGCACCCCCCCCCACCCTGGCCTGACTGCACTGCTCCTCTGGCACCCCTCACTACATCCTGCTCCTCCATCATCCATTCTCATCCTCGTCCCTCCATCTTTCCATTCCTATCCCTGAGATCCCTCTTACCCTCCTTTCCTCTCTCTTAACTCCCGACTTACACAATCACTCCCTTCTCCAACCCTCCCTCAGACCCGCCCTCGGAATGTACGGCGGTCTTCCCTATCGCAGTTGTGTGATTGGGGTCTAAGGTCAACCATTATCAGGCGGTGACGGTCAGGAGATTTCGTTACTAAAAAGTTGGGATTTAGAGGTTGAGAACTGTGTGTAGGGACCATTGCGAATATCGCTAAAATCAATCATGTTGGGGCCCAAGTATCACTCATCCTTTCATTTAATCTACTGAACATACCTGTACATCTTTTGGCATATAGGTAGAAACCTCTATTCGGAGAATACTTTTTCATCAACAAAGATGTTGGGTGAAAGGAAATTTTGTAGACAAAAAAATTTGAAAATTTGGTAATAGTTTATGGATTTTTGTTTCAAATTGCCGTTTGCCCATTCATCTTCCGTCCGCAGACCTACAAATTAGTGTGGTGAATGGGAAAAGAGTATAAGTAGTGTTAGTGGATGGTTTTTGTACCAGCGATGGACAGATATTTAGTGTCACCCATTGCCGGCCCGAAGCGGAGTTGCGATTTTGTATTTTGAAGCAAAGGGCTTGGGGCAGTTGGCATCGCACTGCTTGATTTGATGGATCACGGTGATGGTATGTTCGGTGATTGTAAAAACATAGGGTACTTACTCGTCAAACGTAGTTACCATATACCCATGATACATTTTGTTTATGTCAAAAATGTCCTAATTGGCCACACATCACGTATGGGGCTATCTACACGAGCGGTCAGTGGCCAGTAGCTGCATGGTGCAGACATTCAATAGAGAGTATCCGTTGTTATCTTTGCACACTGTACAGGATACCTGTTCGGTCTGAGTAAATGAGAGTGACGTATACGAATGGGGACGGAATCTGCATTCGCTTTAGAATTTCGATTGTTGCGCCTTATTCCCGTGCGGTTGCAAGGAAAGGAAAACAAGACCGCGCCGGGGCTTTCTCGGGTGGCCAACAAACAAACGCGCACAAGTGACGTTTAACCCTACCAAATTGAGATCAAAAATATAGGGTTTATTTGAGAGATAGGACACGCTTCTATCGCGGCTTTATTGCATCATACAGTGTCACGCCCTAATAACGCATGATTCACGACGGCCACTGACCAACGTGCACGCACTTACAGATTAGATTTTGATTGTGCAAAAAATATGCTGTAATGGATGAAAATGTGCATCGTGCACGGTAGTCCAACGCACGTTCCGAACATCTGGTCTTGGAGTACCAACATACATTGAGGCGGTTGCTTGGTGCCCTGGTAGATAGCCCCATCTGGTATTGCTTTTCGGTATTAGAACATTTCGCTTTGTGAAATGACATCTTTGGTTGTCTGGAACATTCCGGCTCAGTGTTTCTTCACGCCTGTGTATGGACACGATTTATGACGCAATAGGTTGCAGATGTTGACGTGGGGAGTGACGCACTACGGATTGTTGGAGTTTAGAACAGCAGGACTCGTCCCGGACTCAATTGGCGGAGTCCGAGTCACTCAGACCTTGACTCATTGCCGGTGGATCGGGGGACTCGGGTCCAGTGGAACTAGAACCTTAGGGCCCCCATGCCTGGAATTTGGATTCCCGCCCCAGACTAAGACAGCGATCGGACTCAATTGAAACCACAGTGGACTCTGAATCAACAAAAACTACATAAACAGCATCTAGCTCCCAATTACTTGGCATCCTAGTTTGACGGTGAGCACAGATACCATGATTTGTTTAACATGCATCACTCTTGTTAAAAATATTGATAAAAATGGCTGGAACAAAAAAACTTATCTAAATAGTATTGAATATGGATATGAATAGGCCAAAATTGAACATTCTCCACACTAAATTTGTGAATGCTCAAAAAATCAGAAAAGGTCAAAGATAAGTGGAATGAATTAGATATGTATGTATGTTATTAGAAAAATTTCATTGCACGAGAAAGAATTTGAGCAGGGGGCGGTTACAAAGCCAGAGACTTTGCGGAAAGAAAAGGTTTTTGCGGAGGAGCGTACTCGCGTGGAGTTTCTGTAAGAGATGATGAAGAGCACGCGCTCTCTTAGCAGCTTAATGATATAATGTCGCATGGCGCATAAAACAAAATTGTGTGCCTGTCAAGGATAGTGGTCGCTGTTGACCGAAAGCTTGGATAATGACCTTCACCGCTGGGTTCAAACTCGGAGTCATACAGATGTCAATCTATTAAAACATCCCACATGAGTCTTGGGCGTAGTTTCTTATGGAGTATTAGTATGAAGTTAAGTGATTTCAATGGATAACAGGTGCCAAGTTTTTTACCACACAACACAAAAACCACGGGATTACTAGTGAGTCGGTACCGTGGCCCTCTAAACAGATCATTAATGAAAGGTTGAAATTAATCATACCCCGAGAGTGACAAAAAGAAGATTATTCATGGGGCCATTTACTGCCAATTCATTGTTTATGTTTAAGTGGGTGGGGGGGCTAGGGTGTCATTTTGTTGTTTTTTTAGAGGATCTTGCTTAAAAGTGCAGGAAAAACATCCACAACACATATTATTATTCTTCATGGATTCACATCAAGCAGGTAAAATTCCCAGAAAAGGGGTACTCAAAATTTAGAAAATACCTCAAAAACACAGCATATGCAAATTTATTTAAAGGTCCACGGTCCGATAGCTAAGAAGCCTCATCCCCAGCGATCCCAGATTTTATCCGAAGTGGTCAAAATTTTGGTATGAGAAGCTAATATTTTTCTCATTTACCCTGTGAAATTTTAGCACTAAAGGATGTTTGGTTTGGATATTATGAGCGAAAAATATATCCCATTTTGGTCGACCAATATTAATTTTAGATGGTACTCTATGGGGATTACAAAGTCACGTTTTAGTCTCACTTCAAAACGGGTTGAAATATCGCTGTGAAACTTTACAGATGGGGTTTTGAGGCGAAGGCCATTCTATCAAGATAAAAATTTATAGACTTAAATTGGGTGATCCCCCTTTAAAAAGTTATTCTTTTTTTTTCCATGTGCAGGGACCGTGAGTCAGAAACTGGAGGAAAACAACTGTGAATCAAATAAACTCAGTTTGAATTTGGTGATGTCCTGCACTCTAGCATAAAACAGAAATGAAACGACAGAGAACGAGAGAGGGAAAGGAAGATCAAGGGGAAAGAGAGGAAATTAGCTAAGGAGGAACTGTACATGACTGCACAAGTAATGAAACCTGCCCAATTCAACAGTCTGTAACAGACTGTAATTATTATTTCAATCTTCACCATGGACAATGACTGAACTTTCAACAAAAATAATGTTTAATTGATGAGTTCATTCTATGGTTTGCTATGAACTGCCTAATATTTTTTTTTCAATGCAGGTAAGTGAGGTAACGATTTTGATGATAACAACCTGCCCACAGAATCAATTTTGATTTCATCATGATTATATATAGTTGCGGCCATATTTTTTGTCCTTTTTAGTACTTTGAACTTGGTTATTCTAATGCTGATTAAATAACAGAATCATATAGCAAGTTCTTAACAAACAAGACACTTTAAATGTCAGATTCGTTGAAAATTAAATACATACGTCAACATTTTTTTCAAGAACATACAAAATGTCTTTAAGATTTCAATGTCACTTAGCGAATGCAATAATAACTGTGTGTCCAAATGTAACGGGTAAGAAAATTCCTCATGGATGGGCTGATACAGCCCATCCATGAGGAATTTTCTTGCCCGTTACAGTACACTTTTAGAGTATGTTGTAAGAAAAAAGGTCCCTTCTTGTAGGACTAACCCTGGTTTAAACCCAGGTCTAAAGTTAGTCTCCCTTTCAGAATACCAACCTATGTGTTGTCTTGGCATTGAGTGATTGAGATATAAATGACAGTCTTGAGAACTGCATAGACAAAATTGGATGGCTTTGCCTATGATTTGTCTGATTTGGAATATCTACTAAATCTGGCCTGTCTAGCCCTATACAATAGACCCTAGTCCTACACCCAACTTTAATCCTACCGTATAACCTTGATCCTGATTGGGTAAATTGATTCGCTTAAAGGTGCATTTTGTGATCCTAGCACCTTCAATTTTTAATGGTTCACCATATATCCTCAAGAAAAGATTTCCAAAAAGTTTAATTGATTCTAAGAGGCGTAGGCCACTGTGCTTGACAGAAAACCATGACTTTCTGCTAGGGAGTAGATCGAATCTGCACATAAAATTAGGCAATTACTCTCTTAATTCCTTAGACTTATTTTTAAGTCTAAGGTGACTGAAATTAGTGACAAAACCTTTTGGGATTTAAAAACAACTCCTTTAGATTCAAATATAAATCTTTAAATGATTTTATAAACAGTTTTTAACTCTTTTAAAGGTTTATTTTCAAATCAAAAGGACCTATTTTAAGTAAGCCTTTTAACGGATTTCAATTTTTTAAGTCCAAAAAAGGTTTTGTCACTAATTCCAGTCTCGTTAAGACTTAAAAATAAGTCTAAGGAATTAAGAGAGTAGGCAAGTGTAAAATATTCCACTTAAGCCATTAACAGTGCAGAAGATATAAAAATCTGAATTTTTAAGGTAGAATGGGGGGGCAAGGCTTTGGATCACAAAATGCCCCTTCAAAGAGGCATTTTATGATCCTTGGCCTTAATTGTTCCCCAACTTACACCATTAAAAACGTTGAGATTTTTATATCATCAGAACCATTAGCCCAAGTAGGCCATTTAGTATGTATGCCTAATCTATATGGCCTACTATGTGCAGATTCAATATACTCTAAAAAAATCATAATTTTGTATTCCCTATCTGTAAATGGACAGAAATGGCAACACTGTGACCTATAAGCACTGTGATACAAATATTTGCTCACAACCTTAAAACACACTCACAGAATTACCTATAACTTTGGAAATAACCTTTTCTCAAGGATATGAACCATAAACAGAGAAATTAAAAGTGTTAATATCATAAATGTAGCTTTTATTTTCACCACAATTGTTCATTTCAACTGATCATTGTAAATGTGATTATATAATGGCAATTTGTAAATTTGGTGTATTAGGCAAAAAAAACAAGTTTGTCTCAGAAGAAAGGTGAAAAATGCAAATGCGAAATGTGTTTTTTTTTTTAGAAAAATGCTAATGCAAAATGCGGGATTTAAAAAAAAATTGTATTTTTGACCCACTTTTTTCATTTTTTCAGCCACTTTGCAGTCAAATTTTCATCTTTTTTCTGAATATTTTTACCAAAAAAGTTCAAGTGAGCAAAAACCTAAAAAAAAATGTGCTAAAAGACCAATTTGAAACAAAATGTGCACGGTCTTCTGAGACAACTTGTTTTTTTCTTGGCCTTGTATGGATACTCTGTCCAGTCTGACGTATGGAGTAAAGTACACCGAGAGGTCCGCAGTATCAGTGTGCCTTAATGTTAAAATGTACCTATAATAATGCTGTTAGTTCACTCAGTTGTGGTCAAAACTGTGAGCAAATGAAGATGCAACACAGAAAAATTACCTCTTACACATATACAAAAACCATCAGGAACCAATTCAAATATTGTGATCTTTTTTGACAGATTCAGGACAAAATGAGTATATTTTGTCAGCTCTGGTCAATTAACATCCACATGTAAGGTACTAAATAAAATATGACCTGTCAAAAAGTGGCATTATTTTAATGAATTATGGAATTGCACAAGAGATATATTCATTCCAAAATTTGAACTTAGGTTGTAGTTTTAAAAATACTTAACCTAAATTAAAAATACTGCCCTTGAAATATAAACACAAGTTGTGACTGTTAGTTGGAACTGAGGGATGTTGTTTTTCATTCTTAATTTATTCTTTTATGGTAATGCAGAAATAGAATAAACACTCTAAATTATTACTTATTAATCACTAAAGATGCATAATTCAGATGCCAATTGTAAACTTTTTGGTGACAAATAATGTGTGTTTGGTCAACTGTCATGTACAATGTGCTAAAATGTGAACTGTCAGTGAGCTGATGTTGTTTTTCAGCTAGATTAAGGAAGGAAGTACAGAGATAGGCTATTTTTGGATTAAGTGATAATTGATTGGAGAATGAACCCACTAGGTGAAATAAATGAATGGTCATCTAACATTGAGTCATTGTGTTTGCTCGCTTGCTTTGCTTGCTTGTTTGCTTGTTTGCTTTCTTGTTTTCTTGTCCAATACATGTTTCTTATGAAAAAGAATCAGCCTTTGGATGTATCATTTGTGTATGTTTCAGACAAACATGATGTGACCATTTTCCTTGTAGTGTTTTTTGTGACATGTTGGCAAATATATTGCATTTTCAAAGTGATCCTGGTTTATTTTCTGTAAATTTTAAAGATTTTTTAGAAACTGTGTTCCCACATTCCCACACTTTTCTAATCCCTGACTCTTGGCCAGAGAAATGGTGGGATGTAAGACCTTATCGCAGAATTTGCATACAGTCACTGACTTCTTTTGCTTGTAGACCATCATTAACAGATGGTTTTCCCTGCATCTTGTCTGCAAGGATAATCATGGTAATCAGTGAAATTGGATATTCTATCTTGGTAAAATCATAAAAATGACACTACCATTAAAGATGGCTATGTGTGATAAAGTCAATTATTGGGAGGGGGAAATATTGGAAGTTAAAGATAGCCTGCAGCAGCCTAATGTTAAATTTGGCTGCTTTTTAGGACAAAAATTATTCTTTAGGTTCATTACAGTTGTAAATGTACAACGACCACACCAAGTTATAGTATGTTCAAGATTAAAACTGCAATATTTTTAATTACATTTCTTAGAAATATTCAGTCCTGATCAAATTATGCTTTGTTCCAGCTGGAACATTTTTTTGGTTTGCCTGTGACTGGACGACAAAGCAGTTAAAATCAATACAATACACTGACAGTGATGTTTATGGACCACTTTCATGCATTTTGCTGTGAAAAATGTCTGCACATGTGTGCATTATGCAAATATAGTTTCACTCCAGTGAACATAATTGGATCACACCACACGAATGTAACCGCTAATGTTACATGCATTTTTATCCAAAATCAAATAATAATGAAACACACCAGAAAAAAAATTGAAATCAAAATGGCACTTTCAATTTAAGTAGGCCTATCGTGTGAGTCGCACACAGAATTGTTTTCAAATGTTCATAAAATCCTAATCACATCTCGGAGGCTTGTAATTCATTAAGCTGAACAGATGTAAATATTTGTAGGTGGTGGTACAATAAATATTAACATTACCAATTCATGTTGCGTCCCTGGTTGTATGTATCAACAGTTTATTCAACCAATCTAGGTATTATTTAAACCAGCAGTAGACCGATTAACTATGATGCCTTATCTATGTCAAAAACAGTACCTTTCCAAATGCTACAGATGTATGGTGTACCATATTGGAGTGAAGGAGGGGATGGGGAAGGGAACATGGAGCAAACAAACAACTTTGAATTCAACCCAAACCAGCTTCGGGTAGCATTTTGAAAATAGCATACATAAAATATAAACTATTATGGGCAGAAATGTTTTGAAAGTATTCACAGTAATATAAGCAACCTTGAGTTTTCTCTTAACACCAATTTTATAATCTGGCCATAAGAAATTGCTACCATGCATCGTATATTATAAATCTCACATAAATAGGGTAGGAGAAGAACAACATAAACAACATAGCAATATTACGATCCCACTTGATCTAATGAAATGCCTCATCACATTTGATGGGTAGGTGTTGGGGAGGACGTACATAAAATGGCACAGCACATACACATTTTATTTTTACCCTGAACCAGATCTGTATAAGCAAGATCACTTTACTTCAACTCATGATACATTTTCCTCAATTATAAAACTCTAAAAACAAAGGCAACATACTGTAAATGCCTTAACACAGGATTTGCATTCATTTGCCTTCATCAATGAATTGCATAACCTGACCAGGATACGAATTCAATCGGATATGAAACATATGTACGAGGACATCAAATGTACTGCCCTACTCTGCATTCCAAATGTACGTTCATTTTTTCTGCCATGAATGTTCTATGGGCCGAATGCCACCCAGCACATGAATCTATTGCCCTACATAACAGACTTGATCTTCATTGCTATTTCTGGCGAGCTGCAACGATCCAATTGAATCTATTATAGAAGATCACATGACAATTAGCGCCATTATTTATGACCAAAAAACTGGGGGTCGGTCACATTGCTGGGTGCATAGTATAACACGCAGCCATGTAAACGACTCTATGGGATATGTGTTGCACCTCAGCTATGATACTGAGAACAATACTCTCTTAACTTCTCTTCTCTTATGCCTGTTGAGCAACAGGCCTAGTTTCTTCTTCAAATATTTAAATTGACGATAAAATGTGTCCTGATTGGTCATCTGGAAGTGCTGCATAAATCAGTTTATTAGTCCAAGCTTAATCAACAAGTAACTTTAAAAAAATCCTGGGCATTAAAACAATAATAGCATATTTTGTCATGTGAATGCAAGAAGGTCATAAGTGCAATAGCTGCCATTTATTAGAAATACCCATCAAGCTTACTATTATACCAAGTCTTTGGTCAGTCGCCCTTGAACCATTTCCAAGAGCCACTGACTCAAGATAAATTGAGTTATCCTACTACATGGCAGCACATAGATGTATCAAATGGCAGCTATTGCTTTTTACCACCTTGTATTCACACAATGATTTCATTAGATACACGCCCTCAATTTTCTCGATGCTAAGATTTTGTTACAGTTGGATTGCTTTAATAAACTAAAACTCCTTTAAAGTGGTTTAGTTATAAACGATCTTCATGTCTTAAGAACAGTTTTTATAAGTAAAATTAGGGACCCCAATCTTAATTAGCTGATTAGAATGCTGATTTTCTGGCTTTTGTGGACTTTAAAGTGAAATTAGTGAATTATTTTAGGCATAATCTTTGCTACAGACCAAAATCAGAGAAAATTTTGTTTTTCTCATATTGAAAAAAAATCATGATTCTTATGCATGTCACTAACACTTTGCATAAAAATAGCTCTCATCTGATTTCATTCCCATTGGTGAAGCAGTACTGCTACCCCTACCTATATACCAGATGGCTACTTTTGTAAGCATCATTACAAACATGCAGGATATGATGAAATCCTCTCACCTTTTTCTTATAATCCAAAAGAACATTGCATTGATTATTATGTTGTTGAACACCATACCTGCCATTGATAAATGTTACTTTTCCAATATGTACCCATGTTCCCAGAAAGACAGATGAACATTAATCAATAAGTGTTAGGTAATCAATCCTTTAATGAAAACATGTTTGCACTGTAACTGCTGTGTGAATGCGAACATATTATGATTGTCCAGGTGACAAATGAAAATATCCACAACAAAATTGTGAACTTTATGCAAATGAACAAAGCAAAGCAAAAACAAAAAGCAACTAAAAAACACTTCATCCAGGGGTTTGACTAAAGTATGTGTATAATAGGGAAGGAGTTACTTAGTATTTCATATTTTTGTCTGAAACTACACAAAATTTCCAGGAAAATGGAAATTTGCTGCTTTTTCTACAAAATGCAATCCAGTGCTCCTACTTTAAAAGGAATTATTTCATTATGGTTTCAAAATTGGTGCAATATTTGATGCAAAATTGATCCATTATTTGAAGCAAACTTGGTCCATTATTTGAGGCAAAATTCCTGCACATTTCTATAATTTAAGGAAGTTTTAAGACTATCAATTAGAATTTCAGTTCTTGGCTTGTGCAATTCTATATTCAGAGATTGAATACAGCAACTACGACCTGCCTTTTGTTACTAGCCAGTTGGAACAAAAATATGCAAAATGAGGTACTTAATAAACACATTTTGGTAAAGACAGATCACATGGCTAATACTTTTGTCCACCACTATCCATATACTAAGTTTCATGGAAATCAGTCATTGGCTTCTGCCAAAGATTTACCCCTGGATATTAGCCAATCAGAACAAATATGCAAATGAGGTATTTAATAAGCACATTTCTTGATGTTGATAGAAGACATCAGTAATAATACCTGTGTCCACCACTACCCACATATACCAAGCCTCATGAAAATCAGTCATTGCGTCTGGTCAGATAAGTGAAAGTTTAGCTCTTTGGTTCATAAGAAACATACATCCAAACTGTGTGACAATGAAAATGGTCATCCCAGTTATAGCTGGCAGCCCACAAAATCATGGCCTTTGGTTTAAAAAAATGGTCCCATTCTTTTTAAAAATTGGAATTTATGTCTCTTATTCATTGAGCAGCATTTACTATACAAACATACAAAGTCATTAGTTGCCACCTATTTGTAGCTGTGCTGGCATCCACTTCTCAAACTTATGGACTGCCCAAATTATATGACAGCACATGGAAAAAAATCTATGATAGGTAAAACAAAAATACTATTGATGCTCTAAATATAGATCCTGTTTCCTACCAATTGTAAGCACACATCTACTCCAACCAAATTTGAATACCCCTCCCACCATACACTGCACTCAACAATAAGATTCATTACAGACCCCGGCCATGTTTGTCTAAGACAACTAAATACTACAGGTTGACTTTCAACATTCTACTCTATTTATATGGTGGGTGGTGGGTGGTGGGCCATGGCTTAATACATACTTTGTATACATAACTGTGAACTGTTTTGTTATTTTTATAAGTCTAAACAATCCACTTTAAAAAAAAATCCACTTAAAAAAAACCACACACATAAATATAAAAAAAATATTTAAAAATATTTTTATTATGTGTGTTTTTTTAATTGTCCCAAGCAGCAAGCAGGGCGCAAATTAAAAACCCACATAAATATTTTGACCAATAGGGTTGCCTGTAGTGAAACTGAATTCAAAACTTTGCATAAGTATTTAGCACATACTAAATAGCTTTTAAATATTGTAAAATATTCCACTATGTACAAGCACTAATGATTTCTATGATATTACCACAACAATAAACCAACAGTTGTAACCTTAATTTTATCAAAAGTCCCAACAATGAAACAATACCCTAAAACAGGACCTGAAAATAAATATACCACAAACAATTCCTCTCAAATTCATTGGAGGTGATGGGTCTAGGTCTTACTGGAAAAATCAAAACAAACAAACAAACTTAACAGAAAAAAAAAGTTGAGATAAAAATACCCACCATCATCACCATCACCAATTAAATCTAGCAAAAGTATGTCACACCTCACACCGACTTACCTTTTAAAATTTTATGCAAAATGGAACTTGCTCTAGATACAACTATCCTGTTCATTGTACAGAGATCCATTCTGTTTCGCATTTGTGTTTGTCCTTCTTAATCCAGGCCTATGATACAGCCAGTACTCTTCTCATTATTACTATTATCATAACCACTCTCTGCCACAAACTAGCCACGCTAGCCAGCGCTTCAATTAACTACCAGTGAGAACGAGAGCAAGAGAGCAATAGCACACAGCCAATTTTTTTTTGTCTTGAATGTGTGCGTATGTTGCGTGTAGACCAACGACCAGCCAGCCGCACCCAAACAACTATCACACCAGGCGGTGGTATATTGTTATTGATTGATTATCCTCCCTGGTCTGTTCCATTCTCTGATGCCAATGCTGTGTGGATGAATGTAGAGAGACTGGGAGAACGGTTGGCTGGCATGTCTGTATGCAAGGCTCGCCTTGGATCCATAGAAGTTAGTTACTGCTGCTTGTTGCCGCTCACTGTGTACGACGTTCAATTCATCAGCCAGCCACCTTGTCAAGTTCATATCACACAAATTGATGAGCCAAAATTAGAGTCTAGGTGTACATTATTCACTGAGAAGCCGAGACACAATGCAACAACCATACCATCATCATCATAGAGTAGACAGACAGAAATCAAACTATCTCACTCGCTCATTCCAAATCAAAAAAATACACATTGGTTAACTAACTGATTAAGACATACTCCAAGAATCTCCTACTTCAAACTGAAGCAGTTGCACGCTCTGTGTAGATGGCGTATTAGTTTTTGCTTCATTTAACAATCTCAACATTGTTTTTTTTTCCACAGTATGTCTCTATTTCTTTTCTCCTCTCTCAAAATGATTATTACCAATTGAAAGTCAGAAGTTATGATTATGAAAACATTTTTCTATTGCTTGTACAAACACTACAAAATGAAATCATCAACTGTCCAAAAATGCCACAATGCTATGGCAAGGATGTCATAAATGTATTGTCCAAATAAATATAAGCTCTCAAAATAACAAACATTTTAAGGAGATGTGAGCAAGCTGTGAGGAAAATATAAAAACACAGCAATTTTGTATGGTAAAATTGCTTATCAGTTACGTTAGAAATGTGATAAGCTGAATGGTGCTGACTTTGCTTTGTTGTTACTTCCAGCAGCTCACTGACCATTTTCCACACAAGTTCAAAAATGGTTAAAGAACTTCATCTGGTCAAAAGAAATGATGGATCTCTACAGATTGTGTCAACTTCATTTCAAATGACAGCTAGGGTGAAGTAAAGAGGACAGTACTGTACCATGATTGGCAGGTCTGTGAATTTCACAAGCCTTTCATACTTAGTTATACCTCACATACCATCTAAAAAAAACTTCTTGTGTATTCAAAAAGAATTTTGGTCAAGGTAAATTTAGATTTTATTAATCTGTCCAGTTTTAATTTTTCACTGGTTGTTATAGATAGGAAATATGCACAGACATGCACAAGCTCATGCACGTGTATGCAAAAACACCCAACCCACAAACCACACATACACCAACAGTGTGCTGTGGTTTTTAATTGTTGTCGTTTGTTAACAGGTTGTATGGTACTTGTCTATTAGCTAAGATTCCATCAGTAGGTTGAAAAGACATTTTGCTGTCAACAGTTTAACATACCACTTGTTGAAAGTTAGCTCACTCTACCAGTTAGTGTTTTTTATTGGCTGCTATTTTGGACACTGTAAATGTTATGAAATCGGGTAGGAGATGACCTATGACCCATCATCAGGTTATGTCAAGGCTTTGTGACTTTGTAGAATGATCAGCACAAATTTGTAGAGAATTGGTTGAAATAATACATGCTAACAAATTAAATGATGATCTGTTTCTAGTCAAGTATAGTAACAACCATGATTTACAAAACTGGTTTTACACAAAGTTCTGGTGGTGATCCCTGCAGCCCCTATGAATACATTGCATTTGCCATGCACCAGTGAAGTTTATTCACAAAGTCAACCAGTTCTCTAAACACCTCCTGTTGTACTCTATGGCAGAATACTTTTGTGAATGTTTTGTTTTGCACATTGTATGTGAGCAATATTGGTAACACAAATTTAGAGCAAAACAAAATATTATCCAGCAATGTGGTAGCAGACTCTGCTTGGATGCATTTACATATTCAACACAATGCAAGAATTGTGAGTACTTTCACGCCATGAACATTTAGCCCTGTGAAAATAAAGTACTCTGCTATACAGTAGCTCTGTTAGCATACACGATCATCATTGGGTACTTAATGTTTCTTCGCTTTGGGCCAGGTTTGTGGTGTTTTTGGAACTGTTTCTCTCTGTGTGTTGTTAATGCTTCTTTCAATCTCTGAAAATGTTAGGTAAGAAATTCAAATTTTAAAATGTCTAACTTTTACCTGTCTGCCAGATTGGTTGATCCTTGACAGGTTCCCCATTTTATGCAAAAAAATCTACATTAATCTTCCGTGTGTGTAAGCACCCATGTCACTTTTACACCCAAAAAGCAATTTATTAATGTGTTTACACACAAATTTCCACATGTGTAATCAATTGAACATTTCTACATTTGGCAGAATTGTATCAGACAAAGAACATGCAATTTGACACAAAAGTTCAGTAGCATTTTGAAAACGGTGTTCTAAAGCAATTTTTCCCCGTAACATTTTAAACATTTGAATTTTTACATGATTGGACTAATGCTTCTCATTAATTTGATCTTCAAATGACAACGCTTGTCCATGCCACCGTTGAACAGGACTAGGACAAGCGCCGTAAGACTTATAGTTTTTTAAACGTGAATAAAAAGGGATAAATAATTGACGTACATTAAGGCATGGGAAAGTATTAAACAGTTTATCTTAACATTACCGGCGGTGAAAGGAATTTATATGGTATATATCTAAAGTGATATGAGCAAGATTTGCAGCTATATGCTTTTGCTTTGCTGTGAATAAAACCTAACAGAATGGCCAGTGCTAGGAGCAGCTAATGTGTTTGAAACATTGATGATACAGCTTTTTCATCTATGCATTTACAACATTGTGACAAAATATCCCCGAGCACAATTTTAATGAACATGGTTTCCTTTCCATATTGCTTTGCTATTGTGTTTGACATCATGGTCACTTCCACACATTCTCTTGCAAAAAAAAAAAGCGAAACTGTTGTCATGTGTTTTTGATGTGAAGCGAGTAATCCTATTGGCTTCTGACATTCACTTTGGCATTCAAAAAGACAAACATCTTTCAATCATGAGATGGATTTTTCTACTTGTTAAGATGTCTCTGTCAAACATGTATTATAAATATGCTTGTATTTTCAGTACGACTAAAAATATATATTGTCAGGCTTCTTCTTCGAGGATTAAACCTTGAATTAGGTGATATTTTTAACAAATGGTCTAATTTTAATATAAACAATCTCGAAAGGTAATAAAACTCTATTTATTATGTAGCAATTGGTTTGTAGTAATATTAAATTTTACCATTAGTGCACCAGGGACCACAAAAAAGATTATTTTGATTTGGAAATCTTATTTGGTAGAATATATGCAAACAAATTCAAATAAATCTTTAATGTCAGCAAAAGCAACAGCCACTTTACTGACCAATGGCCACTAAAACTACTTAATGAAACTTAACCATCCATGCCCTGTGGGCATTGAGGAGGAGAAGCTAGCACTTGACCATTTGGCCAATGCTGTCGGATTTCACTCAGCTGGGAATATCCCGGACAACCAACTTCAGTATACAATAACTGTGCTATAGAGAATAATATTTTATGTCCAGAAACAAATTCTGCAAGTATAGTACACAATATTCCAATAAAAACACAAGCAAAACAGCTCCAACCACCACCTTGTATTTTCCTTCAAAACAACTATGTCAATTAATATCAAAGGTTTAGTGTTTTTCTCTTTCTTTGTTATCGTGCCATAATTTAAGCCCTATATTATTTTGCCTTTGTTCAGTGATTTGATCATTTGTTGTTAAAGGTGCTTTATAAATATGTGTATTATTATAATGAAAGACATTTTGTGGTTCACTTGAATTATTGAATTGGCTCTTGCTAGGTTTGGAGGACAATAACAAAGTATAACATTTTTATTGGGACACACTATAACACAACTGGCTCTATGGGAACATAACCACAAGAGAATAAAAAAGCCTGAAAATTGTCCTAGAATGCAAAAATAGTTGTCCAGAATGGCTAGATGTACATACCTGGCCCCACCTAGCACTCATTGTATACTCACTCCCCAAATGCTAACCTAAAATGAGTACCGCCATATTGATTCTCCACCATATTTAGGTGAAGTTGAAAAAGTATATCACCGTCTCATAATATGAGGTAGAGTGTTTCACCATCTTTACCTCTTTTCGATTTTTCCCCTTTTAAGAAACTGGCATGTGTGTATCAGGCTCACCCTTTTGCCGAGTATATTCTGGGTCACACCAAAATTACCGGCTGCTTTTCTAATGGAATGGGGGGAAATCTATGTCTTGTATGAGTTGCGATATTACTTTTATGGATGGGTCGATGCCATTATTTTTCTGTCAATTACTAAGGGGTAGGGGTATCTAAACATGAAACTAAAGCAAGCAGGATAAAAAAGAAACAGTTTTGAAAATGGTACAGAAGAAGATGTAGTGATGGGAAAATCTGTTACTGTTAGTGTAGAGTGATGACAAATCTTTTAAGACGGTAGCATGATTGGGAACATTTGCTAAGAGGATATGAATGCATATCTAAACTCCTTGTTACCCAAGTGGTTGTTACCTAATGGATGCCAATTGTTTGCAAATATCCCCCCTTAACCTGTCCCTTCCCCGGCTCCCTTCCTTCTCAAGGACACTACAACGATATATATAACCTTGGTCATCCGCCGGTTCCCCTAGTCAGAGCATGTCTATTTTTTTGTTTGTAAGATTGTGCTCTCTACAATAGCCAGCAGAGCGGGTCCAATAATGGGTCCATTTTCTGTTCTCAATACACTCTGTTGGTGGGTGTACAACGTTATGGTGTCTGGTAGAAAAAAAAAAAACATGTGTTTTACACTGCTTTCAACACCATAATACCCCAAAGGCCACTCAACCTACTTCCCTTCAATGATATTCATTAGCCTTCAGAAAACTTTCATGCCCGTAGGCAACACATACTACTCTACTATTTCATATAGATTTTCAACTAAACAGGAAAGGTACAGTTGATATAACTTAATAAATATATAACTTAATTCAGGAAAGGTTTCTATGTTCATAAAATAAAACCTTTTTATTTTGATGAATATAAGAAAACCCTGCTGTTATCAATTTTGCCATATAGATACCTCAATCCTTTTTCTAAAGTCATATACCTTGTCTTAGTGTTTCTAATGTTAGCTATACAGACTTGCCTACATACAATCATTTTCATATTTCTACTTGCACAAACCTAACCCAGGAACATAAAGAAACTGTACACAAGTTAATGTTTTTATTGATTATTAAATTTTATTATTATAATTGCTTCCTGTAAAGTAGGGGAAGCAAAATTGGCTTTTGTTATTCCCCCTAACGTATCCCTTTGAATTGTGGTTTATTTCCCTGTTTTGGATAACAAAGGATATGAAATATTATTTATGCACGAAGGTTCATCCCCTAAATACCAAAGGATATGAATAGTATGAATTTAAATAAGAAACGACTCAATTATAACCTAACTGAATTATTAAAATTTCCCCTAACATGCTTGTTAACATTAAATTAATGATTAATTTTGTACTTATAGTATTATTAGTATGCTAATCCCCATTCATTCTGGCGAAATTGGCTTTGTTAGTCACTCAGAAACGCTGTTAGGGCAAAATATCGTTTCCCCACATAATCCTCTTTGTCTTGTGTTTATTCCATTTTGGATAACAAAGGATATGAAATTAATTTATGCACATGAAGGTTAATCCCCTAGAATAACAAAGGATATGACGATTAATTTAAATAAGAAAAAGAACTCATTATAACCTAATGAATTATATTAAAATTTCCCCCTACAATGCTTGTTAAGTTATTATATTATTATTGTTATTATTATTATATTAGTTCTATCCCCTTCATTACTGGCGGCACTTGGCTTTTGTTATTCACTCAGAATGCTCGTAGGCAAAATAATTCTTTCTCCGCCCCCTAACGTATCTCTTTGTATTGTGGTTTATTTTTCCAGTTTGGATCACAAAGGATATGAATATTACTTATGCTAATGGAAGATAATCCCCTAGAATAACAAAGTTATAAATTAATTAATATAAATAAGAAAGAACTCATTATAACCTAATGAATAATTAAAATTTCCCCTTAACATGCCTGTTAACGTTATTATTATTATCATTATTCAATCAGTTTGCAAACTTGCATGCGAAAAAAAACACCAGTGTAAATGTATATCATTATCAGGCATTATAATTGTCAGTATTGAGTGTATTACAAATACGAATACATTTCACATTAAGGTAACATTTCACATAAAGATCTCCCTCTACAACATACATGTATTTTCATACATGGTCAAGCTAAGCCTTCCCCTCTCAGAGATGCAGAAGAAAAACTCTCAGCATACTACTGGTTTTCTAGAGTATCACCACCATGAATACCAAGGTATACAGTTTATATTCCTAGCTATCATAATTGAAATTTCTGAAGTTAGATCATGTAGTAACAATTAAAAGATTAATTCTTCCATTTTAAACATTTAAAATGATCCAAAATAACAAATACTGCTATTAATTATAATAAAGACTAGGCTAATAATAGACATTTTGATATGGAAATTTACAAACTTTTGGTCAATTTATTTTTTCCCCAGTACCAGCCAATAGGTCCTTAGTAGGTCACAACTGCTTTTCCATTGCATATATTCTGATTGTGACATAGTTTATAAATAACTCAACAGGAGTTCATGCCAGCCATATCCAACCGTTGTCATCCTGCTCCCCATAACTTTTTTATGTTTCCTATATCTGACACAACATTTTGACAGATAAAAGCTCCTAACTTCCTCCAACTGTATGCATGAGGCCTTCGTTAACATTTCAATGGTGTGAACTACATAGCTTAGTTTCACTTATATTGTGAATAGACCTTACAACCTGACAGATTAGGCACAATTTTTTGTGGTCAAGTTTTTGTTTGGTTTGGTTTTATTCTATTTCATGATCTAGATCAAAACCAAATGGGATGACCTATATTAAAGAATTTTAAATCTATATTTAAAATGAAGTGCAGTTGATCAAAACTGGTTTGCTTTTGAAATGCTATGTTTAAAAAAACATATTGTTGCCTTCATTTAAATATGCACAGGCAGATTCAGGTATCAATTGATCATTTGACTTTACATTCCCAAATGCAATGTGTAAGAGGCAAGCATACCTTCATGACTTTTCATTATGCTGGCAGAACTGTATTTTGCATCTGGATGCAAACAAATAAGGACGCTACACACTGGTGAAAATAAATAGACCTTGAAGCACAGGACTGTTAAATATCACATTATTATTACCAATGTAAAACTAGACGTATGTTTTGGGTCTACCATCTGGGGATAACAAAATAGAATGAATTTACATATTAAATTTAACTTTTAAAAGTTTGAAAATAAAAAATATACAATATTGTTAGACGCTTTTAAAGGTAATATATTCTTGAACCATTAAAAAGAACCTTCAAAAGATTTCTAATAACATATCTATGCCTATGTTTTGGGAATACCATCTGGAGGCTAAAAATTGAGTGAATTTACATTAAAAAATATTTTTTTTAAAATATTGTTAGATGGATTTCAAGGCAATATATTGTGATACTAGGCAAAATACCCCAAAAAGATGTCTACTAATCTGACGCGAGTAGCAGCTGACATCACAAACCAGACATTTTTGGTGAATCCATACCCTGAACTGAAAAAAAAAATCACAACCCAGCAACTGTTTGACCAAACGGTGCTGTTTGATTGATACATGATTATTTACCAGTGAAGTGTTACAATAACTCCTTGGTAACTTGATCACACACCTCTCAGGAAGCAGTTGCATGCCATAGACTTAGCATTGTGATCATTCTTATCATGGTTCAGGACTGGAACACATGGTAAATTGACATGAAAATCAGATTACATGTAACACTCCCAATGGCAAATACCAGCAGGGCATAAGTGTCCAATGCATGGTTGACTTGGTCTGTTCACAGATAATGGGCATTTGATGGTCTGTCATTGGCCATCAATATCAACTTAATGCAGGACTTCTGATATGTAAAGTCTGCAATTAATGCCTGGTTCCTGTCTAGTGCTTTTTATTACCATGTTGGTTGTTGGGCTGTTATGTGCAAATTCATAACCCTACGTCAGCAGACATTAAAAGAAGTAGGCCTAGGATATTAAAACTGCATCAGCCTGAGTTAACATTAAAAATACATTATTACATGTAACACCTACAGCTATTAAATAGGCACAACTAGGTACACGCATAAATTTGAGTAAAATCTGTATCATTCCAACTGAACATTTAAAATCATGTAATAGGGACATGGTATCTCTGTTGCATCATTTTCAGTTCACTGAGAAAGATATTAAAATAATGTTTTAAAAGCTGTTTGCAACAGCTGGTAACATCCACAAATCAAAGAACATTCTGTATTGGTTAGCTACAAAAGTTGCTATTGTTTCTTCTTGTTTGCTGCCACCTATTGTTGTCTGTTTGTCATTTGTTGCCATAGTGATGAATACACTGCAACTATTGGAACACACATGCCATGAAATTAGCCCATGTTGTGAACATACTGCTCAAGGTTCGAAACCAATTAAAATAGGCCAGGTGGCCTACTAATGTCATGATTTGATTTATCACTTTTGTGATTTTTTTTTATTTGACAGTTTAACAGTACAATCATAGGGCTCACACAAACACATAGTTGCTTTGGAATATTTTGTGGCTTCAAACAACTACTTTTTCAAACAAAAGATGTAAGTTTATTCCACATCAAAATCTTAAACTACACGTGTCCCTGTAGTTCACCTACACAAAGGCATACAAAAAATAGTGATACTTTTAAAGGACCTCATGTGATTTGACACCTCCAACAATTTTTTTGATTTTCATCTCTATCATAATTATCACATGCAGCCTTTGGTCACTTTTCTTATACATTTGAAAATTGGAAACATATCCAAATTGAGATTTTTAAGTTCCTTTTGTTGTTTTAATTTTCTTGTGTGTGTGTATGTGTGTGTGTGTGTGTGCGTGCATGCATGCATGTGTGCATGCATGTCTGTTTGTATTTGTAATATCTAGATTAATTTCTACATTAAACCTGAAACTGTTTGCAAGAAGCAGTCTCAATTCTCTCTCACACACACACACAATAAAAATCAATTTCACTTTGGTCTTGTAATAGTTGTCTAATAATATAGTGACAGCTTGTCAGATAAAAGGACACTTATTTCCTTGAAATGTTCAATTTGTGGTACATTTAGTCAGTTTTTAAAAGTCAGCCATGATATACATGTTACATTTTACATGTTTATTTGCTATAAAAAATAACTGCTGATGATTTGCATGTAGCATTCAAATAAATTCTTGTCACTTTAGTTTTGTCTAAATTTGGGATAAACAATGTCTGATTTAGGGAGGAGAAAGGGGAATTTATGGATTTTTCTACCACTTCTTTGTATCTAATTTTATCTTTGGAAAGGTGCTCCTTAAGGTAAAAAAAGAATTTCTTGACATATCCTGTCACATAAACAGAATAGAGAACCCAATTTAGTTAAACTTGTATGTTCAAAATCTTGTCACCACAAATACACACACACACATTTGGAGTTTCATGTTTTGACAAAGTGTTGCAATGTTTCAAGAATCGCAAAACAAAATTTCTTAAATATACTAAAATGCAAGTCATTTTTGGAATAGGAGGATCACTTTTTGGTAAAATGGGTATAAATATGGGACCTTCTTCCAGACTCTTGACCCTGGTATTTATGGATTTAGCTCCAAAAACCCAGGCAAGTCATGAGTTCGAATCTGTTCCACCTAGATGCATCACTTATCATGTCCTTGATAAATGCATGTTTCCAACAAAATTGCCACTGAAAGCCAAACTCTTTGGGATAGTTTACACCTCCTTATACCTATTGTTGAGCTACAAGTAGAGCATATGGGACAAAGGTCTTTGGTTTGGCATCAGCACCCTGCCCTTGCTTCAGACAAAAGCAACTGCCAAAAGGCACATAGTTTGTGTTGTATTCTTTGTTCAATATTTGCCTTGATATATGAAGAAAGAGAACAGTTACCCAAAATGAAAGATTTTGTTATACATCAACTTGTTTCCCCTTGGTGTTAGTGTAAGAAAGATCAGTCCCAGCCCAATTGTGTATCACGTAATATCCGAGGGATGAATCCTAATTATGTCATTTAGATAGGATGGGAAATAAGAACCCATTGCCTGGTCTTCAAACAATAACAAAGTAGCCCATATTGAATGTTTAATATTGACTCAAAGACTGTCTTTGTTTTATTTTATTGAAACATATTTGACCCAATACCGTTAAAATGCCACTCTCTAAATATTGAAGTAATATTTGTATCTGATATTAGGAAATAAAATGAGTAAATTATTTGCAAAACTATCACTGAATAAATAACAATTACTTCTGTGGGCTCAGCTGCTCAGGTCCAATTTCCCCTGCAAAAATAAATCTGGTATTCTAACGCTTAGGGTGGACATTTTTAATAATAACAGCGATTATGAAAACAAATGTAACACATTTCTCACCTCTCTTTCCTATTAATGACATCAATCTGGTCTCTCTCTCTTAATCGCCCGAAGCACTTTCAAACAGCATTTTTGATTGGCTAATTTCATAACTAATTGAAATGCAGTTTCTAAATATTTAAGCTCCTGTCCTCTTCAACCCTACCACCATTCTGATGGTGGTAGGGCTGTTACTGATTGGCTCAAAGCATTTCATAAGTTCTATTGTGACAAATCATTAGAAAGTACTCATTAGAAAGTAAGAACTGTCAAATCACAAAACCCAAAGGCACCCTTCAAAGACCCACTTACCTTTGTCAATTAGAAATATGCCTCTGTTGCTTTTAGAAGTATCAACATTGTTGAACAAAGTGAAGACAAAGAGCCGCTACCTTTCATTGACAACATATGTCAATGTCATGGCACTGACATTTTCCTTTGATCTGCTTAATGAGCATCAAGTTTATATTTTGGAATTCTTTTAATCCAAATTTATTTCTTCCCCTCCTCAACTCAAATGATATTTACTTACTACTCAATATACTCCTTCAATACTATAACGAAAGTACTCACATAATGCAACAATGCCAAACACCCTTACGTTTTCCCTGACCCAAAACGTATTTGTCTTCTTCGCCACTTCAATAATATAACCCAAATACTCAACATACTATGACAATTCCTACTCCAGGGCCCTCCAATTTGAAGTTGTGCACTTTTTTCCTATTTCTGATATGGAACATATCGTTTGGCGTGAAACCGTGTTCGCTTGAATGACTCCCAAAGATTTCAATCGAGGAGACGCAATCCTGATGCCAAATTACTCCTTTTTGGTTTACAAATTCAGAAAGGTCAATTGTACTCATCTCTGCAATAGTTTAAAAATTGTGATTGCAATCAAACTGTGAGTACTTGTACGTAAGCCATTAAGCAAGGCATGCTGTGTACTTTTACGACATACCGCGGCTATGCAAGCGTATTGCTGGTGCCATAGAGAGCATTACAAACAGACGGCATATCCTAAGACCTGTCTAACAAATTTTAAGATGGTGCATGGGTGAGGGGTATTGGCTTAACTTACCTAGCTTTTTTTGTAACACAGTTAGGTTATCACCCCTTCAGGAATTTGTTATAAAGATGTTTACAATTTTGATACCAGTAGATAGCTATGGTCCTCCTCTTTCCATTGATACCAAAATTAGTACCAACATACCTAGTGAGGCATTACAATGATGTAATAAAGTCTGTGTGCCAGTAAAAATTGTCAATTTCCTAAGGAAATAGGCAAACATCAAATTTTGCACTAAAATATCAGAATTTAATGTGTTTTTCAGCTCTAAATGATGGCAATTGTCTAGTTTTACATAAACAGATTTTTAGAGCCTCACTGTGCAAAATATTCTCAAAATCACAATACAATTATTGGGTGACCCCCCCCCCCCGAAAGGATGTGAAAACAATTACCTGGACGCTTTTTACGAAAGCTTTTGGCATTGTAAGGGGAAGTTCACTGGGGGGGGGGGGTTTACCACCCCCTTGATAAGACATAAGCATGTGAGCTTTACATGATGTATTTGGTCAAATCACCTGATGCTTGGGATAGATGCAGAAATAGGATACTCACTTCACTTGCCGGTAGACTTTCAGATCACAACATAGGACTAATTTGATCACCAATAAGGCAGTAGTGGCCTCCTATAGTTATACTGCAATGCCAGGTTCAACCAATCAGTAATATAAGGTATGATAGCACTAGGTTCCCAATACTAATTTTGGGGGAGGGGGGTAAATGTTTTGAAAATTTGATAAAACTTATTAAATTTTCTGTTTGAATGTCTTTTCTCTTGAGAATAGTGGTGTGAGAAACGAAAGGTTCAATAATGAGTGCTTATCAAGGCTACATCATTCACAGGGGATCCACATACTTTATACCCACTGCTGGTGGGCCCACATATAGTCAGCACAGCAAAGTCAACCTTGCTTGGTCATGTCAGTACATGCAGACAAATGTCACACGGAAAATATGTTAGCTTTCATTCTGGTGATCCCATGCTTGGTTTAATGACAAAACTCTCGTAGTACTGTCTTACCCCCTTCAAAGCGACACCCCTCCCCATGTTTTCTGAACACATTTCAAGCTCTTTTGAAAATCATAGGAGCATAACGACCAAAGTACCCATCCACTTCCCTATGGGATTTGGGTTAACCGAGTCACCCACCCAAGAAAGTACCGATGGAAATCGGTGAAGCTGCAATCATTGCAAAGGGGGAGATATTACTCCACTGATCTGTTTTTAACCAATGGAGGGTGTAATTAGCTTAATGAGTTGTGGGATAGACATTATTTTATATGCACATGTGTGTGTTTGTGTGCGCATGTGTATGCGTGAGAGAGTGTGTGTAATGTATGTACCTGTATATGTGTAAGTGCACATGTGCATGTGTATGCATGCATGCACATGTATGCATGCATGTACTTGTATGACATACTTATGACTGAGGACCTAACACAAAAGAAATTCCTTCGAACAAAAGTCCTTGGAGTAGAACAAAGGTCCTCGAAAGTATAACAATGGGCTTTATCCGTGTATGGCTTTACTTCCGAGGACATGGTTCATTTAAGTCCTAAGAAGTATAGATCATAAAAAAATGTGTGCTTGCGTGCGTGCACGGGGGGAGCAAGTGTAATGGGAGCATATGGATATTGGCCTTAAAATTTAGTGATATGCTGGATTTAAATTCTCAAACACACACACAAAAGTTTCAAATCAATTAGGGATTTGGGATGCTTAATCAGCATGATCAGTGTTCAGGACACAACATAGCCACTTAGAGTACACGGATAGTCCCTCAAAGTGCTTGATAGTACAAAAATTAAGAAAACAGTCTATGAACCCCGATAGAGGTATAAAAAAATTCATCTTACTTGTAAACAAGTTTAGGGTTGATCACATTGCACGTCTTCATGCTATTGTTTTAGAGCAAACAACGGTCATCGGAAGGAAAGCTCTACCCTACATAGCTTTACTGCATCAATCAGACAATTGCCTTTACCTTAAATCAGTAACCTTTATTACTGCCATCACAATCCCATTTTTAATGCGTTATGGTGAAACCCAGCTCAATTTTTATGTACTATTCTCTTAAGTTATGCAAGGATATGAGTAAACTGTCACGTTTCGTTCTCCATTTCCTTGCAATTTTCGCCCTACACTCCATACAAAATGATACGTGAAGTCCAATTTCATAGTAATACTTGCATAAATATTGCCTACTTTCCAACCGTTATGTCAAATTTCAACCTCAGTCCTTACATAACATTCACTCTATCACTGTTGAAGTGACTTTCAAAGTTCTATCAATACACAACTGACAGGGAAAAGAAGACAAATTCTTTCACCCAGACCTGGGCGGTCAATGCTCCTCGCTATAACTAGTGGAGTGTAGAATAATCATTGTTTCTATGGTAACATAGCATTTTGCCCATTTCCAATCTGTATGGTTGATTTTTTCGCCTTTCCTAATCAGAAATTAGAATTTATTGGCATCTTTCAGAAATTATTTTGTTTATTGGTCAGCAATGGTTTCAGAAGGTCTATTCATTTGGATTTGTTTTTTTTTTTCTTGGCTACCTGCTTATAATGTGCTCCTACATATATCCACCATTACAAAACAAAACAAATGAATCACATTGAATAGGAAGACCCTTCACAAGATAGATGAGCTGGAGCTTTGACTTGTGCATACTGAACAGGAGGTGAACTTTCCACCTGACTGAACATGGCCACTGTCAGGTGGCTATCAGTGTCAGCTAGAACAGTAGACAAAGCAAACAATGAACTTTGTCTACTCTTCCCTTACAAGGATCACCTCTGATTTTTTTCTTTATTTAATAGTTCATGAATGATTATTAAAAACAAAAAAACAGTTAACATTAAAAAAAAAAAAAATCCCTCCAAAGACCAAATATAAGTAGTTCTGTAAATAAGTTCTATATAGCATGTATGATGTAAGTTTTTCTTAATGCACTTTGCCATATGTCTGATAGCAAGTCTTCCAGACTTGCTGGTAGCCAAACATGCCTCACTCTCCCCCCCACCCCCCCCCCCTCCCCATATTCAGGAAATGGTAGGAAACAACACAGTCGTATGTGCATTTCATCATTGACGGAAAGGAAACATCATTATTCAAATGGCAACATTCCTTACCAAGCCTACATAGGCACAATAGAGGGAATTTTTTTTTTACCACAGGAGATCTTTGCAAATTTGACGTGGGAATATGTTGGATATCACCAAGTAACAGAGAGTCTATTTCGTTAAAATTATTTGTGTTATGTTTTTTATTTTTTATTGATTGTGTTGTGTTGAAGGTGCATATACACTCTTCCTCTTAACCCACCAATCACCCCATCACACATGCAATATTTGTACAGTTAGAAATGTTAGCTAGGCTAAGATATGTGTTCTTTCTGGTTACCAGAATTCTTTGTACCATAAGTATGGGCATTATAATACCCGCAACTTCCACTCACATTAAAATGGTAATAATATGGACTAATTCAACAAAAAAAAATTTCTGGCGATGGCCATTCCATATGAAACACAAAAAATGACATGCTGACATGTGTAATCGGGTGGGGCACTTTTCAATAGATTCCAATCAGTAGTAATTTCACATGTTAATTAACATTCCTTAATATAATCCCTAATATGCAAAACAAACTTAGTGTTCAGGTAAGAATACTACATTATTACTTAGTTGATACAGAACCTGTCCATGAAATTATTATTCACCTGCTCTCCTGCAGTAATGCTGGCCTACAACTTATCAAGATCCAAATGATTTCAATGTCTCTTCAAGAAAAATCTCAGAGAGCAGACAGAACATCACAACCATGTGCGAGTAATATACTGTTATTAAATAATTTGGGTGCCTCTCTCTCTTCAATTGCTGTTACAAAGCAGGCTAATTAAAGCAATAAATCACATAAGAAATAACAATATTCTATCTACTACTGTTTTACTCGATTGGAAGAGAAAGAAACAAATTCAAGGAAGATAATACCACTTGTTAAAGGACTTAGCAGCGATTTTGCTAATCCGAACATCGAAAAAATCTCAAATTCATATTTTTGTATTTATTTCCCTGGCAGGATATGCAACATAACCGGCAAGTGGTTGGCTTGGAATCCATGTATTAAAGACATTGCAGTACTTTTTATCTGATTATTTAAGATCTATCCTTGCGTATCAAAATTCCGACTTGAGATCAAAAAAGCCTTTCTGGTGAATATCCCAGATTTAGGGCGTGATTTTGTGCACCATGATCAATACAAGTTTTACTCAACAAACTTATTGATCTTTGTTTAGTTCGTTCATTGTAAAACCCAATAGCTGTTTTCTTGTAGAATTGGAACATCGCTGTATGCTATTTGCGGGAGACGGTATGACTAACTTCCTCAAATACTTCATTTTTTTTCACTATTTGGGGTTTGTTCTACATTAAAGCAGTTATATGGAATTGTACACCCTTATCCCCCTGATTTATCATTAAAACAATGGCATTTCCTTTCCACATTTTTCGATTCTCTCCTCTCGCAATATCGCTGCTAATTCCTTTAAGCATCATCAGTTTTAATCCTTTCCAAGCACCATTTCTTTTTTACTTGTCGGTTGATTTAAAACAGATGACCATTCTCTTCTCTTGACCAATTGATAAGACCGAATAAAAAACTACGAATCAATTTATTCGTCACTTTCTGCACTGGTGGCTGCCATCAATTGCAGGCAGACAGGAAAGTTGGAGCATTAAAATATGTGAGATCATCACATCCAGGGGTATCGGTTTTCCCGGAACTGATTCGTAAATCTACGTGCATACTTACTATGTCATGCCTGAGTGGACCCTTTGTTCCAAAGCACTGTGTAACCGTTATGAAAAGGTCTGTTATGTAGGCACATCGCTTGAGTTAGTATACCCGTAGGGTTACGCATGATTTTGGTAACGGCCCCTGCAAGAGGGTGGGAGAGTAATTGTTTTTGGCAACAGTTTGAGCGTTGTATTTCTTTGGGATGTTTGGGGAATGTTTGTATTTTAAAGTGGGGGGTAGTCAGTAAGAGAGGTCAAATATGGTGAGTTACTCATTATTGGCAAAGTTAGATTGCACAGTTTTGGGATGTGTGCGTCTTATGTTGATGAATTGGGATGGTTTGAAAACCCTTCAAATTGAATCCTTTTTGTATGAGTTTTAAAATGTGTGAGTACTCAGAGTATGCAAGACTTGTGTTGGGTAACATTCTGGTTTGGTGTGTAAACGAAGACATAAAAAGGAGGTTTGTAACTTGTCAATTATAAGGAGGTAGTTTAGAGGGGTAAATATTTGGTATGGTGAGTTGTCACCTTCACAGTCCAGAAAGTATTTTTGATGTAAATACTATTTCATATATTGAAAAGTAATGTTTGGGAAGAATCAACAAACATTAGTCTGTGGTAACTCGCCATATTTAAACTCTCGGAATAACCTGCCCTAATTCAAAATGTAAACTTAACACCAGTCATAACACACACCACATCACACTTTTTCTTAACGTCCTATTCAATAATATCTGAGGTAACAACTCACCATATTTTAACTCTCAAAATGACTCCCCACTTCAGGTACAAACATTCCACCCACGCATACTACCAGCAAACGCTAACATCACAGCGTTTTGCTAAAATAATTTTCAATACGTTGCTTTGGAGTGACAACCTCACCGCATTTTATCTTTTGGAGAGTTAAAATGCAGTGACAACTCAACCGCATTTTACTCTCCAAAAGATCTCCCCTTCCCTACTTTTAAAGTACAAACATTCACCACATGACTTTCCGTCGATTGATTTTTATTTTTCCGCGGTAATATTTTCTATATTATGTTCATCATTTACCATAACAACATATTTCCAGAATCATAATTGTTTTCCAATAAATTTGTCCATGGAACATAGTTCATAATTTCCAAAAACGTGTCCTATTCATTTGTATGGATAGTCTGGTAGCTAGCATGTAGCTATAATGTCTACAGGGCGGCGCCCATGGCTTAAGGGACGAATATTTTTATTCGTATTAATAAATTCGATCCAACTGACTGTTGACTAGAAAAAGTGAGGGAAAATGATTCAAATGTACCCTTTTGATGACCTCGTGTCCAGACATCACCTCTTTCCTGGATTTAGTTTTTTTTTCTAATGTGAAATTGTGAATCAAATTAAAATGATCATTTTCATGGTACTACAATGATACTCCAAAACACCAACTGTGATTTATTACTTTGTAGCCACACCTTACTTGGAAATAGCATTCAATCAGAATATACCTGATTTAGCTCTGGTCTGGTTATTATCCCCAAGGCTGATAGAGATAAATATAGGCCCTACATCTTCCTTACGGCATGAATGTACGAGAGACTAAAATCACATGCATTGATTCCAATCAATCACAATGCTTTATTTTGTCTTTTGTTTTAAATGCATTTTTCCATTGCTATCACATTCTGTGATGCTCCCATGTTCTGCATTACCACACATTATGGGAAAAACAAGCAAACTGTTAACTCGCTGTCTTAAAAAGACCAAAACAACATTTTTTAAGTAACAGAATCTCCAGTGTTAAAATACCAAAAAGCTGGAGTTGATCATGAGAACATATAATTTCACTCACTCCTAGCTGCTTTTTGCTTACGTATTCATTTCTCTTTTTGGTGGCAGGGGATTAGTTTTAACAAAACAATGCAAATTTGAAACAAAAGAACACTGCAGTCAAACCACAATCATGTAAAAACTAAATTTTTTTATTTATAATAAAGGAAAGAACTCATGTTTTTACAGCTTTGACAAACTTCAATTCTTGTTTTGACACTGTCCATTTACTGGTCTTTCAACCTTTCTCCTCAATATTCTTTGCTTTATATTGTACGTAAATTTTGCATAAAGATAGTGCGATTTGCCAAATAAATGTAGAAATGACAACAAACCTGATCTAGAGAGATTCAAGAAAGCATACTTTCCTTTCCCATCATTATTTTTTGAGATAAATGTATTGTTAATGACAAATTAAGAAATGTCTTAATTAGTCTAGATCTGTGATGTACTAGAGTGCATTAGTAGCAAGTCTTTGTTAAGGCTTATTCATTAGGTGATATATATATATATTTTCTTTTAATCAAAAAATCCTGATCCACCACATTATTCTCATTACAGTTTATTATCATGTTTACTGTTCACTGCAAAACAAATTGTTTTTAACATAAATTTGAAATGGTCACATGAACTTCTGACAAAAATAATAACTGATATCATACCACTCATGACCAATCCATTAATGATAGTTTTACATGTTTGTCATAAAAAAGACATTAACTTATCGGTTTGTAATGACGTTTACAGGTAATTTTGTTTTTAAAAACCTCATGTTATAGTCTTGAGTTGCATTTCCAAATGGTCACAAGAACACAAAAATGGTCGCCAAGTACAGATAACATACGAGCATCGTCTAATGCTTGCGTACATGCGGTAATTATCACAAAAGACATCAAGTTATCAGTTTGTAATCAAGTTAACGGTTCTGCGTAACATAAGGTCACTGTCCCTTTTCAAGATCTCAATGATTTACCCACCCTTTTTTTTCAAGATCTTGATTATGCCACTTGCTCTTTATTCAAGAACTTGATTAAGTCTTTCTATCAGATCTGGAATTGCACATCAAAATGAGTTCCCTGAGACTAAGCTGGTCTTTGTATTATTGTCCTGGCATTATTAAAAGAGGAAAAAAAATCTAAAGTACACTCAAAATTACCCAGGGTTCATTCTATTGAAAGCAAAATCACGTCTTGTAGCCAAGTGCTTACTTAAAATTCATAATCATCTTTTTCAGTAACTGATGATTATGGTGATGAAATGAAATTGAGGGACAAACTCATATTACCTGGTCAGTCAGTCAGGGTTATTAACACCTTCAATGGCTTATTACATCTTGGCTACAATGGACATGCGCATAATGATCAAATTTTATGGGGAAGAAACCTATATACTTCCCATTTTCCCCCAGTAATTTTTTTTTTAAATTGTAATTGTAAAATATTTCTCATTTCAATCAATAAATTTTATTTTTGGTTACATTTAGAGTTCAGTTTCCTATAAATGTTCTCATTTACTCATCAAGCTAATTTCAGCACAGTTGAACTCAACCCAAAGGTGTAGTCCTCAAAGTTCTAATCCTTCAAGCATAAATATTTTACTACAACAGTTATATAAAAAAAAATAGAATCATCATTATTCATTTCCATAATTCATCTGAACATCTGGTCCTTAATGTATGTAATAGACAGTCCAGACTGAGTCTACAACATGAAATTAATTTTACAACTCAATAATAATTTACAGCATAAATGTGTTTAAGTCTAGTCATTTTCATACTGCGAGTCCCGTAGCCACAACACGCACCCACACGCATGTGCACAAGCAAACAGATGCGTGCACACACAGGGTACATAAATATACATGCACACAACTGTGAACATGAATATGCAGATTTTGCACACATAGACAGACATATATACATGCATATTTATACTTCTATGCAGAAAATTAAATTCCATGCTTCCGAACGTCTACCATTTTGTGCACTCAAAAGCAGAACATGGAAAATAAGCCTACACAAACTAGAAGATCATACTCAAAAAACAAAAGTAGGGGTGGGGCTAGAACTTAGGAGCAAATATCAAATGCAATTTAATTCACCCAGATAATACTCGGTTAATGTAAGCTGAATAGTCTACACTTTATTTGTAGCAGATAAACATTAAAAGTTCTATTTTCCCATCATAAGTATTGTTCTTCAAATCAAAGCAAGCAAACCCTCCCTATACTCTGTCCAGCTCAAAGTACGAAGTAGCGATGCGGGCGTATACATTGTACCAACTTTAAGCACGCGCGTCATCACTTCATACTTCAGACAAGTCTGTGGTACAAGTCTAAGGAATTGACTTCTCTCTCTGCCTCTTTAAAAACTGATACACACGCATCCTTTGAATCTTGAAAACTGCCCTCTATTGATTGCTGAACATTGAAAAGGGTAATTTGTAGCTGTTTGCTGCAAGGCAAAATGGGTCACTGCTGAAACAATGGGCTACTCATTCATTTAATGTTGGAAAAAGATCACAAATATTGACCTTAAAATATGTATGTTAACTGGAGAAAGCTTAATATGCCCCTTCAACTTGAAATGTTGTTCAGATTAACCCTGAGTATTGAGTCCCCTTACAATGTCCAAATCTTAAATGCATTAAAGCTACCCAAGTCTAACTCAAGAGCTTTCAATCAGCATTTGGGGAAGGGGAAGAGAGGCAAACACAGGTATAAAGGAAGCTAAACATATAGGCCAACCATAACCAATTATAATCAGTTGCAAGCACGCCTGCATCCAAAATCCACACGGTTTGGGTCTCTGGACTAAATTTGGCTTGAAATGCAACTTAATTGGCCTGAAATGTAGATGAAATGAGTCACGCCAAAATTGGGTTATGCGGCCAAATCACGACATCGTCTAAAGCACTGGCCAAAAAAAAAGTGGGGAAAAAGTGCGTCCAGATGCAGACCTAAGGCTGAAATTTACCCCCTTCCTTTGAGAACAGCTGTGATTAGGGATGCAGCGTGCATCGCTGGCGTTAGGTTCTCTACCAGACATTTTTTCCCTCCTGATATCCATATGCTTCTGATCTATGTCAATTACTTGGATGTTCTGCATAGTGTATAGATTCTTACCTATTATTTATGCTGGATCTACAGCGTGCATTTTACAACTTTTTCCAGTCGTTCTTTTAAAACATTTCCTAGCCAATTTTTAAAATCTTTCCAAATTTAAATTTCCATATTGGATTCTTAAAAATTAATCAATTTTAGGTATTACTTTGGGTGGACTTTGTGATTTTTTTAAATTATTCACAAAATGTGCTACAGAATTTTTTTTAAAAATCTGGTGTCATAAAAAAGTTTAAAACAAAGCAACCAAGACATGTTATGTCAGGAATGTGGGGATTCAGCAAGAGTACACACTTGGTAACCGGACAAGTATTGTCAAAATGACCTCCTTTGAACAGAATTTGAAACATCATACAGTTGCACAGATCAACCCAACATGAGAAAGAGCAAACCAAAAACAGAGATATTGTGATAGAACTGCTTGCCAAAATATAAGGTCCATCTAAAATTTAGAATCAATTTGTATCAATATTTGGTTAGAATATTTTTCTCATCAATTTAAACTGAACTTCAAAATGTATGATGAATTGATCAAATATTGATTGATTTTCAGACATTATTGATCACACCATTAATTTTGATTCATCCCTGTTGCCTGTGTTTACATGCTCGCATATAAACATTGACCATGGCCAGCGCAAAAATACTACTAAGCCAATGCATGCTTAGTTACGAACAGGACCCCATATTAAACCTATTTCCCTCGTTAAAACATGGGAGCTTTCAACATTGGGCAATATGCAATGTTGGAGTGGCTTGTTCTCTATACATGATCGCAAGGTCATGTTGCATGTGTATGTACAACGAGACCCAGATCACATTACCCATACATCCCCATGACATTAACTCCTTGTACACACAAATCCAAGAATTGGACACCCATATTTCCTTTTTTTTCAGGAATCAACACAATTTCTAGAATCACTGCTCCCAAATGGACCTGTTATATTGGAGTCATCTTTCCTATCAATAATCAATATCACATCCATTTTTAAAACAGAAAAAAAATGCTTCAAATGCAATTCTCTAACATCACGGTATAGAGCAACCAGTTACGTTTTTAAAGTGGCCAAAGAATCCCCTAGTTTTGTCCCTTTCGCTCTTGCCCAGTGCCCATCCTGCCTATGTGAGCCTAACTTGTAATCAATACCTGGGGATTTATGAATCATTGTCGATGAACCATTTCTTCAATTGAATTCTTGCTAGCTAGGCTGCATTGCACTGCCACTGTCCACAAGACCGATTTCCCTTCGTTGTTTTCGCTCCTTACATGGAGTGTCGTCAAGTGTGCTGTTTCAGCCCTCGTCCTGTTTGTTTAATCCATGGATCTGTATGAGCTCTGTCATTACTATGGGATTCTCCTCTCAATATCCCTCTTTCAATTTCTTTTCCTCTCCTAGCTAGCTTTTGTCAAAGTTCTAGCAATCACAGATTTGAGTTCAAGTAATGCATGTACAGAATAATAGAGACTTACATAACTACTTTTCCCCAGCAAATGCACAAAGTGGATTTGTTTTCCAACAAAATGGCACAATTGGTAAACCTTTCTAATCTGGGGATAGGAGCTGATAGGTAATGATTCCATGAGAGTTGTTGACCCTTGCACCTCTCCGGTGAGTTACACTAATAAATAATCAAATCTGCAGCCAAAATTCAGTTCAAAATCAGCATTATGTAGTGCACAGAATACATTACTTTGCAATTAATAAAGTGTGTTGACTAGGATATACTTTAAAACCCATGCCAGATAGCTTTCTTTCCAATATTGGAAGGGAGTGCACCTTATAGGATACCTGGGTCCCTCTGCTTGACAGTCCCTTTCTTGTGGCCCTGAGACTACATTATTGGGTGCAATAAATAGTATAAAAAAACAATACCCAAAAATAAGGTAGGTGCTAATGAGGTATGTCTAATCCCTTTTCAACTTCCATCTTACCTATGCTTCCAACATGATAAATGCCATCTGGTTTGTCAATATCTTGAAATTACATATTTCCATAAATGTCAAACTTGGTTGACTATAATCTGGTTTGCACACCACATAGAGAACACAGTGATATAGCACTGGTGTCAACTTCAGAAGGCTCTGGGTTCCAAGCCTGCTAGAGCCAACGTGTTGTACCCATGGGAATGGCATTTTACTTGTTTTGTCAAGAAGTAACAAACCCCTTCCAGGCATACCAAACTGAGGAGTCTAGCCCAAACACCATAATACTTACTAATAGAGAGATGAGCACCCTGTGGCCCCTAGGCTTATAGGCCCTAAACTATGACAGTCCCTTAACTACCTACTAAAATATTACACATTTTTCAAAACTTTCTGTGCATGGCTGTAGGCCTACATATTGAGACACTAAGATTACCTGCTATCACCTATATAACCTGGATCCTTTAATGTAGACCTTACCTAAATTCATGTTACAGATAATGAGCTACCAGTATTTTGTAATTTTAATATGGCAAAACCATCTTACAATTCACCACATTTGATAGCTTGTGATTTTCAAGGGGCACTACCCAATTGCCAGGTTCAACCCTACCTCTCATTCCTTCAAGTAAACATGGGAGTCTGGACTGGTATTGTATTTTGCTCATCTCATCTGCAACATATTGTGGCTGACTTCTCATTATGATGCTACAAGCTCAAATATAGGTTGTTTAAGGTAAGAGGAAATTACTTGTAATCTGTGGGCTATTATGACACACGCAATTCACAATGCAATGAAATTGTTAAATTAAGGTATGGTAGCAATGGCCGTCCCATAAAACACATGAAATTACATGCTATAATTGGGTGGGGCACCTTTAACATGACTGTTTCAAACTGAGCTACCAGTATATTTTTCATATTATCATCTTCCAATTTACCACATTGGAAAGCACATGAGTTTATCATGCATCATTGCATTATTATTTCAAGAGAAAAAGGCACCTGATTAGCATTGCACAAAGGTTCTTTTTTTTTTCTGTTGTTAGTCTATGTCAACTTTGTGGTGTTGCTACCTTATTAACTGCATTCTCCAACATTAAACATGAGCCACCATATTGTAATGCCCCATCCAGACAGACACATCTTTTGACAGCACCAGAAATTGACATGCATAATATTTATACACAATCTCTTTTTGACCTGATCCAAACGGCGGGCGACTACTGGGGGGAAAAGCAGGCAACTTATTGCTGTCAGGTGGTTGGCCAACAGCAAACTGAAAACACATTCAGCAAATCATGTGGCAAGGGGTCAGGGGTTACGCTCCCAACCAGGGTAACGGGACAGAAGTACTTGTTCAGCTGCACACTACTTATGCATAAGAGGGCAGTGCCTATGTTGAGGGAGCTGGGGAGCCAGCCCTGAGCTCCGTTGGCATTCTTTATCCCCTGCACCCTGACCTATTTTGGCAGAGGTCAACCAATGAACATGAACTATTTTATATGGCACATGATCAGATGATAAAGATTTCACCTGCAAACTTTAACTGGGGAGAGGGACCATCCAAAAATAACATTTTACAGACTCCACCTTTTGCCAGGAAAAAATGGAATGGTGGAAGCAACCATGAACATTGGCAATTGAGCGAGTGATTTGAGATCAAGTTGAACCGAGGATTAGCATGCATTTGTAAGAGTAAACATTGTGGCTCAGAAGAGCATTTCCTCAGTAGGAGCCAAAATAAACCGCCTATGAAAATTGGAACTGAATTCGAGTTTGGTTACCAAGTAGAAACACTTCGGTGAATCATAATTCAAATTTATAAATTTACAAAGTTATTTACTTTTTATAATTAAAAGGAGGTCTTGGACTGAATACAACTCTGAAATTTTCATACTTTCACAGGAAATAAGACTGTTTATATATTTTCTTGGGTAGTCATAATAACTGGAATTTATTTTGTAACTTTTCAACAATTTTTTTACTAGTCTCTGCAGGTCTTCTCTTCTTTACAGAAGAAATATACAAGCAGTTTCTGGTTGGTCAGAACTTAAACATTGCACTCGATGAACGGAGATGGTATAGGCCTATTTATACTTGCTGCCAAGAGAAGATGTCAGTAGCTTCCCACAATGCATTGCCTCCAAAGGAGGTTTTGTACAGGGTACTGATGAGAATCGTTAGAAATGAAACATGGCTAAATTAACAGTATTGATCACAAACTTGCATTTCAAGAATGTTTTGTCTCTAACGATTCACGTGACTACCTATACAATAATCTCTATTGGAAGCAATGCATTGTGGGAAGCTACTGATATCTTCTCTTCTTGCTGCCTGTTTTTGATATAATTTCTCCTGGAGGTGAAACTACTCTTTCTATTTTTTTATTTATTCCCACCAGGTGCCATGCAGGTTCTATGGGGACAAGACAGCACAGTTAAGGACTCAAATTAACAGGGCTCTCCTCTTGCCATTCTCAACCCAATGTTCATCCTGTCTAAAACACTCACTGCAGTTGGAGGGTACTTGAACAAAAAACACAGCATTCTACTCAATTTCAATTTGATCATAGCAGAATTCTCATTCTTCTTCAGTATTCAAGTCAAGAAATCTGCATGACATCTCCTTCTTTTCCACTCTATCAGCTCAGCCATTCTGGTTCCTCTAACTTTTTTTTCAAAGTTCTTATTGTGAAGTGAACCACTGCTATATCATGGGTTACTTGGGTCATCAGGTAGGGATCATAATTAATTCAATCCCTTGCCTTCCCCCTCCCAGTCAGCGAGTAGTCACTTAGAAAGCAACATCTTCATCCCATACACAATATACAGGAGTTGCTTGTACTGATGAATAACACAGATAAGCTGAAACTGAGAATATTTCTGTTTCAAATCATGGTTGAATATTTCAGCTTATCTACACATTGTGAATGAAGACTATTTACAATGTCAGTGATACCAATATTTGACACCAACGATATCAGCTACGCAAGGGATATCATACATTAAAAGTTGGACTCTTAAACAGGCCACCTTAACCATATTTGACAATATGAATAATGCACCTAATTTGGTTTTAGATTACGACAAATTGTGCAAAAATATCTTTGTAGACAACCCGGTAGGTATAATGGCATATATGTGACACACGCTATCAATAATGACCTAAAGATTGTCATCCCAAATTACTCCCTCCATAGAACGTGAGAAATATTAACTGGATGAAAATATCATAAAAATATGGTGGCTGTAACAGAGAAGTAACCTGATGATTGTACATGTGTCCAAATACACCCCGAGTGATACTTGATGCGGCAAGTATGCCGATTTCCACAGCCCTTTTATCATTCTCGCTTTACCCTAGGGAGGGAGAACCCTCAGGACACTCTCCTCAATATCTTCATACATTTCTTATTTTTTCTTGCTACAAATCTTTTTAGTAGTAGCGCGCTACAAATTACCCAATGTCACGTTGAAGTTTTTTGCCGTGAGTACACTAGTAGTAAAATAAGGGTGGACAAGTACGGACAGGTTTTTCTCTCCTTCATTCACGAGTTTAGTACGGACATGGTCTCATTCATGGTTTGACTAGATGTGGATGGCTGGGCTGCTGGCTTGTTGGCAGGCATGCTGGCTGGCTGGCAGGGCTGGGAGTAGTACGTAATGAAAAAAGATTCTTTGCCTCTTCATCCCGCCGCTGCCACATCTCGCCGCTGCCGCAACTATCCATGTCTCAAGGACAGCACACCATCCGCGCAGGCACGACTGCGACACATGTATTCGCACATCTTAACTAATCATACTTCTTTTATAGTTTGATAAAATAGTTACTGCTGTGTGAGAGCTTGCAAGACACAAGAGTGTGTAAAAGACAGAGAGAGAGAGAGAGAGTGAGAAAGAGAGAGAGAGAGAGATATATATAAAAGCACTAGAGAGAGAATGTGAGACAGTGCAAAAGAGAGAGAAGGCAACAGATGCTGTATTCATTGAGCGGATAAGCCCAACTGTATTACAAAATCAGGTCCTTGAATGTAATATGTGGAGCAGTGCATGTGATCAATGTGCATGTTCACCCAAGCCTGTTTAACATGGATGGCAAGCGTGGTGTTTCATGTTACATTTTATTTGAAGATACTGAGTTGAAACGGGGTCAGATATTAAAAGGATTAAGCAGCACCACAATGCCCTATGCCTGACTTTATGGGCCGAAATGCCTCTTCATAAGGACCCCAACTTAATTGTCATAATTTCTTATTTTAATTTTTTCTTTAAAAATCTTCCTGTCTTTTTACTTGTTTTTGGTTTATTTGAATCACTTCTCATTTCATGTTACCGCATCATCTTTTCCCCTCATTCGTATCTATCTGCAACTTCATTTTGTATTATGTACCTTGTACCATGTCTCATTCTTTGCTTTTTACCATAACTGCTGCACTTTTTAATAAGTTTTCTGTGCACTTCATATCACAAAATATACAAAAACAATCTGATTAAAACATGAATTAAGCCCTATCACACTTCATCTGGTGATATTTTGTTTAAATTCATATTGTAGAAGCATAATCTATAGACTTCACCACTAAAATCCAATACATTTATTGACAAGCTGAAATTACTCCTAGGTGTCAGTAGTTCTTCTGTGTGGAATTTAAAACAAATGCTGAAAATTGAGCCTGCTAGTGTGTAAATATGTCCTGGCGCTGAATACTAGTTTCCCAACGAACGTGGTAAAAATCGTGCCCGAGTTAACCATTTTTTATTTAACCCTTCCAGTTAAAGACACAGTTTGCAGACTTGGTCATAAATTCACCCTTATTTTATCAATAAACCTGGAATGGAAAGTTTTCTTAACTGGCATCAGCAGACGAGTCCTTCTAGTATCTCTTGAGCACTGAACACAAAACAAGCCGCCTTTTCCTCTGCAATGCCCAGGGCAAACATTTCTTGCAGTGACCATCGCCCTCGCTACACCATCCGTTCTACGCCTGACCGCGTTTCTTTGCCCTTTCCATAAACATCCTATCCTACAGGTTAACTTTACCCAGGGGTTTGTGTCACTCCTTCAAATTGCCGATTGATTTTCAATGGGTAGAATAGCAATGTTTGCCCATGAAAGAATCCTAATGCGCATTCAATTGCTCTTGTCCATCCTGGACGTGACATGACACAATGGGCAATTTAGTTTTTATTGGCAATTTTTACACGTCTAACCAATGGTTATCTAGCTTTTGAGTTTGTCATAGCAGATAACATAAAGACAGTTGTTACATGTAGTTCAATAAGAACAAATATACTTAGTCTTTGGTCAATGAGCCTCATAATAGATTTTGAGCTTAAGGGAGTCACCAAATGTCCATAGGCTCAATTCAGGAAATCCAAAAATATATAAGTGTAACACCAGCAGCTTAAATGCTGTGGGTTGTATTTACAAATTGACTTCAACTCACCCATTTTCATGGCTGAAATTTGTGCCCTTTTTTGTAATCATTGTTGAGGAGCTCACCACAGAAATAATAAGGGGAGAATTCCCTAAAAAGACTTACCTGAATTTCCAGGTAGTGTTTAAGATTCAAGGATTTTGAACTCCACACTAGTGGAGCTTGGTTTCTGTTTTGTTTTGCGCTTGGATTTGTCCGAATAGATTTGGACAAATATTTGGAGAATATCCTGTTTTGGGTGTTTTTTTACATTTGCTATTTTTGTAAATATTGTTTTTCTTTTTTAAGTCATGAAAATTTGCAGTGTTTTTTTTAAAAACAATTTGATAGGTTTCTAAGTCTGAAGTCTTTTGAAGTCTGTTATATATATAACAAAACAAAACAAACGTTAGTGTACAGCAAAAACTGTAAAACAAAAACTGTTAAATAACAAATACAAAACAAACTAAACAATAACAAAAAAATGTCTTCCTTCTCTTCCTCGAAAAAAGGGCAAGCTGACTGTAGTTCACTAGATCCAAAATAGGAAATGTGTTGTGTCAACCTTTCCTTTTGTTTAATCCTGGTTCTCAGAAAGGTCAGGTAATGGTCATTGTATCACTTACTTAACACTTTTTTTAAAAATCACTGAATCTTCTCTTAAATGTCCACATTTAGAATGTGTTAAGAGTATTGGTCCATTTTTCATGTTTTTCAATATAGCATTCCAACTTTCTCCTACATTGAGGAAAAATATCCACAATATAATTGCGATTGAATATGAAAATTATTTGGCCACCACCACTACCTCCTCCACTAAAATTCTGTTCTCCAACCTCAACTTAGCTTTCTCTTATAATTGTTTTCATATATTGCCTGCATGTGTCGGACTTCATTTTTTGTGGTATATACTCTATTAAAGGCTGACTCAGAGATTTCCTAAGGAGGGCACCCTCAATTTTCAAACAAATTGTGTTTTTTTGCATGTACATAATGCTTGTCCATATACTAATCACTGTGTGAAAAAGCTAAGCTCAAATCAAAGTCCTTCATATAGAAAATCACAATTTTGTTATAAATTTCCGGATCCGGAATTTTTCTTATACACAGTATCCTATGGCACTATAGTGTACCACATACAAATGTTAGTACTGCATGGAAACAAAACATCCGATTCATCTCAAACTTTGGAATTGGGCATCTTAGGAGACTATCTTTAGTTCTATTTCACTATTTTTAATAAATACACCAAAAATTATATTTCAAAATCTCTGAGTCGCCTTTAGGGGTAAGGACTTAATTCCAGGCACACAAGGTGTTGAGGAAGAATATGAAATTTGTCATTACCATGTAACATGAATTTGTCCCTAACTTACAGGAATTTGGGGATCCAGCAAATCAATATGTAACACATGTGGTAAACCTTGCCAAAAAAGGATGTCGCAGTCCCGCAGGAAATGTACATGTTTTACTTAGGTCTTATATATTTATTTAAAATATCACTTGTAAAAAAAAAAGAAGAAAAGGGCAAGAAAGAGGAAAAAGTCAAATTAAGTTGGAAAATCAATATTCAGCAATTCACTGGGTGTAAAAGTCAGAATGGCCAATCAAATAATGACAATCTTCCAAATTTGCTCAGGAGTCACTTGTCCCAAAATGTCCCAAAATAACAACTCTGCACAATGCTGCCAGAAAATAAATTAGTTTGATTTGCGACACTTTGGAGTGCAATGTTTCATTGTATATTGCTGTTGCTGAGCTTAATTGTGTTTAAAGGGCTCTTAAATTAAAAGCTTTAATAATGTTAGGAAAATAGCTGTCTGGGAAGATCTTAACAACCAAGGGTATTTCATCAACACGTCAGTATTGTAGAAAGGATCATAGAATCAGTGGCTTTAATCCCCAAATGACCTGCAATTCATATAGGAAAATCAACCTCCAACAGAGGACAATGATCTATAGCCAGGCATGTTTGTGCCATTTTACACAACAATTATACAAAATGATTATGAATGTGTATAATTGAAGTTCTTATGTACAGGTAAAACAAACAACCAAAAAATTAAAGCATTTGTAAGTGCACTTGAAGTTTTCTTTTGTGAGTATTTCAATATATCCTGTATAAATTTGAATCAACTTCAATCAATTTGACTTTACAATACAATACACCAACTTAAAGAAAGTTGTTAAGCCCCAGGTCCCTGACTGAGCCTTGTGTGATCATACAATACACACCTATCACTGCATGGGTCAAATCTTATTCACTTCTTAGTCCAGGGATGCAAATTCGACGATAATCACAGAATCAATTCTCGCAGGGATTCTCGTAGCATCATGTATGAGAATCAATTTTCCCATTTGAATCATGTATTAAGTGTTGTCATTTCAATTAAATTTGATTCTCGCAAACTCTGATAAATTTGCATCCCTGCCTTACTGGCAGCTGTTAGATGTTATATGCTAATGCTTCCCTTTTGAAAAATTGGGGGGGTCATACAACCAAAAAATTACTCAGTGATCATAACAATGCCATCAAAATATTGACAAAGTACCAAAATGGCAAAGATCAGAATGTTACAAGTAGTGAATTAAGTCATTTATAAAAAAAGAAAATGAAGAAAAAGCAAATGCACTAAATTGGATTCAAAGAGTGTCAGTTTTAGATAGCTTTTAAAATGTATACTCTCATAAATAAAGCTATAGCTGGGTCATTTGGGGATAAGTGACATTTAATGATTCATTTAAAGATTGGTAAGACTTCAAAATAGGCCAGGTGCACTTTTCCACAGATTTCACCTATTTTTCTAAAAATGCTAGCAGATATCTTGATATCTGGCGGGTACAGATCTTATTAGGCCAAGAAACAAAAATTGTCTCAGCTTCCACCTCGCTAAGGTGTAAAAAATCACATTTTACCACATTTCTTTTTAAGGTTTACAAGAGATTTATAAAAAAAATTTAAACTGATTGAGAGAGAAAGAGCTCTAGAGAAAAGCAATATGGTCACAAAGCAGAAAAAAAGTAGTTTCAAAATGTAAAAGAAGAATTTCATGTACTGTTTGATTGAAAAATTTATAAAATTGATTTTACTATGGCAAGCAAGCTGAACAACCATATGTCACATCAGGCTTATAAACAGCATTGTACGGTTTTTGGTGAACCATAACGCCTAAATACAAGCCTAACATCTCACTTCTTTCTCTGACCCGAAATGCACACTTTTTTTTAGAATGTGACAAGCTCAGAGACTTTACTGTGATTAGGCCTAAAGCTGGAAGGTGTATCCTTTAAATCAACACTCCATAGTGGATCTATGTACAGATCTTTTATAACATACAAGGTCAGGCCAGCGATTGGAGTTCACAATGCATTTGGCCCAACTGACTCATATTAAAAAGCTTTCTTTCAAACCACCAATACAAGTATAAGCATGTTTGTCCTTGTATGAAAGTTTAAATGACGTTTTCAGTTTTACTAGGGCTATAACCGAGATTGGATTTGACACGTGATGAAATTGGCTTAATAATCAGGGATTTAAACTATCAAAATCATCATTTGGCACTGAAACAGCTACCGGTACTTAGCCACATAGTTAAACCACAGTTTCCTTGAGCCATACCAATGAAATATCCCAAATCTAGCCCTAATTAAATGCAGCAAACAACATACTTCCTTTACGTCACAATTATCATACTCTAACATTTGAGACTTCAAGAACCAAGAGGAGCACTACTTTCTTTTTCCTTTCCCCCCTCCCCTCCCTTTTTCTGGCCATTATCATCAAGGTCTTGCTCCAGTCATACAAAAAATGTTGATTTATTTTGATATCTTTGGGCAATGCAACATTTTTGTTACGTGTGGGCGGACATCTTGGAGAATGAAGTTAGAGGACGACTGGCTGCCATACTGTAATGTGTGACGGGGCTTTGCTAATTTCCTGGGGGATTTGAGTAGGGAAGGGTCCAGGGGTACAAACATTTCCTCGGGAGGGGAAAGAGGAGTCACGTGACAATTGGTCATCAAGTTCTAAAAGTAATAGAGAGAGAGGGAAAAAGTGCTGCAGTAATGTTAGCTTCATTTAGGTCAAGTAACAGTTCAAGTGTGTGTGATTTTCAATTTAGTATTTAAACGAGAACTTTTTTCAAGGAAATCGGTAGTTTTTGAAACTCTTAAGTGTCTTGGTCTTAAGTGCTTTAAGATGTCATAACATATTTCCTCATTGAGGAATTTGATCAGGTTACAAACAAACTCCTTAGTTCTGTTGCATAAACCAGTAATGTTACCAATTTTTTCTATTCTTATTTTGTGGTGGCATGAGTGGAGTAAACACAAATGCTGATTTGTTGATTTATGACAAATGACTTATTTAATCTGGTCATATTGTGTGTGTATGTTGTGCTGGAGAGCGTGGCGCACTGGTTAGGGTATTCACCTTTGGTGTGGAAGGTCCCCGGTTCCAGCCCCGGCGGGGCCACTTGCTGGGATTTAATTGGGTACTAAATTCTGGATTTGATTTGTAAGAACTATTGATTGAAACTGGAATTCCACTCTCCCCATGGTTCATTTGGACTTGGGCAAACGAACCATGAGAATACCCCATCCTTCGGAGGGGACATTAAGCCATCGGTCCCATATACATGGAGATTCACGCCTGTATATGTAATCGCAGCCAGTTTCGATAAGAGTAGGGTGAAAACCCCTGGCTATCCCAATCCGTCCTGGATCCCTGGGCATCATTGGAAAGCAGTGTCTCAACACTGAATGATCTACCCAGGCTAAATAAGACTAAAATAAAAAAAAATAAAAAATAAAAAAAATACTTCCGAGGACCTTACGCAAACAAAATACTTTAGAACAAAGGACCTCGGAAATATAACAGAGGTCCTCAGAAGTATAATGGGTTACTTCCAATGTGCAGTTCCTTTTGAGGTTATACAAAAATGTGTGTGTGTGTACCTTCAACTGAGCACACCCAACTTTTCATTATGTAATCAAGGACTTGGTTACAACCGAGGACGTCCTCATATTAAATATCTTATTAAAGTATGCTTTATTTTGTTAATGAATTAATAATGAATAATTAATTTTTAGAGTTAGCCCATCATCCATTGAAATTTCTTAGAGACAACTCATCACCCAAATATTCTTAACAGAATAAACCTACAATATCACATGGAACTGAGAGGCAGTGGGGGCAAGAAATTGCTACATGTGGTCTATCTTCCATGCAATATGACACACTATAATTCTGCATGAAATGAAGCCTTGTTCCAATTCTAATGCTAACCATTACCCTAACTCTAACCCTTCTAAACCTAGTTCCTTGGTTCTATCCAGGCAAAATATCATACACAGGAAGGATAAACCGGTTTCAGTCTACTCAAGGGAATTAAAGGATCCTCAGCTAATTTGGTGAGTTGCTTCCCCAGAATTAAAGGATATACTACCTAACTTGGTGGCACCACACACATGTATCCCTTCTATTCCCTTATTTTAAATGCAGTACTTCCCTCTCTCCCCTCTAATTAGCACCCCATTTTTGTCCACCAAAGCTGTTCCATAAATGCTGAAATTTTCATGTCATATCATGATGGAGTAAGCTTAAAAACTGGTATTTGCTACTTGTCACAATCAACAAATTGCATGGACAAAATCATTTCTCAACTTCCATCCAGGTCCTTGGTAAACTATAGTAGAATTTTCATTTAAAGAACTAAGTAAATCATATTTATGCATGAAAGGGCACTTACAGACGCAACCTTGTTGTGACATCCTGTATTAGCTGTCATCAATATACTGTTTAAGTGGGCACCACCATATTTAATATGAACCTGGAAGTGAACTGGAAGCTTACATGGCCATTTTTATTGATAATTTGTCTCTAATAAATGCCCCCTCTCAGAAAATATAATTCCCTGGGATATTATTAAAGAGAAATTAATTCAGTAATGAAGAGGGGTAATTTTGCTCTATTCTTAAAAGTTTGCCTCATAACCAACTGAAATCTGGGATTCAAAGAAACATTCCAATCTCTTTATCAATATGCTAATTAAAATATGACTCTTCATGGGCCTCTCTCTATAAAGGGCAACCAGAAGGGATCAAGACTTCACTTCATCCTGCAAACAGGTCTATACTAAATACAAGAGTTTTTAAAAGAGCAACTTGACCAGGTGGTTGGTTAAGAATAACCTTCCTAAATTAAAAAAAAAGTGTGTTATAACACACTTTCTTAATTTAGGAAGGTTATTCTCTTACTCACATCAAAAACACAATGAATTTCTCTGAGAGAGCCTCCACCCTTAGATATCTTTACATAAGTCAAATCAATCCAGAGTATAGATGGGTAAAGCCCCAATAGAATCATTTGACCCAATTGGCATCCCAATTCCTTCAGTCCAATAAGAAACTGCCACAATTTGACTAAAATACAATGAATATGTGGAAAAATCAAATCTCTAATCATTTCTTGTAGGAGTTCAAGTCCACTTGTAACTGTACTGCTGAAAGCAAAAAAATTATCTCTAGTTTGGTCTTATTACATTTTGGCATTCAAATCGATAAATAAAATCAAGTTGATAAATAAAATCAAGATGTCCTTCGGCTAGAAGTGTTGGATCTTTTTCTACGCAGTTGTGTCTTTGTGATCAAAATGAGTTAACCAACTATACTTTACAAAGTAGGGCTTATTTCAAGTCATTTTTACATGTAATGTATCAAATGTCAATGTAGTAATCAACGGAACTGGTGATCAGGACGTGTCCAGATTCATATCCCCTAGGGATTTCGGATGTATGAAGTGTACATGTACTTTAACACTATGCTTTAAAGGGCTAGTCTACCTATTATTAACACAGTGGCCCTTAAAGGGACACAAATATTTAAGAATCATGACTTTCCCTATTCTATAGCAGAATTTGGAATATGCTGTGCCTAACTATGTCGCCACTAAATGTCATGTTCAGTAAAGAAGTCAACTGTGTTAGGGAGTGTGCCCAAGGCTCCTTGTGTTCAACAAGTCCTATATATTCAAAGAGCTTCTAAGTATGTGGATACAGTAGCTAATTTTGTACAGGTTAATATCTGGGTTAAAATGACCTCAAATGATCCCTAGATGACCCTTGACCCTATGTGTGGTGAGGTCACATCTATGTGACTTTGGGCAAGGCTTACTTTTTCCAAGTCCTATTGAAATACATCAAAATATGTGGTCAACAATAGGCCAACTTAACATTTTTACAACTGACACATACACACATACTATTGCAGGTGCACACATGTGCACACACACACACATGCATACACACACACACACCCAACAAAACTCATTTATAGTTTGCATCCCGGCTGGGACAATAGAAGTCATCAAACTTGGACTGCAAAATTTTGAAATTTGATAAGACAGAAATCCTATTTTTTTTAAGTGTCAAAACTGGAAAAGAAGTAGTATCCCATACATGTGAACACAGGTGGTGAGAAAAAAGGGGAAATCAATTGAGTAGGGGATTTACAGGTTTGGGAATTATATACTCTGCATCAGTATTTATACCACTATACCCCATCCCCTCTGTTTGTTTGTTTAACAAGTTTACATTATTGGAAAACTCTTAGAATTTTGACAATCTTATCATGTTTCCTCCTCCCCCACCCCCTCCCCCAAATGTCCATTTCAAAATAGGTGTCTTTTCATGATAAGAAACCAACCGACCGATATTTGCCACTTTCGAAAAAGGGAAAAGGGAAGGGGTAGCGTCAGACAATGGGACGGCATACCTGTCCATACTTGTATCATTCTCTATCTTTAGACATTACAAAATCTGACGTCAGCACTCCCTACATTACCCTCCAAGATAAAATACATCACTGCAAAACCTCAAACGATTTTCTTCCCTTGGTTCTAGAGAAAGGCAGAGCAGTACCAAAAAAAATTGCTTCCTTGCACTTGCATTATCTTGAACTTTTCAGCAGAACAAGTGGAAGCCATGTAGGAGTAATTGATTTAATTCGTCATTTTGTCTTCTCTTGGCTTCATATCATAAGCAGTTTTGATTTGATCGGGGGTCAGTGGTACGTGATACGTCCTCTGTCTATACTGATATAATATTTAGGCCCTTGCAGCTAGCCAGTTTGGAGAGCTAGCTGTTCACTCCCGGGCACGCCTCATTAATGATCACCAGCAGTCCAAACTGGCCTAGTTACATCTCTCATCCTTACGCTCCTCGCTCGCTTCATCCCCTTGTATTCTATGTTATGCCAGGATCCCCTTGGATTAATCAAATCACCAAGCTTTGTTGTTGGGGACATTGGGCTAAAGGGAGACCGAATGTTATCATACTGATTATTCAGACTGTACTTGATTACTTTGGCTGGCCGCTTTTTTCCCCTTTCTTTTTTATTCCTCTACTCGTATTCCATTGGCAAGGCATCGCATCCCCCTTTGCATCTCTTTTTGCAAATGACGCTGTGGAGACGAGCTTTATCCAGGGGCAATTTCTGCCAAGTGACAGAACGTAAGACTGATCGGATTCGAAGCCAGCAAAGTGTTTAAACAAAACCCAATTTTGCTGCCGTTTCAGGCCAAAATTGGCATTTTTAAGAGACAACAAAAACTCAGTGATAATGATATGCGACTGCTACATGTATCATGCTTGGGCTCCTACCTATGAGCGTCAGCTTCCCCCCTCCATTCAACATTTTTTCAATTTTCACATTTTGCTATTCCAGCATGTACTCCAAAAAAACATGGGGTTATTTAGGTCAGCCGTTTTTGACTTGACTACTCTCTTAACATAACGACGTACCCACTAGCATTTTCGAACGCAGCTAATTTTGGTGAAATTATGGAAATGTGCCAAGATGCGTATGAATCTATAAAGACAATGTGTTAGGGCCTAGCACCCTGGCTTGCCATCAGCTTGAAATGCATTCATATAATGATGGGCTCATTTGTGGCACATTCATGATTCCGTATCAATTTTCACCCGTTTTTTTTTCTAGTAACTTTCACGTATGAACGTACGTACGCACTCGTAGATAGAGGAATGCGTTAAACAGCCAATATGCAAACTATAGTGTGTGTGCATATATACATGTGTGTGTATCATAAAATTATTTTTTCCTACAAATGTTTACCACGTATATTCGCTTGATCTACCTGATAGGGAAAGAAGAAAAAAAGTTTGCCAGTGTAGGATATTTCCTGTAGTTCAGTCAGGTAGACCAAATGCACGTTTATCATTGTATCCTGTTTGAAATTGAGACATTTGAAGTAGAACTGTGATGCAGTGATCTAATCAGATCACGGCAATAGAAAATGTCATTCTAGTTTTAAATGTGATTCAATAAACATGATTATTTGTTCTCTACTGCTGTTTTTCTTACCACAATATTGACAGTTAAATGCACTAATCATCTTTTAGTGATTATTATTGTTATGGATTCCCAATTTGTGGGGAAATCACTTAAATCCCAAATTTGAACAATAAAAGAAATCTGTTGAAATTGGTATGTGGATGGATGTTTCTTGTCTGGTCTCGTTGTGTCTGTGTTAGGTAACTAGCATTAAAAAAATAATGGCTCAATTAAATTTTAATAACTAACTTGGGATTTCCATTAGCATGACTTGAAAGAAAATCTACCTCTTACTTTTTTTTCTTTTTTAATTTAATTTCATTCATTTTTTTATATTTTAACAAAGATGAGTGGTAGTAAAGGTGGGTATTGTATATAAGCCACAATGTTTAGTTGTTATTGCCACAATGTTTAGTTCACTATGATTTTGTAGACCTGAGGCATATATGTTCATATCTACCTGGTGAGTCCTTTTATGGTATACAGGCGCGGATCCAGGGAGGGGGCGGAGGGGGCGCGCGCCCCGGTAATTCTGCAAAATCTTTGCAAAATCAGCCCATTTTGGACCTTTTTTGGACAAGTTTAGCCTTTCAGCCCCCCGGTAATTTTGACGTTTTTCAAATCCTGGATCCGCCATTGGTATACACTCTTAAAAATACCTTGTTAAGTATGTCTTAAGAGGTTTCTGCTCAAACATTTGACCATCTGGCCAAATTTACAAGAATTTCCACTCAATTTTGACTAGAAATGTTGAGGCTAGCTCAGTGGTGTAACTATACTTTCTCAAGTGAGGGGCAGCCAGAATATAACCTACGAATAAATGAAAACTTAGCAATAAATAATAAGAAGGCAATAGTTCACTTACAGCCACGTTCTTTCTTCTTTTCTCACTGGCCCTTATTTCTTTTCATGCAATGGCAAATGTCATCATCAAGCACTTACCTTACAAAACAAATTCATCCTTGATCTGGGCTATTCACCATGCATACACAGACACACACTAACACACACACCTACATACATGTACACACATACATACATACAAACACACATGTAAGACAGAAATGTAGGAAGCGGCAACTGCTAAACCAAACAGTCACTTAGACACACGTAGCCGTTTTGTGTATTGATTTCTGAAGAGCAAGGCTTCTAGGCAAAAAGGGTGAGAACTTGTAATTCACAGAATGAAAACATGGCACCCCTAATCTGAACAGGTAGTTTCACAATTACAATTTACAATCACTTGAGCAACCAGCACAGTAGTAGTAATAATAATAATAATAGTGTTTCTGGCAAACCAAAAGAAAAAAAGAAAAAGAAAATTGGAAGTGCGGTATATTTCATAGATAATTGACATTCATGAGAAAGTGTCACTTTCCTTGACATGATGTCAGCATTCTAATCTGAGAGGAAAGCTTAACACTCACCGCGTCGCTCGTCAGCCATCTTGTTGAGTACCCGGGCATTTAATTTGTCACCAAAAATCAGGCAAACTATTTTCTTTCATTACTCTATTTTTAATCAGCCTAAAGAATATCGGGAAGAATATGTTCAAGAGAAGACCAACATTTCCAAGCTTAAGGGAGTAAAACTTTCCTAAAATGTCCCCCTCCCCTCTCTTTTTATCATTCCCCCCCCCCCCAACACACACATATATACATTTCCTCCACGTTGTTATAGGTCAATCCTTTGGGGACATGGCTTATGAAGGCCACACCGATTTGTCAATGGTTGTCAAAATCATGCGGAAGTGCTCTCACATGCAAAATATTAAAGTCTTTTGCATGCTACAGGAAGCCAGCGAGTTCCCAAGCCTAAAATGTCACAACATGAACCACTGAATGGGGGCTAGCATTATGATTCAGTTCTAGCCCCCTGTTTTTATTCTCTCTTTCTTTTTTCTCTTTAAATCAAAATAGTAAATGTCAACCAGCAACAGTAGGCAAGGCTAGATTATTAAACTGTATTCATGAAGCTTCTACCTGATTTCTGATTTCAAGAAAAATGAATCATAAATTTGTAAAGCGTGATTTTGGATTAATAATTGAAAATCATCACAACTCTCATGGCCAATTGCTGAAAATGTCATGCTTGTTGGTAGAGTTTAGTAAATGTGCAGATAGCAATGCCTAGGGTATTGCTGTAGTTTTAATCAATTTCTGTGTGTTTCTCTTGCGAATATGAATATTAGGAGCAAATCAATCAAGTTTTAAAATGTCATTTAACACAACCATGTGAATAATCTTTAACTTATGCATGATAATTATTTTGGATAGAATGCTGTATAAAATGGAACCTGATTTGACCAAATAGGTCAATTTGGGTTTTTTGTCTACATTAGTTTGTTATGAACTTGTGTAATATGCTGTCAAGAGGAGGGTATATAAAAGTTGTTTGAGAACCTATGTGGAAATATAGCTTCAGGGTTACCATAAAACTGGTTCCCCAAAATCATTTATTTAAGATTTTGGGCAAAATGAATGGAAAAATAAATTGTTTCACCATGCATAACATCAGACAGTTTTGTATTACACATAGCATGTCACAAATTATAATATTTTCCCAAGTCCAAGTTTATTTTGAAAGCAAAGTAAATTTGTCAAACATCATACATATTCTCATTAAACTGTTTATTTTTAGATTGTTTTCCAAATCAGTGAATCAGTTGTCAATTCTATATATCAAAGAACAGAAATATGAAATGGGCAGTTTACTGGGTGAAAAACAACTCTAGAAATAGTGAACATTTTCACATAAATTCAAAAATCACAATCAAGAAAACTTCAGTTTAATTTGTCTATCAAAACAAACCCTAATACTGATGTTACTTGTTAGGGGATATAAAACTGAGTAGAGAATAATCGATATGATTGGTATTTTTGAAATCGGGCCGATTATGACTTTATCGGTACCTGATCGGTATTGGCAAAAATTCTCATTTTTTTACCGATTTTCTATACCGATTAAATTAATATCAAAGAAGTCTAAACTTGAATTAAAACTGTTCCAAACTAATGGCCAAACAGTGAAAATAAATCGAAACTGAAACAATCAATTTATTATTTTATGTACACAAGAGTGTGTATGTTGTTCCTAACTTACTATTTCACATTTTAGTGGTTTACCTAAATCAATCTTCTACTATCTGGCAGCTTTTGGCTGTCAAAAAACGGTAATGATAACACAAAAAAATACACAGAAAAAATCGGAATCAGAATGAACCGATTTTGAAATTTTAAAATCTGTAATCGGTATAACAGATATTAGGGTGATCGTTTAGACAATAAAACTGAGCATGGAATTTGAACTAATAATCATAAACAGTTAATGTTTATGAAGGCTCAGTAGTTCACTGGATGTTCTTTTATACTACACTCAGTCATTACCACTATCGTATACAGAGGGTCAGGTGGCCTACATTTATCTCGGACATAGTATAATCGTCACACAATAGAACAGAGCGGTCTATTAATTCATCATACTGGCAGCTGAATTCAACAAACTAAAATAAATACTTCAAATAAAACCTTTTATGTTAGATCCATTTTGGTTGCCCAGAAATATATAAGTAGAATAAATAAATAAAATGTATAATAGCAGTTAAGTCTTAACTGGTGAAGCAGCCCCACACGGGAGGAGGAAATGAGCAAAAGGGCAAGCAGTATTGGCTAATTACTACGACCACTATTAATCCCATGACATCAGTCCTAGGATTTAATTCAATATTAATCACATATCTCTAAGCTACAACACTAACAAATCAGCTATAACAAATATTACAACTTGTGATACACAGCAGAGGGCAAACCGCTCCATTCACAAAAAACGACCGCAATCTCTAAATTTATTCTGTTATAAATTACAGACTAGAGCAAGTGATAAAACATTTTACTTTTTTTTATACAAGATATTGTACCAATCTTTGAATTCAGATAAACATGTAAAGCTCTTGCTTAAAGGACTAAAATACTTAAGATTCCATGGACATTTATTTGTGGATAAAATAGATATTGACCAAGGCAGGAGGGAGCAGATACCAACTTCTGTAGTAGACAAAGTGTTAACATGCATGCTGCCAGTAACAAAACTACTATTTGCCCAAGCCTTTGTTTAGGTCTGAACCATTCAACTATTGTTGATGCTAAAATAGGTCAGTTGTAAAGTGATACTTCAGTTTGCGGAATAAGATACATCAAAGAGTTATTGCCAAGATTTTTATTGAAAAAATCAAAGTGGCATATTCCTCACTGGTAGTATTACTGGTGGTGGTGTTTGGAGATTGAATGATGTTTGGCATCATTTTATTTTGAAGAGGTTGGATTTAATTACATGAAAATATAGGAATCAGTAATATAGTAATTAGCAGCAACAGGTAATTGAGCTTCATTCTTTTTGCCAGTTAAGTTGTGACTGTGACTGCCTGTAGGCAACTTCAATATCAATTTGATGGTACCTCAACCCCTATACCAGACATCGCATGCCCTAAAAAAATAAACCTCGAAACAGTCAATATGACATTAAGACTAGGATTTCAGGAAAGGGCTAGGATTAGGAATCTAGATTAGGACTAGAGTTTGAAGGTTTTATATCAGAATTTAGTGTTAGGGTTAAGGTTTATGTTTAGGGTTCGGGTTAGGTCTAGGGTTAAGGATTAAGGTTAATTAAGGTTAGGACTAGCTCAGCCTAGGTTAGAAAAATTGTCCAAAGTGACCTCTCTAAAATTGTTACCAATCCTAACCCTAATCCTAGCCCTATCCATAAAAGTATATTTCTTATAAATCTAACCTTTAACTCTAACCATAAACTCTACTTTGTTCAATAGGGAGACTGCTCTATTCCCACCAGGGTTGAGGTCAGACCTAAAAGCTGAACTGGGGTTAAAATTGGATGTAATGTCTTTTTTAAAATTTAGGTGGTCTGCTCAATATGCTTTTCTTTTTAAAGCTTTCCCACTGATTAAACATATAAATTTATGCATCACTATAATACTCAATCCAAAATGCCATTTATTTCAAGATACCATTTTAATGATGATCAGTAATGTGCCATTAAAACCAATAGGTTACTGTGCAAATATCCCGGTAATAACCATAAACAAACTGTAGACTGCCGCATCTCATGATAATGGAATCCAATGTTGCCAAAATATTTGTTTTCTTTTTCAGATGAAATGAGAAATACCAAAAATTACAATGATACCAAAATCTCAGTTTGATGTGGTGGGCTCGAGGCAGAGGATCGGGTGTACCCCTTTAAATCCCAAAACTTAAGATTTTGCGGAATAACAATTCGGAGCTTTAGAAGAATAATAAGTTGGCTTAAGGGTTAAGAGAGATATAAATTAAAAAGCGGTAACAGCTATTAATCATAATAGCATTGCACATTATTGGGAAACTTATATGAAAAATGGCAATAGACCAATTGTTCTTTAGTCTAGGAAACCCATTGTATTCTGTTAGAATCAGTAAGCTCCCATACTCCTACTCATCATAGATGGGTTATACCCCAATGTTGATTATCACAGTAATTATCAGTGTCCTAGAAAGTGTACAATCTGACATTGTTGACGCGGAAATCGTACTACACACAGCAACTTTTTGGGCAATGACATTTGTGTGACTGTATGTCGTTTAATGGGTCAACGCCCAATTTTACAGCAAAATATACCTTGTTTTCAGCAATATTTATATCTGTTTAATCTCAAACTTGATTTCCATGAATTATAGTGAATTATGTTACCCATACAGAGGGGAAATTGTAACGTTATTGTTGTTCATTTCCTACCAACGATTGAGCCCAATTTTGAGAAAATGTCAATCTATTTCAATATAATACTGTGTTGATACCACACAAAAGCCAAAATACAGAAAAGTTCAAAAATTTGTATATTAAGTGACTCCTTTTTTGTTTTTTCCCTTTTTCAACAGATTTTCATAGCATTCACTTAAAACACTTTGACTTTAGTGTGGGGGCAATAACATGGTGAAAGCATTTAAATTAAAAAAAATCAACATTTGAATGATATTAAAGGACATTTCCTTACATAACTTTACTTAGAACTGAATTATTTTTTTAAAAATGTTCACTATCTGCTGCGACAACACAAAAAACTGAAGTGAAATCATTGCATCTACATATAAGCGCAATTTTGATGATGATTGTTCACAATTTTATTCACTAAATTATACACATTTTTAGTTCATTTTTGGTGAAATTGTAATGTTGAACACACAATTACTTCATAAATACTTCTGAGAGATAAAAGTGCAATGCCATCCTTGTTCAGATGTCATTCTTTTTTTTTCCTTGAATATGCACAATACTGAAGCCTATTAAGATGAGTTCAGCACCAAATCCTATTTGCACTCCTCTTTATTCACTCTTTTAAACATACCTAAAGTCACTTGCACTTTTATGGCCACATCTGCCTTTTGAAATGGGCATAATACCTTCCATGCCAAAGTCATGTGTAAAATCACAAAAGAAACACCTTTGGTCATATCCATATGCTTGCATACACTATGCCACAAAGGTGTTGTTTACTCTTAAAGTAATATTTGTTAGGCGGGGGGCATTTTCAAATCAACGGTAAGAAATGCATGTCTCTTTTTAGAAATTTTAAAGGTGAGAGGGAGGGGGAAAGGGCAAAGTGTTGCAACTGACTTGCAGGTAGCCAATGTTTTGTTTGTGTTCAATTCAGCCTTTGGATTGTTAGGAGTTGTATTATCTAACGGATGATAAAGTGTGAGAGAGAGCGGTGTTTTAAACCAATCCCATAATGACATGGCCCAATGTGCCCATACTGTACTGTAATATACCATATGTCAGTACTTAAGGGATAAAAAGTGCTCAGAAAGGTTTTAAGACCACTCATGATCTGCTAAAAATTACTTAAGTACTTATGCTTGTGGGCCCAAAATTATAAAAAGTCATGGGGGTTTTTGAGCTGCGAAGCAAGCTCCTACAAATCGCCCGGAACCTCTGTTAGTTAGTGTGTCGTGTCGTTCTGTTCGTCCTTCCGTTCGTTACGTAGACATTAACATGTAAAAGATGTATCCAGTGATGCTCAGTTTACAGCTGACGCGGTAATTTATTTCCATCGCACGAACACGCTTATTTTCGCTGATTACCAATACAACCAAACTAGCGATTGTTGGAACAACGCTTGTGTTGGTTCGACCTACTAAGTCAAAGTTCCTAATTAATACGCCGGTGTATTAATAAACAAATATTAGAAATGTCGCAATATTACTGTGATAAAACCCGGATGAAAACATCCATTCGTCGTAGAGCAGTTCATACCCGTCTGCATATGGAAATGATTCTATTTTATCTTACAACGTACAACTTTCTGAACAACACACATACCTGACGAATTTTTTTGGATGTCTACAAGATCACTTTCACTAAACCGGAGGGGGCCCGCAGCGAAATCGTCGACAAAGGTTTTTTTTTTTTTTTTCACATGGCTGTTATGTTACGTAATGCTGGATCTTCGGTGACATGTTTCTCTTGGCCATCACTTTTAAACAACTAAAACTCCCGCTATAAGGTTAATGTCTGCAAGCTTTTTTTTTTTAAATTCATCCCTGTTTTAAGTTTTGTGTTAGTGATAATGAATATTACTTGTATGAGCAGTTTCTTAATGAAATATTACAATTCGTTTGTATCTTTTTTTTTTTTTTACAAACACAAACATCTCCGTACCATATTCAGTATTAGTTTTTAACGGTCGAAAATGTTAAGTCCCTCATATCGTGCCTGCCGATCATTGTCATAATTCCTTAGTTAAGTAACGTTGGGCCCGTCAGTTCTTGATGAGAGACCAAGAAGGGCACAGATAGGGGGACAACTACTTTTTAAGTTGCAACTAATGCCTAGTCTTTATTACCATGTTTTTGTTTTTGCGCTCTTAATTTTTACTAAGTCACACCCTGCGTTAAAATTTTTGAACTGAAAGAGCATTTGTTTACAGTTTCACTTCTTTTTCATCGTCCTTGAAGAGTATAGTAAGGGGCAAACTCACGTGCACCAACTTCCGTTGTTATAGAATTCTTTCATTGTTTTCCTTTTTTCAAAATAGGAGAACTAAACGATTACGAAATAGAAACTGAACGCTATTAATAAAAAGACTGATATTTTGATTAGATTTTTAGTGTTTGAATTTTTTTTGGCCACTAATAGTTCATTTGCAATTGAAAATGTAAAAAAAACATCTTTTAATATTATGTTAAGAGAAGATAAGCGTTTACAAAATAGAAACTGAACTCTATTGAATAAAAAAAACTTACTTTTAAATTATTAGTTTAGGTCGTTTTTATTCCTAATTAAAAAAAATTGGCTATTATATTTAAAGTGCAATGTAAAAATGAGCCCCTAATCATATATAATGTATGTATGTTAATAATTAACGAATAAGAAAAACACCCGACACACAGGAAAAAGTGAACTATGAAGAAATAGGAAAGAGAAGAAAAGTGTCTTTATTGGGGTTTGAAACAAATTGACTGTGTACTCTTTCATGGGGAGGAGGACTGGGAGTGACTCTGCTTTTTTTATGACACATCATACTCTCTTAAGAAAGAATGGTAGTCATGAAACCGAAATCGCAGCAAAATTGTTGGCTAAAAAATATGGACGACAAAGCCTGTCAGTGTAAATTTAGATGTCGGAATGGTCCCCCCCCTAATTGAAACCCAAGAGACCCCCGTTTTTCCATACCCCAGAGAGTCGGTGCCCCCCCCCCCCCCGAGATTTGAACAAAATTTAGGAAAAAACAGGGGGGGAGGAGGGTTTTGCACAAAAATTAGGCGGTTTTCAACCAAATTAGTTCATTTTGTACTGTTCGCCCCCCCCATGATGTTTCGACCCCTCTATGATTTACCCTGGCGCCGCCCCTGCGCCTGCCAGTCGTGGGTTTTTTGCAGTAGGGACAGATGAGCCATTCGTGCGGCCAAAGTTCTTGAAACCGGCTGCTTCAAATATGGTCTGGTTGAGGCCAGAAATAATGATAATTAATCAAAATAGTCCTTTTTAAAAGGACTAAAATGTACAAAAGAGATGTCGGTGTTTGCTTATGGTTTAAAAGAGTATAAGAATACAGATGCCAATGCTGAAGTAAACTTAGTTGCATGATGCCTGATAATGTATTGTCAGGTGTGCGGTTCCCGGTATCCAGGATGATAGTCCTTCGGGACGTGTTACGGTAATAAAAAATATCAGAGGAATTCGATTCTAACTTTTGATACCAAAGGAGATACAGCTTATTGCTTGTGATGTTCATCTTTCCTTGTGTACAATTTTCGGGGTATTGTAGATAATTTGTTACAAAAGGGATTTTAATCATTTACCCTATTAATCTTAGGGCTAAATGATGTTTGCTAGGATGTTTTATGAGCAAAATCTGCCCGAAAATGTGCCCCATTTTGGTCGACCAATATTAATTTTGAACTCCCACAACCTCACGTGCTATTGGTTCATTCGCAGCTTCCGAGACATTCTCGGTCTTGTTATGTGTTAAGAATGATTTTTGTGGCATCACATGACCTTATTGAGGTGAATTTCCCAAATCTGATGCATTGTGGGATGGATTCAAAACACCCTCTCTGAAGTGGGAGTGAAAGGAGGGAATAAAAAGATTTCTTATCCTGTGACACCAACTGTCAATAAGCTTGGTCGACGGATGGTTAGGTTTGAAATATGGTGGTGGAAAGCAGAGAAGAGAGACTCATTATGCCACTTCTTAGCCTAGTTAGCTTACTTTTTTGTGCCCAACTAAAATTAGACAAACTAAGGAGGGGTAAATCCCCCCTACAACACCCCACACCACACTCAATAAGTAAACACATTCAAGTTACGACTGGTCTCTAGTCATTTCTTGTCAGTCAACCAATCATGATTAGTTTGACTTGCAACATTTTGATTCAGCTAAGCACTGAAAAAGAGACTTTCTTTTTTTCTGTACAGTTCTACTGCAAGTTGCATCAGGAACCTTTTAAATTTACAGGAAATCTAGACCCATGGGACATTATAATGAAATGTTGAAAAAGATATAGAGGAGGAAAAACCAAGGGCTTTTCACATTGAACTTGGGAAAGAAAAGGCAAGAGACATATATATAGACAAGGTTTCTAGTATTGCATAGTAATCACTCATATTAGGTTCAGAGGAATTGGGTCGAAATGACATCATGCTTTTTGCCAATGACACAGATTCCAGATGTAATGATGTATAGTGTTGCAATCTCTTACCTATGGTGTAAATCAGTTATCCTTGCTCTTTGCTGAGTGATATTCAGGAAAAGGTGCAGGTTGATGACAGCATGGTGACATTGATGTTGTACTTGTTTGTTTGCTGTTTTGTTGGTATTTTTTGTTAATACCATGAAGGATTAGTGATGTGGCTTCAAGTGCTATGATATAGGATTAAGGTTGAGACTATTCAGTGATGACTAGACTTTCTACAGCTTCATAAACAGCAAAATTGCATGACCTCCAGGCAGCACTTTATCCAGATGGACAATGTACAATGGGATGGGGAGGGACATTTGCTCAATTACAACATCTTCCATTGCTAAAGCCAGGGGATGATAACAACAGGGCGAAAGTTTCAGAATCCCTACTTTTTGGGTATGAATACTTGACATGTATCTTGGAAGCACCCAGCTACATGCCTTTCACATGTTTTTATTGAAATAAAATGCACCATCTTGAAAAATAAGGTGGAAAAAATGAACCACTTTGGCAAATTTACACCCTGCATAAAAGTAAAGCAAATTGCAAACTTTCTGGCAAAATATAACAATTGGAATAAGCAGGCATGTGTTGTTACAGGGGCTCCTTGCTCCCTGCTCAAAAAAAATCTCAGCAAAAAACCTAGCATTCATCTGCAGTTGATAAAAAGAAAAGTGGGAAGCATGGAACCGGCCAAACTGGAATTTGTGGCTAATGCAGGGCCGTAGCCAGGGGGGGTGCGACGCACCCCCCCAAAAATTTTTTTTTTTTTTTTTTTTGTGTAAATCAGTTATCCTTGCTCTTTGCTGAGTGATATTCAGGAAAAGGTGCAGGTTGATGACAGCATGGTGACATTGATGTTGTACTTGTTTGTTTGCTGTTTTGTTGGTATTTTTTGTTAATACCATGAAGGATTAGTGATGTGGCTTCAAGTGCTATGATATAGGATTAAGGTTGAGACTATTCAGTGATGACTAGACTTTCTACAGCTTCATAAACAGCAAAATTGCATGACCTCCAGGCAGCACTTTATCCAGATGGACAATGTACAATGGGATGGGGAGGGACATTTGCTCAATTACAACGTCTTCCATTGCTAAAGTCAGGGGACGATAACAACGGGGCTATAGTTTCAGAATCCCTACTTTTTGGGTATGAATACTTGAAAATGTATCTCGGAAACACCCAGCTACATGTCTTTCACATGTTTTTATTGAAATAAAATGCACCATCTTGAAAAATAAGGTGAAAAAATTAACCACTTTGGCAAATCTACACCCCTGCATAAAAGTAAAGCAAATTGCAAACTTTCTGGCAAAATATAACAATTGGAATAAGCAAGCATGTGTTGTTACAGGGGCTATTGCTCTCTTCTCACTTTGCAAGCAATGTTAAAAAATCTCAGCAAAAAACCTAGCATTCACCTGCAGTTCATAAAAAGAAACAGTGGGAAGCATGGAACCGGCCAAACTGGAATTTGGGCGAATGCAGGGGCCGTATGCCAGGTGGGGTGCGATGCACCCCCCAAAAATGACAAGGTCCGCTTTATTATGTTGAAGGTCCACTTTGGCATTCAGAATGTGGATAGACGTGAAAATTTTGGGGAAACCGCTAAGCGCAGCGAGCCGAAAAATTTTTTTTGGTACGCAAAAGGTCCGCTTCTGGCAAATCCGCACCCCCCGCATAAATTCTGGCTACGGGCCGGGCTAATGCAATCAGTACAGGTCTCAGGGTCAAGGTTGGTGAACTTAATAGGTCAAGGATAAAGGAGGGAGAAGAAGGGCACAATTGAACTTGATTATCCTGCAGTTTTGGGCTATGGTTTTGGGTCCCTTTTTTAACTTTGCCCTTGGAATCCCTACAAACTGTTCCCAAGAAATTCTGTTTTGTCACTTTCAGTAAAAACATTGTCCAAAAATTGTTACACCATTTATCTGCATTTATATCTAGAATGTGAATGCGAGTTCACTGATAAAGATGTCATTGTTCAGTTTCTTTGATGAGAATAGCTTTTATAATAAAAAAGCAGTTAAAACACACAGCAAGTGGATTACAAAAATAAAACTTTCTAAAATGGAAAGATGGTTAATTTTAGAACTGGTATCATGTTATAATAGTCTATTTGCGTTCTAAAAGCATTTATCTTTCATCAAGTTCTTTAAACATCAATGTCTTAAGAACTAAGCATTTAATGGGCCAACAATTTTCTTCATCAATTTCATGCATGCCTACTTTTTTCCCTTAACAACACCATCCAAATTATGCTCCTAATGGCTACCTTCATTGCTCACATTTTAATTTTTTTTAGAACCGTATATCAATTTTGAACTTTTTCTCAAGCATGCTCAGTTTGTATGCTCATGTACAAAATGGCGGAAAATGGGCTCATCTCGGAAAATGTTGTTACATAGCACGTAGGACCAGTCCCACAAATGAATGTGATCATAACACCTATGGGAATTGAAGATCATTGAGATAATAGCTGATACATTGCTATTTTGGCTTTCAAGGTCTATGCATATATAGAAAGGAAAACAACAAATAAAACTTTTTCACATTTGTGCAAGTACTGCCATACTCATTGGAATCACACTGTACACTCTCTCAAAAACATTGATTTAGTGATTAGTCCACATTACTCTTTTAAAAAAACTCAAAGCAATAATATTTAATGTTTTTGATGAAGCATCCTAAATTTTTTTGCACAATTGTGTTTGCAATTGGTAATTGTGTTGGTAAACCATACCTGTGAATGGCAAAGCTTAAAATTATGCATTTGTCTCAAATCGGGGATTACCGATTCTAATTTAATGTCCGCCGGAAACATCTGCAAATTTTGTCTTTTTTGTTCATATGAATTGTGTCCGGATGTTTCGCATGCTTAACAATCACTGTTTCATTGGGTCACACATGGTAATTTTAAGGTCATTTTCATCAGATGGATTTATTATATACACAAATATTATATAGCAGGGATTGACAGCTTCTGCAGGTGTAGAATTTGAATCAGAAAATCCCAATTCTAATCAGGGATTAGAACTGCCATAACTGGCATCACTCAAAAATGAAAACAACAAAAGAACAAAGGAGGGGGGAACCTGAATGCCAATGAGTACTGGCTGGGCATTTACTGCTCAGCAGATCACCAAAATCAGATTGCCGATAAGTGCCGGCTGGTAATTAGAATCAAGGATTCCCGATTCAAATTCTACATAATTGTGTAAAAAATGTCAATTTGCTGTCCAATATTAATGCAATAAACCCATCAGGTGAAAATAACGTTTTCCCCGATTAGCTTCTAAAAAACTTGGATGTAAAATGGAATGATATCCTTTGTAATAATACTGGTGATGATTACTGTATAATATATTGATACCATTGATTTGATTTGTATAATTATGTGTTCCACTTACTGAAAGTAATACAACAATTTTGAGCTTTACTATTCACAGGTATAGTTTACTATCAAATTATCAACACAGATTTGTATGTATGTATATGTATGTAAATGTGTAATAGTCAGATAAAAATTTTGGAAATTGGGGGCACTGCTTCAAAACATCTGCTTTATTGCTTCAATATAACATAAATGTACAGAAAGAAACCATTATGTCTACATTTCAGTTCATTTTATCTACAAATGTGCAATTATGTCCTTATTAAAACTAACAACTGGACACATTTGGAGTTCAACAAGTACGTACTGCTCACCAGGCTCAAGAGAGCACACCGGTTGGGCTAGTCTTCATTACCCCATTTATCTTTCTTTCCCTGTCGATGATTACATCTTATCACTTATAGTAATACCGTTTGCAAAGTAGCAATTATTTGCTTATCACAGAGATATTTCAACCCATGGAGCTTATGTAGTCTTGTTTGTCAAACACTATTCCCAGCTGCCATCTTAAATTGGATAAAACATTTAGCAGCTTCTTTGGGTAAGCAGATTTGGGTAGTTTGTATTTTTCTCTAGCTCTAGGTGAGTCGTATCTGGGGCAATTCTTGTGTCCTCATCCTCCTGCCTACCTGCCTACCGTTTCTGCCAATATTATCTTCTTGAGTTTAGTGTTTTTCAGCTCAATAAAACCTGAAAACTTCACTGTAAGTGGCAGCTGACATCTCATCCCTCCCTTGGCTGTTTTTTTTTCTTTTTAATAATCTTCGAACAAAAAGAATCTTCATTGTTCACACTTATTTGAAATGAGCATGAAAAGGAAGACAAATGGTCTTAATTGTTCACTCTTGCATTTGAAAATTAATAAGAATGTTAAAATTGTGGGAAAATTGAAAAAATTGCAAATGGCAAGAGACCATTCCATCCCATAGCTGATTTTTTATTCTTTTAATCAATCAAAAAAGGTCTTAATTGTTAGCAGTATTGAAATCTGTAGGAAATGACAAAGGCCTTAGCTGTTAATCAAATGATATTCAAATAAGAACCATTATGCACAGTCTTTTAAAGGTGCAACGAGAAATGTTTCCTAGGTACAAAAATTGTAAAATTTCTAATTTCGTATAGGAGCAAATACGAAATTAAGCCTATGTTTTACATTGAAATATAAGCAAATCAAAATCACCTTTTTTCTCTTTTTAAGACATTTTTGTAGCCAAATACAAGGTAAGAAATCTATTGAGTGTCTCATCTATATGAAATTACTATTATGACACAATATTTGGGTGTCTCAAAATCTCTCATAGCACCTTTAATAATTTGTAGACTTAGATTAGGCATTTATTGTCACTGTCTATTTTCAATGGCCACCTGCCAGAGTGGCCACCTATACCAACTTATAGAATGTCTCATGACAGTTTTCCTATATAAGAATGTATGTGATATGCATATGCAACTTCTTTCTTTCATTCATCTTTTCATTCTTCCAGACAAAACAGACAATTTCAATGGTGGTAGAGAAATCATAATCAAGGTTAAAATCAGGGAATATACTTAAGTATGGTGAACTAAATACAAACATAGAAAGTTAATGTTTATTAAATCTGCTACTGTTCATATAACAACTACCTAACTGAAAGGTTATATATACTGGTTTTTGACTTAAAGAGAAACCATTTTGTGTTCTTTATGACATTGTGTAAAGTGAGTTATATATTTATTTTAAACTATGATTATGTAACTGCCAATTTATTATCTGAATGGTGCTCTACCTATACACATTCTAACTTTTAAATCAATTTAATTTTGGAAATATCAAATTATGCATATTATGGTTTAATTTAATGAAGAATGCTTTGATTTGTCAATTTTATTAACATTTCATATCTAATTCCGAATTTGGCTTAGGTTACCATAAAGAAAATATACTGTGTGAGAGAAATAAGACACTTGCATTTAATGGTTAGAATCAAGATCAGAAACTATTCAAACCACAAGTCTGACAGGTCTTTGATTGTCTAGTCAAAATGGAAAAAAATATTGTCGCTTGAAAACCTGATATGAATGGAAATATCCCCGATGACCATTAGCTGTTATGTTTCTGATGGATTGGTACATCTTGAGCCATTTGGAAAATGTCCCTCTAAATGGGCAATTTTCAAGGAAAAAAATAAGCCATTTATTAAAAATCATTGCCAATTGAGGCATTATCATGACAGATATTGAAATATGAGCTTTGAATAGGCTCCAGATGAGAGGACGATTAGAATCAACACCGGGAGGCAATATGCGAGTGCGTGTGACCGGATATCGGTTTGCCTTCCCCTTCCCCCCATCAGTTAGCGATTTTGCGCCGTCGTGGAGAGGAGCTGGACGTATACGATTACTGCCTTGTAAGATATTGTAGTGGACCCTTGGCCATCGGTTAAATCTGATAATATTGTCATTCACTGAGTGAATTGTTAGTTATCACTTGGCCGCTTGTTCGCCTGCCCCTCCCGACTCGTTTGCTTTGACTTGCCAAATGAGAAATGGCAGGGAGAGGTTTCAAATGGCAGTGTTCAGGGGTTTGGTCTGCTAATGTGTACATTTTCACTTATTAGGCATGATTTCTTGACTATGTGTCATTTCTCTGGCTACTGATGGATCAATTGGGACAAATTTGTACTCATATAAAGAGTGTACACTCAGGCTAAAAATGCAAATAAATAACAAAAATGCTCTTCTGGCTTTAAATCTTCACAAGGTTTTAAAAAGTGCATGTCTCCTTTTTTCACTTTTCCCCTTTTTTCATGTGTGGGTTTTTAACTCTACTGAATTGTATATATTTAAACAAAATCTGCCAATTAGTGCATATTATTATTAAAACAGGAATTATTATTTTTTTAAGAAAAGTATATACAAAAATCATCTCCACTTACAAAAATAATTTAACCATGGGTATGTAGATTTTGTGAAATGGACAGAAGGTATTTTTTTTACAAAAATGATCAAACAATTTTTGTACATTTTTTAAAAATTTACAAAACAATTTTAGTAAAAAAAAAAAAAAAAAAAAAAAAAATTTTATTATAATTCATTATAATTTAAGGAATATATTTCCCTGTCATTCCTTGGGCTTGTGCAGTATATAGAGTTATTTAAAAGTAATGCTATGCTAGAAAGTTTGTTGAATTGGATTTTATCATCAATAAATAGCACTGTTCCCACCCACACCAGATTAAAAGCTTATCCCAATAATATTAAATTAATATATTTACATAAATGTGCTATCTCAATATGCCTCAATGTTGCTCAATATTCTATTCAAATGCTAGTCCACTGGAATGAAACATATATTACCAGTCTACATGTCTTAAAAACAGTTATTCTCATTGTCTTTGGATGTAAATTTGGTCAACTGGCGCTGGGCTGTCAGCTGCTACTGGTATTTGCTAAGGGCTTTGTTTCCCTGGGAAAAGATACTTTTATCAAATTTGTATAAAATTTCATTTTATTATTGTTATCAACATATGAGAAGATTTTTTTTCACTCCTTCACTCAGTCGTTGCCCATACGTGGGATTATATTAGATGGTGTGTTTACTGATTCTAGAATGCACTTATTTTTACGTAAAAATATTACAAAACAATATGGTCATGGGGTCTTAGATGTTGCCTTCTCACCAATATGTAAGGATCCATTTTTTCTTGCTTGAGTAGAAAACATCAGTAAGTGAAGAATTTTTGTGTGAAGATATCTGAAAATTGTTTGTTCTATGACCCCCTCCTGCAGTTCTAATACAGGTACAATGTGGTGATGTATGTTGAGTACAATGCATTGTGGGATTGCTCTTTCATCCTCTGGAATTACATTCTCAAAATACTACTTCCTGCATACCAGATAACACTAAATCTTAATGGGTGTAAAAGAAAATACAATTCAGGCCCAGAACTGATCAAACAGACTGAGCATCAAGTCCCAAAAAAGGTATAAAAGAAAATACATCCCACTCAAAATGAGAGAGAAACTAAGGATTCAAAGCTAAAATGGTGTCACATTCAAAATATATCCCATCCTAACATGACTGATAGAACCCAAGAATTTGTTTGGTAAACTCAAGACTGTTGTGTTTTGTTTTTGTTTTGTTTTCAAAGGGAAGTAGAGACTACATAAACCAGTAAACCATTTTAAGATCACATTTTAGTATGTTCTTTTTTATTGTAATATTCAAGCTAAGAGGAGCCACATAATGATTCTTAGTCTAACTGATGATGATGAGGATGGGCATTGTTCTGAAAGTTTTACATTTGCTGACTCATCCCCAAACTGCTACAAAAATCCTCCTTATTTCTTCTTTTTTTCCCTCTTCTTTTTCTACATTCCCTGTCAATGCTAATGACCTTTAGAGTTTTGCAGGCCCCTTCATGAGTTTCATAGGAAAGAGAAGAGACAGTTCACAGTTGATACCATCTCACCATCTGTTTATTGTGCAAAACTACTCGGCCCTATTATGGCAAAAGGGCGTAACTTGAGTTACGCCCTTTTGCCTTGAAAGGGCCACCCTGCCAAACCAATGCATTTGGGATACATTTTTCTTTTCAAATCATTGAGGCCTAAGTAATGCTAAAAACATTTTTACAAAAATATGTATCCCATAATTCATTGTTTTTGAAGGACACCCTTCAAGGCCAAAAGGTGTAACTCGAGTTACGCCCTTTTGCCATAAAAGGGCCGTACTGGTGGACCAAGTCCTGACAAAATGTGCTACATGCAACATTTTTGTCATGTTCCAGCTTTCATTGTTATGTTTTCCATAGTTGATACATACTATATGAAATTCATTCTCATGGTGTGATGCAATCATGGAAGCATGAACTTTTTAATTCCACATTGAAAAACATCACTTTTGTAAGGATTTTATCATTTTGTAAATTATCAAGGGTAAATTTGACCAAAATATACAAATGTGTTACTTTCACTCTTGATAATGTGCTCATTTACATAATTTCTTTCTACCAGCTCCTTAACAGAACTAGTGCAACCATATGTTCCAGGGCATCGTGGGCTACGCTCTTCAAAGCAGGGACTTCTGCAAGAAAAATCTGCAAAACATCAATGGGGACAGCAGAGTTTTCAGGTTGCAGCCCCACAGTCGTAGAATAGCTTACCTGACTATGTGAAACACTCAGGCACTGTAATATCTATTCAGAAGAACTTGAAGACATATTTGTACTCCGAAGCATTTGCTTGAACTCTCTGAACTGTATTATACTTACAATGTGACTCTTTTCTTGTATATATTTTTCCACTCCTTAATAGTATTTTCATGTATTTTACTGTTATTTTGGTTGTTGTGCAGAGAAGCGCCATGAGCGTCGCTTGCGGCGGATACCGGCGCTTTACAAATGCCGTTATTATTATTAATGCATTTATGGATTAAGTCCAGTCTTACTATAAAAAGGAATATCTAGCCCTAATATGTGACAATATCAGGGTTTCATCTTGCATATGGCAAAGCCAAAGGTCATCCAGAGGGCTTTTTCCAAGTTTGTCTGATTTAGCTGAAACTTGGTGAAAATAATCTTTGTATCGGTCAATGCATAGTTGCGTACAATTCGTTAATTTTAGAGTGACCATTTTTACCACCCCACCACACAGACACATCCATATGAATTGACCTGCAAGCAGATGACATGAACTGCCCAGAGAGTTACAATATGGTACTGTTATTTTCAAAACAGAAAACAAATTTGATTTGGGATCCACACATTCATGGTTTGTGAATGAGGGGAAGTTCACATGAGGTCACCAAGGTCACATGAGGTTACCAACATTTGTGACACTACCCAAAGTCCATACAAGTGTCATTAAAATTGAACAATACATGTGGAAACACCAAGCTGTTTGAAAAATCTGACCATTTTTGGACCATTAGCTGTAATGACCTCTAGATGACTTTGACCCCACTCTTAAGGGGGCAACTCGTGGGGCACTACCCATGGACCATTGCATGCAAGTGCCATGAAAATGTATGCGTGCATGTGGGAACACATTCAGGGTTAAACATTTGGGTCAACATTTTTACCACAGACACACAGACAGATACACAACTAAGCAATCTCTATGTGCCCTCTTACAGACGATAAAAAAGTACAAATAGAGCATGAATAAAGCACTGCTGCATGCTGGTTAACACAGAGAGATGCCACTTATTTTCACTCCGACTGATCCTAATTCAATACAGAGGGCTCTCCATCATTTTTCTTTACTACCATGATTTATTACCCCCCACCCCCACCCCACAATAACGGAGAAGATTATGTACGCCTACAATGTGAACTCCTGTGTCAACAAAACAAATTTGTTGTTAGTAACTGACCACAAAACTGAATGAGCAACAGCAACAACAAAATGGTTAATACCATTATAAGCCACTTTGGTGTGCAATAATTTGTCAATACATTTACTTGAGTTCCTGCCATATCAACAAAAAATATTGGCAACAGCTAGAGTATCGCTTTATAAGTTTCCACTTCTCCTCAAATGCAATTTTACAATCCTATTATCCTAGTCCCCATTTTTATCCTGAACAATTATTCCGAACTTTGACCCTAACTGGCAGTTACAACAAAATATAGGAACTGTGTTGTTTGTTTAGTACCACCACTCATTTGTTCCCATCCTGGTCCCTATAGTGAAGAGCAGAAACAATTCAGATCGGTTGCATTTGAAGCCCCTCAACATTCAACCAGGGTGCAGGATAATTTGCTCAACATTATTTTACATGAGACTTACATACTAGAACTATTTTACAAACTGGAGTCAAGGATACTCTTCACTCCAAATTTATTAATTTGTCCAAAACTTACATTCACTGAATACACAGCATGTGCAGTCTCTTTGTTATCAGAACATATGTAAATGAGGTACTTAATATGCAAAATTGGCAATGACCGACAACATGCATGGGTAATACTTAGCACTACTAGGGAATATGTATTGTGAGTTAAAGGTCCATGGCCCGATCGTTAATAGCCTCGTTCCCAGGGACCCCAAATTTTACCGGAATTGGTCAAAATTTTGGTATCAGAAGAAAGCTACTATTTTTCTCATTTACCCTGTGAAATCTTAGGGCTAAAGGATGTTTGGTTTGGATGTTATGAGCGAAAATGTGCCCCTTTTTGGTCGACCAATATTAATTTTACACAGTACTCTATGGGAATTGCAAAATCAAATCACGTTTTTAGCTCTCACATCAAAACGGGTTGAAATATCGGGGCGAAACTTTACAGATGGGATTTTGGGGTGAGGGCCATTCTATCAAGATGAAAAAACTTATAGACTTAAATCGGGCCATCCCCCTTTAAACAAAACAACAAACTATGACAACACATGCCAAACTTTTTATCACCTCCAAAAGCATTTTGAGAATAAAGAAATAGCAAATCATAATTGTAAACATATACACTGGAAATCACAACTTCTCCTAATCTTAAAAAATTCAAATCCTATGCTCTCTGTCCTCTAACCTTTATCAGAGGTGTCAAATTGAGAAAGAAAAAATAAAATTCTGTTAACACTTTCTATTATACTGAAAGTCTTTGATTTTGGCCATATACCAGGGGTTCTCAATAGGCGGCATGCGGGCCAAATCCGGCCTGCCAACCATTGATTTTTGGCCCTCGATTTGCTCAAAAATATAAAGGAAAACATAAGAAATTCAGGTGTATTTGGCCCTCAAGTAGGGAACTTTCAAATATGTTTGGTATTCTCTGGCCCTTCAGCTAAAATAATTGAGAACCCCTGTGCTCATTCAGAAAAACTCTAGACTAACTGTGGTTATGGGACTTATGCTAGAGGTATCAAATTCAGTTAAGATTGTGACTGATCCTGTGGATGCCAATAGGAAAATGAACCTAAACATGTCAGCAAAATGAACCTGATGATGTTATTTCCTTTTCCTAGCACAGGTGTTATTTTTCTTATAAGGTGGTTCTTTTAAAGGTATATTTTTTATTCAGTATTGAAAACTGCTCCCACTATGGGTATAATGTTACTGAAAAATGTATACTTTCACTGAAAATTCATCCGGTTCACTTTCAGAACCCTGAAATGAGCGTGGGTACCCAACAGAGCCTTGAGTCCCTGAGCTATTACATAACAAGTTGTGTACACACTGACCCTGTGATTTCTTATATAGGTCAATGTTAGACAATGACCAATCTGTCCAAATCACTGTGATGGCATTATTCTCATTGCCCTTTGCTTAACAGGTGGTCACCACATGGCTGCTCCCAATCCATTTCAATTACTAATAATCTACTGCTTCTACTGGACATCAATTTCTAAAACCAAACAAAAGAATAAAACAAATGAATAACCTGAATTTGTGGGTAACAGATGGAAGTGTAAGCGACATTGCATAATGGTACTAGTCCGCTTACGCTCCCTGCAGGCAATGGCATTTTTATTTCTGTCGGTTCTTCTTCATGATGAACAAAACATAAATTCATCAAGGAATAATACACCTCCCGTGCTCTATGCATCAATAATGCTCTTTCATTGTGTCCACTCTGTGGCAATGATGATCCTGCTAAACTCATCGTCATATTTTTTTATTTTCATCATGCTTTTAGAAATGACAAGAATGACAGATCGGTCTAGACTCTGCAATTGTCTGTTCTCCCTGCATTAACCGGTGAACCTATCTATCTATCTGCAGGTTGCTTAACCAAAGTTTATTTGCATAATCATACAGATTAATGGTATGGCCATCATGGTATTGGACGGTAGTGCTGGTTGTGATGGTAGTGGTAGTGGTAGAGTTATTTATGGTGGCCATTGGATTCCTCTTTGTTTTGGCGTTTTCCTCTCTACGGCTCTCTCGCTTTCATCTGTGATAAATTAGACGTCTAGGCAGGTGAAATATGTCGATAACTGATGGGTCAACGTTTCTGAGGTTACAACCAATTCAATTTTGTTTTCAGTGATTTATTATGGAAATTGAAGTAATGGTCAACAATGAATCTGTGCCGTGGATTCATAGCAATGGCATTTTATTGCTAGACCTTTTCAGCCGCAGTATACTAGCCAGTGAATTCCAATTTAAAGAACGTGCTATTTAATTTGATTACTTGAACTTTTTTTTAACTATTTCCATATTCCATATTCAGCTGTCAGTGCTGAAAGTAGCTTTACAACTTCACATGTACAAATATAGTCTGAACCATTGGTTCTTAAAATAGCTCAGTTAGCCATGCTTAGAATTGGCAATTTTAGAAGTACATGCACCTGTGCATGTAAACTTCAAAATTTACATTCAACAATGTAAATATTTACAATGCACAGGCTAAATGTACATTGGGATTCGTGCTACTGCTGCTAACTTATTCCATCACAGAAAGACTCTGTACGTTTAGACTATTGACAATTGGCTCAAACTTTATCTCATTTCAGCATTCCCTGCCTTTCTATGAAATAAGCAAATTGCATAGTTTATGACTTCACAAAATTTAAATTTTCCATGCATGTGCATGCAGGATACAAAGTTACATGCACAGAGAGAAACTACATGCACCGTGCATGTGTGCACCTGGGTAATTCGAAGCCTGAAGTTAGCAGTTATATTTGCAATGGATATATGACAAACCCTTCAATGGTGACCTTATTGATTCATTTCAAAGGCCTCTAAGAATGGTATTTGTGGTAACTTCAAAAACATTATGTCAATTTCTAAAAGAGGGGCAGAAATATGGAAATTATAACTGAACAATATTATGATTTCTTTTACTTTAGTTTCTTTTTATTGGACTATATATCAATGTCTTGAAGATCCTGCTCAAAGCCCAAACATGTTTCAAGTCTTTCCCAGTCTGTTTCTACTTTGTTTTTTCTTGAACTCCTACCAGACATAACACCTTCATTCTTACTGTACTTGAACAAATGGACATCATTATACAAAAGTTTTTTTTTTTTTTTTTTTCTTTCACAGACATCTAGAGGCAATTTCGTTGGTTTTCTTTTTTACCGGCTCAAAAATTAATGTTAATTTTACTTTTTTAATCACAAAAGCAAGGCAAAGGATGAAAAAGATGATTATGAAGATTATGAAAACACGACCAACAAAAAACAACAAATCAAAATTGACACTCTTCTGACATGTGAGATTAAGCAAAGACCATGCCAGCATTAAGGGTACGCAATTGTATTAAATACTTCATGTGTCTTTGTCATTCATTTCTATTTTTATTCTTTTATTATTTCTGGTAAATTTCTGGTAAACAGTACGACAATTTGAGCAAAATTCTTTTACATTTTGGAATTTTTTTGTGAATGTTGAGGTTGACGCCTTAGAGGTATTTTCATGATCTACAACCAAGCCTGGAAAAAGTGCGGGAACTGGAAACCTGGTTCCCGGGAAAACTTCCTATTGGAGGGAGATTTTTGTCATGTAATTAAGAAATACATAAAATTGAAGGGAAATTTTGCAATCTTGGAGGGAAATTTTGATTGTGTTCCTGGGAAATTTGGCATTTTTTCCAGCCCTGATCTATAACATCAACATAAAATTTAAAAATTGCCATTTATATATCTTGGCCTAATTGATATGTGTACCTAACCTTACATGGAAATTTAATTATTTCTGCAACAAATTACAACACATTCGCTTATGAACAAACCTTTAATCATAAAATAAAAACAAATCAACTGGGATTTGGGAATAAACTTATTTTTACTATATTTGAACTATAAACAAAAAGCAGGTCCTTAAATCATGTTTTAATGCCGAGTACAAAACATGAATTCAAAATACTCAACCCACTTAAAAATGAGTTGCTCATAAAATTGATCACATTCATTTGTCAACAAAACACTTCAGTTTTTAAGAAAATTTGAGCCAAAGATTCAATAAAGTAATACACTAAATGCATCATTCCTTATAGCTGATCTCATGATTTCTTCAAAAATAAAGTGAGAACAATGGTATGGCTATATGCATTCAATTGGCAATAAAACTGCCTAAAAATACCAGTGCTTTTGTTACCACCAGTAGCTATTAAGAAAAGAAGAAAAATAGGATGCCAACTGCCTAGATATTGCTCACAGCACATCTTAATAAACCACCAACTCTCATCCTTGCCTCAAGTTACTTAAAGGGACACAAAGAGAGAGATTTTCTAAGAATATATTCTCTAAATTTGTACTTGATTGGATGTAGAATACCACTTAAAAACGTTTTAGAGGTTTATTGGACAAAACAAGAGGTTTATTGGACAAACAAGTAGAAAAGAAACTAAAAAAAGTTTTGAACTTGGCTGCTAGATCTTTAGCCCTATAAAGAAGTTTCCTTAGTTTTTCTGCTGTGCATGACAGAACATACTACATCATCTTTCTACAACATAAAAATAAGGACAGTGGCCCCAAATAGGTCGTCTAATTATGTGGTTAAAGAATAAGTGTAGAACACACTTTTGAGCATTACCTTTCAATTACCAACACAACTGTAATAAATCTCACAAATTTGAAAATTGGAGGTGCTCTTCAAAAAATGTGCTGTTATTGCTTTAAAGTTTGAACAGATTAGAATGCTTTCATATATTTCGGCTGGTTTATTTATTTTTTTAATATATGCCAATTGTTTAAATTGGCATATATCCTTAAATCCAGAGAGAGTTTCTTAAGCAAAGTCCAACCTCTTGAAACAGTCTCTAAGGAGGTCAAGAGAGTCGCCTTGTGGAAAGAAAGACTTGCCATCAACCAGTAACATCTATTGGTATTGAACCTGGTGAGCATCTCCCACCTGGAACTGAGTCCTCATGGGCTGAGTGGCGATGCCCTCCAGTCACAGATTGAGATCCAGAACTGGCCGATCTAAGGTTTCCTTGCAGAAGTGGGGAGCAGATACTACCTGTGGTTGTGGAACAGCACCACAGACAATGGAACATCTCTTGGTCTGCCCATTGCTGGAGCAGCAATGCACAAACAAGGACCTTGCGGAATTCAGTGAAGCAGCCAGACGTTGTACCCATCCCTGGCTGGATCATATTTGAGAACCACAGTGTTTGGATACGATAAGAAGAAGTTTAAATATTAACATAAGAATTTTTTTTTTAAAATGAAAAAGGTTGCGAAGAATTACACATGACCTGTTCCAAACCTGTAGAAAGGGAATTCTTAAAGTGTTGCCTCAAGAGATTTTATGTCTTAACAGTCATCACAGCACAATTTATATATTTGTACTAACACGCAATACAATCAACATGTTTAGGTAGATAAATCAGAATAGAGAAAGAATTGTATGTTGTTGAACAAGAAATATGCATCCTAAAAAAAGAAATATGCACCCTACTTATGTGGATGTCATCACTGAACCACAATGTAAAACACCAGACATTTCCTACTATTAAAATTAAGAATCAGACTAGAGGGACTAATCTATATGAATCATGCAACCATTGACTGTTAAATACCAAAGAAAGAATTAAGAATTTCAAAACTAATTCAGTAAAGGAACTTCGAGGAAAATGACTTCATTTTGTGAGAAGTTTATCTTCACATTTGCCAGAAGCTTTGAGTAAAAATTAAATGATATGAATCATCAATGATTATAAATGGACAATTTATTATGATATCCATTTGCAGTGAGCTTAGGTAAATAAAAACACATGGTAGTGAAAAGATATGTCATTTCAAAATCTCCATCTACCCACTGCTTTTCACTTTTCCTGCATACTTCATCAACCTCAACTCTGCAGCCAAAGATCCTCACAGGAATACGGCAAATCACCGACATCATCCACATGATTGACAAAACTTTTGCATGATATAATGTCAATATGGCAGTGCTTTTAGTTGTCACATGTGATTTTCATTTTATTTTCACTATAGCTTACTGATTTGCTCAAAATTTCTTTCTGCAGAGTTGTTTGTTTTGGTCAACCTAGCCAGTTTTGTTCCATTTTCTCAAAATCTACAGTGAACTAAGTATTATATTATGCTCTGTTTAGTGCTTTTGTCTAATATGGACCACGACTATCTCCTTTATCATAATCCATACATGTCAAAAGGCATGCATGTCACACCTTTTAGCACATCAATTATACTTACTACAGCCATGTATAGGATAATGTGACCTTAAGATTTATAGTATAAACTGACTAATAGTCATGCTATATCTTCCAGTTAGGAGGCTATGTGAATCTTGTAGGGAATGCTTTTAGGAGGAAGTCAACATCTCGTTTTCAGTCTTACAGCTATGGAGTTATGATCTCAGACAGGCATAATCTTATATTATGCTTACTTCTCGCATCATTCACCACATTAATTGACACAGGAATGTCATTTTGAACTCTCTTGTGAAGCATTTATTCTACCATGCATGTATCACACTCCGTTTTTTTTATATATCAGATTAACTGTGGCAAAAGACCACTCAGTAAATTTAACCTTTACAATATAAAGTTTCAGACAATATTTAAAACTGCTATTATTAAATAACGGTCATTATTGATACTCATAAATTTCCCAGAACAAGCTCCATGACAATGTTACAACCACAGTGTATGGAAAATTTTGCCTCCATCTTTGCCAAACAAACATTCATACAAGCAACTCTAAGTGAACTGGTCTCTAAGCAATTAATAGGGTGCACTAGCCCGTGGCCTATGGTATTTACATTTATTGTGCTGTGTAAAAAACACTTCTATTCAAGGCAAGCCCTTTTTGGTGTCCACTCCCACCTAATGATTGGTTTGAAGGACTTTTTTCACAAGAGTGAAATATGTTGTTTCAAAGTCAATATATTATTTAAAATATGTCTAAAATCAGAAGTGAAATATGTTGTTTCAAAGTCAATATATTATTTAAAATATGTCTAAAATCAAATTTCTGATGTTGTTGTTTTACTTTCAAGAAATATAATAACTTGAGATTAATACTTAAAATACACCATTCTTTGTTGACTGAAGCTAATTTCACAGTCAATAAATTAATCTTTAAGAGGATATTTTGCTTGTGGGAAGTGAAGTTTTGCTTTTAAATGACCTATCAGTTGATACCTAAAACCGACAACTTTCAATGCATCTTCAAGGTTACATACCATAAGTTTGCCTTTATTCCGATATTGCCAATTCCAAGTAAAACAATAATCATTTTTTAGCAATTTTTTTACTATTTTGGTGACAAAACTTACTCTTTCGTTGTAGCCTCTTCCTTTCACCAAACATTCAAATATGATTAAACAATCTGCTACAGTATGTTTTGTGCCAAATAAGGAAGTCTTAATTTTGTGTGAGAAAAAGTAAAACATATAAAGGTGTAACACAGAATAAACAATTGCTACTTGTATACCACATATGATGCAACCAACATCCACTGCTATGTGTATATACTTGACCTTGTATTTTTACAAAGCAAGTAAACACGAAAACCGACTGTTTAGCACTGGACACACTCATACCTGCTGCCATATCCTCAACATTGGCATTTACATTGAAGTTGTGACTTCATAAAATTCAATAAAAATGCCTGGTATAATATCCATTAGGCAATCCACTTGCCGTGAGGCAATGTTTAAGGGCTATATATAGGATGGACATCTTTTTATATTATGTTTTGGCTGAAATTTTGAAGGAAAAAAATTACTTTCACAAAATCAAGAGGAGCAGGGAGTTTTTTTGCCATAGGAAGTATGCTTGAACTTGGCTCACTTGCCTACAGCTCCCCCAAGGACTCCAACTTCTTCAATAATTCAATATAGTTTGTCTCAGAAAAATGGCATGTTTTGGATTATTTTTTAAGTATGAAGAATAAATGTTTGAGTCAACTCCACTACCTTTTACTGATTTGTTGTGCTAAATCAAGTTAATGAAGTGAAATGGTTTTAAAGCATGAACATGTTTCAGTGCTAAATTCTGTGTTTTTCACCAACATTTGGTTCACTAGGCCTACATAACCTGTTACTGCCTCCACATGTAATTTACCAAAACCCAATTCTTCCTCATTCTTAATAATAACACACACAGTTCATAAAGTATGTCAAATCAGTAGGGAAGTTCCCGGGTGGAATTTACCCATTCTATTAAAGAGACATGAGGAGATTTCCAGAAAGAAGCGCCCCCAAATTTTTGTTGAACCCCGGTTTTTTTTTTTTTTACCATATTTGAAATGGCTTACCAAATACTAGATCACACCTGAAGTGAATAAGCCGAATACGCCGCCTTTATGTAATAAGATGATGATTTAGTAGTTTCTGTCGTGCACGACAGAAAGTCAAAGCATGGTTTTCTATGGGGAACGATTACGGTAGCAGCAAGTTCAAAACAAGGTTTGCGGTTTTCTTTTGCACCTGTTTGTCCAATAAACCTTCGAAGGGTTCCCGGTAGGTGGTCTACAACCGATCCAGTGAAATTTGAGAGAAATTTGTATCCTAAAAAAATCTCCTCCTGTCACTTTAAATCAGCTATGTCTCTTAATGCAGCTATTGAGGTGAAATCAATCAGCAACTAAATACAGTACATTATTAATTGAAGTTAAATAGTGAAATACTGGAGAGTTATGTCAGATTTTTGAGACACCTTGTAAGGCTATTGAAATGTGACAGGCTTTGCTGATATGAGGCATATCTTAAGACCACTGCTACATATGGTAGTATGGTACTTTTGATTTCCTTAACGGCATTCAAATATCTAAGAGAATATCAGGCCAAAAAAAGAAATTCTTTTATTGCACTTTAGACAACTTTTTCCTGACCAGTTAAAAAAAAAACAAATGTTGAAAAACTCTTGAAAACCTATGCAAGCTGTAAGCTGAGAAAAACATTTTTTCTTGGCCTTTTTCCCCTTAAAGGTATTTGTGGTTTCATTTAAGTTAAAAAATAGAGTCACAATCAAAGCACCTGATCACAGTTTACTGGTAAGTCCAGTTGATTTCAATGAAAATAAAAAATACATCGGTCCTCGGACCGCTTGTGTCGCCTGCCGTCGCGGTTAGTGAATGATAGGCCTAACATGACCTTTGACCTTGATATGTGACCTTTGACCTCAGCAACAAATGAGGGATCCCATGTTGCACCTATGATTCAAGTTTGGTTCCAATTGAACTTCAACTTTTCATATGAGGTCAATTTTACATTTTCAGCCTATTTTACAACTTGACCTCACATGACCTTTGACCTTGGCATGTGACCTTTGACCTCATCAACAAATGAGGGATCCCATGTTGCACCTATGATTCAAGTTTGGTTCCAATTGAACTTCAACTTTTCATATGAGGTCAATTTTACATTTTCAGCCTATTTTACAACTTGACCTCACATGACCTTTGACCTTGGCATGTGACCTTTGACCTCATCAACAAATGAGGGATCCCATGTTGCACCTATGATTCAAGTTTGGTTCCAATTGAACTTCAACTTTTCATATGAGGTCAATTTTACATTTTCAGCCTATTTTACAACTTGACCTCACATGACCTTTGACCTTGGCATGTGACCTTTGACCTCATCAACAAGTGGGGGATGCAATGTTGCACCTGTGACCCAAGTTTGGTTTAAATCCATCAAAGTATGTGGATATTACATGCAAATGTTAACCCTTTTTCACAACAGACATCAACAGACATCAACAACAGACATCAAGAACAGACTACAACAACAGTGGACAAAGTGATCCCTATGTGTCTTCCTGCCTTAGGGCAGGCGACACAAAAGTGAAAGCCAATTGATTTTTGTTCATATTACACACCTTTCAATGTTTTAGTGGGTGTGTTCTCTGAGATTAAAATTCTAAATGTCAAGTTTATGACAGTTATATTTATATACAAATGTTACTTGTTAGCTATTTTCGCTCCAAAATTAGCAGGAGAAATGGAGGTGACATTACCACACCAAATTGTTACAATGGTGCCTAATCCCACTACCCAGTTTGAAAGAAGTAGGGCTCTCATTCAGTTTTGCTGAATTTAGAGGAAGCCATCGTGGTCCTTTTGAGTACAGAACTTCATCACTATGTCATACAATGTGGCAAGTGGTAATAAAGTATCTTTTTTAGTAGGACTAATTATAAAATCTGGCTCCCCCAAGTTAAATGAAACCATTTCAAAATTATGGACTATATAATACCTTACAGTTCCAATAACAAATTATCAGCCCTGTTCAACTTTGCTAAATAGGTGAAAGGTTACATCATATACGACAGATAGTTGTCATCCTTTTTGTGCTGAAATTAAACTAAAATCCACTTATTTATGGTATTGTTTTTTTAAGTTGTATGTATCACCAAGAGTAATACAATATACTACTTGTGACTTCTAGTCCCAAAATTGTGAAATAAAGATATACATTTCCTTTTTCTACCACTGTCACAACTCTCAAATCTAATATTAAATTATATCTTTTGGAGTCCCTGTTACTTTGAGCATTGGAAACTGAATATATTGCTCAAATTTTATGAAAATATGTAAAAAAACACATGTTGACAATTACTACTGGAAATAGTGTTTGGCAAATATTTACTTATTCCTACAGCACTTAGATCTCTCAAATCACATAGAATTTTGTTTGTCCAAGGTAATGGGGCCACCAAAGTTAGCTTGGACACCTTAAATCAGTTAAAGCTAAAATTCCTCAAAGTGCATGCATAATTAAGAAAGAATAAAGACAATGTAAATCAAATGAAATACAAATCTGACCATACTATCAACGACAAAGAGATGCACAAGTAAAATGTCTGTTTTTATTGCAAAATCAACTTAAAATCAAACTTTTTTACAAGTACTTCATGCTATTAAAAGTGATAAAAGATTAAATACCATATTTCATTATGAAGTACTCTTTTAAATTTATTGTATTTTGGTTAAGCATGGTCTTAAATCATATTTTAGAAATACTAAAATAGTAATTTTGATGAACCTTTGTGGTAAATTTGAGCTTGCTTCAGTTGGAGTTAGTTGTTGGAACCTTGTGATTTTTTATGGAAATTTCAGTGATTTGGATTTGAAAATACTGCTATACATTTTCTTTTAAATTAACAATCACCCTTTAAATTTTGGTCAAATGTCATACTGAGAACTCTAAATCAGCATTTTCATTCCCTCTCCGTGCTACAAAATATGTTTATGACTTTGTCAATTGCTTGGGTTCATTCCTTAACTTAGGTATTTTAAGTAGAACTAACCAAGGGCATGTTGTGAAAATCAAATGATTGAGTTAGGTATACATAGATTTTCAACAGCAGGTATAAAATTGAGTCCTGCTTTCTTTGTAAAATTGAGTTGAATTTGGGTCAACTTTCAGACCCTTGAACCATGCCCATAGCCAATACGTAATTTAAATGTTGTTAAAACAAGGAGATCCAAGGATTGCAAGTGTCACCTTGTATTTTGTTGTCCATGCTGAAGTACAAGTTGTTGGAACTGGAAAAAGAATGATAGTTCATTTGTATGAAAGTTTAAGCTCCATCAATGCTAGAAATTATGTAGTCCCAATTGATCTTTGACTGGCTATGTAATCTACCCAAGGGTCCTTATATCCAACCTTTCATAATCAGTTACAGTATATATGTTAGACATTACAACAAAACTTATCCTAAGCACTAAAAAACAATTTTGTAAACTCATGTGACTTTTGACCTGTTATATAGTCCATGTAATCCTTTATCTCTCCAAGGGTCTTTCAATTGATTCCATTAGGAATGAAAAGCAGAAAAAACTTGAACCAAACCACTCCAAAAATACATATTGACCTCATTTGACATTAGGCATGTGACCTTTGACCTGTTAATTAGTTCATACAACCTTTAATACCAAATGGTCCTTATATCCAAATTTCATGTTCCATGCAGTAAATTTTAAAATTAACAGACACAAATATACCATACGTCCACATTACGGGCATACATACATATATGCCTACAGACAGAACTTAGGACCAGTTAGTGTCTCCAAGAACATTTGTTCAGGTGACACTAAAATAAGTTGTCCAACTTAAGCAAAGTCATTTCCAGTTGTGATGATACTGAACTTTCAGGAGGGGGTAGAGTGTTCTTCCCACAATGCATTTCTTCCAATACAATTTTACACTGGTTGTCAAAATTTTTCTGCCAAAAAGTGGACCACAATGCAATAAAAAATAAAGAAATCCTGCATCATACATACATCTCTGCAGTCCTTCCAGCTCCAGCTATAGCTGGTGGAACACATATAGCATAAAGCTTCTATTTTTCTACCAAGTATTTCCTAGACAACACTTTTTTCTGTTTCTGGCATTAAAATAAATTTATCTTCATCTTAAAACAAATTATTGGTTATTGACACAACTTCAAGTAATCTTGAAACACTCACACAGCTGTGGGCTAAGTGTATGGACAATGGTACAAATACCAAGTAGTGCATTCAATTGAAATATCTTGAATTGGAATTAAGCATTTTTCTCCCCAATCAAACAGATTGAAGGATGTGTTGAAATCATTCAGTCTACTTGAAAATCTTCAAAATTGAGTATCTGATAGCAAAGAGGATTAGATATTCATTTCATGACTACAGCAAGTTTTTGAAAATATAGGTTGCCCAACTAAAGCAATCTTAATTTTCAGTTTTATAATTCTGTCTCATCTTTCATGTTAGTTTGGGCGAATTACACTTTTTAATCATGTTTTAATTTGTCAGGAGTGGGCACCCCCCAGACATGAACTTAACATGTATTAATGTCTTGTATTCACTCGCAATTTTATTCATTAACATCAGCCAACTTTCCCATGTACATTCGGCTCCCGTACTATTTTGATATAGACAACACAAACAATATTTTGAATGCTTATAAATAAACCTCTTCATCATAAAACAGATCGTTCACCAGTTTTGCATCAATAATCATGATTATTTTATGGCTTATCCTAGCACCTAGCCAACAAGCAGAGCAGCCCACACGGTATCAATTCCTAGCCGCTGGTCCTGACGGCCTAAATCTGATACCGAGTCTTATCACTCGTATTGATTATGCATACATGGCTCTTTTAAGACCTGACCAGTTTTAACGCTTTCCAGTATACAATATGGAATCTGCTTAACAGGCAAGTTAGTGTCTTTTTGTAGTGATGAATCTGTGACGTGCCCTGGGAAGGGGCGAATGCCCTTCCATAAGCCCCTGGCTAAAGTATAACCATGCCGCTACTCGTTTTACAATGCTAATTAGGATAAATCCAAATATGGCAATCAAAAAGCAACACTTTCATATTTCTTATCTTTTTCTCTTTTTTTTGAATTTTTAGAATCATTATTTACAGTCCGGGGAAACCAGGTTGAGTGGACACATGCATTGAAAGGGTTAAAACAAATGAATTCCATTCAAGGTAATTACACATACAATCCACAGATACACTTGTGTAATAACAGCCACAACTGGCCAGATTCAATATATTGTTTTAAACATTATTATTTCAGTAAATAATCATATTCTCACTGAATTGAAATTCAGAGAAAATATAAGATTTGTGTTATGGGTTATCATGCAGGCTAGAGAGAATGAGGCTGTTAGGCCTATGGGAAAAGCTAACAGCTGGATAAGAGAAAATGCAGTAAAGGGTCATCAAAATGGAATTAAAATGGATGAAGGACAAAGTCTTTAATGATGTTAAGAAACATGTTTTAAACAATGCACAGCTGTATACTTTAATATTCTGGAATGGAGACTAACAAATAACTTAATCTGGCACTTAAAGGGGTATTTTATGATCCACAACCTTGTCCCCTGACTTACCAAAAAAAGTTGAGATCTTTATATCATTTGAATTGTTGGCTTAAGTATAGTATGTGTGCCAAATTATATGCAAATTAATTTTTTGTCATTTGGTATTTTAAACAGACAGAAATTACTGAGTGTCCTATGTGGCATCAGGATACAAACATTGCATCAAAACGCACCGTTAAAACGCACCTTTTCTTGAGGATATTTAGTACACCATACACAAAAGTTAAGGTGCTAGGATCACAAACTGCAGAGATTATGGTCATTTAGTTTTGGATAGTACAGCAACAACAAAATATGTCTATTATTGTTCATTTTCTTGAATATCATCTGTCTAAATTTGATATATAGATGTGTACCAAGAGATGATATCAGTAGCTTCCCATAATGCATTGCTTCCAATGGAGATTTTTGTACAGGTAGTCATGAGAATCGTTAGAAACATTCTTAAAATGCAATCGCAAGTTTGTGATCAATACTGTTAATTTAGCCATGTTTCATCTCTAACGATTTACATCATTACCTTTACAAAAACCTCCATTGGAAGCAATGCATTGTGAAGCTACTGATATGTTCTCTTATGTGTATATAGACAAAGTGAAACTCAGACAACTCATAGCTTCTGTGTAACTTGAACTAAGATTTATCGTCTTCTTTAGAATTTTGATGAGAATTTTGTTAGGTAAGAAGCTTAAAAATTGAACATTGTTTCAAACAGGAGAGCAAAAAACAAGAATATCTAAAATATACTTGGCTTATACAATAAGATTAAAAAGACAAGCTGCTGAATCTTGATACCTACCTTGGAAAAGATTCATCACTGTCAAAGAAGTTGTGTCTGTGCAGAATAGTGTGAAAAAATAGCCCCACTGGGCATTGTTGCAAAACCAACATCAAATCCTGCATGATTAAATTGTATTTTACTCCATGTTTTAGGAGATGTTCTCTTAACAATAACATTTAGTGACCAAATAAAAATACAATAACTGAAAATGTGAGAAAGAAGCATTTATTGATCAGCTTGAACTCTTTTCAGGTTTTATTTGCTGTTAAATTGACACCTGCAATGAAATATTTCCAAAAATAATAATATAATTAAAAAATTTTATTAATTTAAATATGATACAAAATTGGAAAGTGAACAAAACCAATTTTATTTAAACACCAATTTGACAGTTTTATAAGTGTTTAGGAAGATAAAATTGAGAGAACTGTGAAAATAATTCATATTGTCAAGGAGATGTTCTAAAGTTTAGTATCATTTGTGACCTGAAGAGTTGACTACACTTCATTTCCACTTCTCTATGATCTAATTAGGGAACATATGATACATATATTTCTTGGAATGCCGGGAAATTGATTATATATGTACTCTACATCCGTCACCCCTTATCAACCGAATATAGCAAGACCACTAGTTGCATAACAATTAAAAACAATCACGAAAGTAGCCAAATGGGCTTATTATTTGGTCATTTATTTAAAGGGATATTTTCTGAATAATAGCCTCATCCCCAATTTCCCTCAGAAGTTGAGATTTTTTAATATCATCTGAACCGTTGGCCTAAGTTTAGTATGTGTATCTAATCTTACATGCATATTCAATCTACTCCAGAAGAAAATCATATTTTTTTATTTTCTGTCTGCAAACCAGCAGAACCATACACAAAAATGAAGGTGCTAGAATCATGAAATGCACCTTTAAAACTAAAAATCTAATGTAATTTTGTATATTGTCAAGACTCAATCCAAAGCCCCCCCCCCCCATCTAGGCATGATATTTTCTCTCCATGTGTGGTCAACAGTGTGGAAGATCGGTATCAATCCAGGCGCGGATCTAGGGAGGGGCGGAGGTGGCGGGCGCCTCCCGGTAATTCTGCAAATTCTTGCAAAATCAGCCCATTTTGGACAAGTTTCAGCCTTTAGCCCCCCGGTAATTTTGATGTTTTTCAAATCCTGGATCCGCCCCTGCAATCCCATGATACTCTGTAGAGAACTTGTACATGGATGTGGTCATATGACCCACCTTACAGTGCCCATTATCAATACACATTTTGTTTTTATGTACAGAAACATCACAGTAGATAAACTTAAGCAACTTTAGGAATGATCATTCCTCTTTTAACATTCTATGCAATAACTTCCTATGCAATAACTTCCTATGCAATATTTTCTTAAGAACCCGTATTCAGAGTGTATTTATATTGCTCCATGGTTATCATCAAATCATGAACATGTTTGATCAATACAAAAGTCCTTGTCAAAACCAGTAGCTAAAAAATTAGCTAAACCTTTGAGTATGATATTCAATGTGTATCTAATGACAGACAAATTTTCTCATAATCTCAAAATCGCCAAAATTGTGGCTTTTAATAAGAAAAATGCTGCTGATGTATTCTAACTATTGCTTTGTGTCAATCCTGCCTTAATTCTGAAAAAATAAAATAGTTCTAGTTTGTGACATTCATTAGGACACAGATCGTTTTTACAATACAAGTTGAGTATTATGGTTTGGAGAAACATTCAATGTTTAAAAGCTATTTGAAGGATAGAAAGCAATATGTCATTTATCTCTAACCTAGTTCATTTAAAAAAAATTAAATGTGGCATTCCACAAGGTAATTTAACGGCCACTTTTTAATATCGTGAAAATTACCTTACTTGTGGCTCACATCTTTCCTGATGATATTTCTACTTTATATTCACATCCCAATATTGCTTCCAAATGTTTTTTTAATGAACCCTTTCAAATACCTAGTGGAGTTAATGAATTGTTCTAGAAGACCTATAGTATATGTAATCAACATTCATTTGCAATTTTGGAGGCATGCTAGTATTTTAGTATTGAAGTTTGATACCATGATAAAGAAATTTGTTACCCTGCACCTCTCTGGCACACTTGGTGTTAAACTTGTACTTTGTTTAAAACACTGAAAATTCATGGCTGTCACACAGAAATGTTCATGATTATAGTATAGCGAAAACTAAAAAAAAAACATCAACCATATCTTAATGGCCTTTCAGTCACCTTCTCCATGTCCCAAGTCTTATTTATCACTTTATTTTAAATGCATGATTGGAATTTTTTTTAAGTTTTAGGATTCTTATAATCAGAATTTAAAATATTATTTTTCCTATAATGCTTGTTACTAGAAAAATGGGAGAAATAAAACCGAATATTGTTACATTCCCATGTTAAATACAGACCATTGCAGTAAGTTCTTGTCATGTACACTCTGTGTTTGGTTTAAACCATTCCCTTGGTCAATATTTTCGTTTTTCTCAATATTGTATGGAACCCACTGCATCAGTACTTCTAAATATAGCCCACAAAACTCCAAGATTTGATTGTACTGAAAAGTGATGGACTGACCAATCAATTCAGAAAAGTACAACACTTTGCAATTATTGCTTGATAAAGAAATTATATTTTGTATTCCCAATTACATATTCTATACCTGTAGTTTAAAATACACTTTAAAAAGTGCAAATTGAGGAGAGTAAAGAGATGTAATGCTGTCATTTGTTTAAATTAAAATGATTAGTGTCAAAGATTTTTAACTTTCCTAATGTTTTGGTTATTTCATTAACGGTACAATAAAATGTATTTTAAACAGTCTCCAACTAATCCCTTATTGGTTGCATTTCATCTGTTTACTTGAACCCATTTTATCTAATAAGGGAGGGAAAATCACAAAGCAGTGGCCACAACAAGGATTTTGACATTGACACATGTTGTTATTGACATGTTAACAGTAATAAAGGGTCTGTCGGTATCAAAAATCTGCCAAGCTTGGTATTCTTGGTTATACCACTGAATCAAGGTGTAGCTTAGTGCCATATCTCGCCCAGTCTGACCTTTACCCACATTTTGTCCCAAATCAAATGTCAACCTCCAAATGTATGCCTGATATCATCTAGTCATGTTGACTCACATTTATCAAATGTTACATTCATGCAAGCATTTTAAACCCTACGTGCTTGGGAGTCCAGCAGAGTCAACAGACTCCATTGCCAAACATTTCAAAAACTAAATCTTCATGATTAAATTCAGAATCAATATGAAAAGGTGCATCAAATGGAGTCCAAATATAGCTATTTAAAGGACATTTCAAAACATAGCAGATTTGTGTCTAAAATTCTGCTTGTTGGGAGTAGCAAAGAATTTCTAAATGGTTATTTTTTTAAGGAATCAATATTAATCATTTAAAGGAATGATTCAGAAACCACATAGTTCTCTGGGTTATCTTCCCCCAGAGTTGAATTTTATTTTATCTTGTCATGTGGTTGCAAGAAGGTTGTAAGTGCAATAGCTGCCATGTGATACATCTGGGTGCTGCTATGTAAAAGGATAACCCATGATTTATTTTCCTTGAGTGACCGTGCCACCTGAAGAACTATTTTCAAAAGCCACTGACCACTGACTTGGCATAATAGTATGTTTGATGGGAATTTCTGACAAATGGCAGCTATTGCACTTACAACTTTCTTGCACTCACATAACGATCTATCATTCTGCTTTTCATCTATGATTTAGCAGTAAGAATGCCTCACTATCTAGAAGATTGCCGATTTTGAATCCAGTCAGAAGCATGAGGTCTTCTTTTTTGTGTACTAGACTACAATAGTGTGCTTATATCTTGCTCAAGTCAGTGCCATCAGTGTTTCGTGTTATGCAGTAGTCACAGCATGAAATCACGGGCGTTATTTCAAAGCACTGGCATACACACGCGCGTGTATAAAGGCAGTACGAAACTGCACGCGTAAAACATCTGTTGGACAAGCTGACGTCACTGACTCAAGGAAGATAAATGGACTATAGTCACTTTGGAAAAGATTAAAATTAAAATCATTAAAAAAGATTGAAAATACCAAAATGCTCAAATGGTTAAAGAAATGTGTAATACAATAAAAGTACTAATCTTTATTTTAAAAAAATGATATAAATTTTATTTATAATCTTAGATGGGTACTGCCTTTGGCTCCCATCTTGCCTAAAATCTGTTATCTCTAATTACCGTAACCACTCGGGTATAAGCCCACCTTTGGGTTTAAGCCCACCCCCCAATTTTTAAAGAAAATACTGGAGCTAGCATACACTCGGGTATATGCCCAGGTGGTAATTTTAGCATTCAGGAACAATGTGGCAGTAATTACACAAACAAAATCACATTTTAAAAATGAACTATTTTATAGAGCCATCAATGTTGGGCCCAATACATTGGGATGGCTTATTTGCTAGTGTAATTACTTTGAGGAATGTGATGGGAAAATTTATTTTTAATGTTTTAATATCTGCTACAACTAAAGTATACATTAAATGTTATCTGGTGAATAATATGCTCTTGAAATGATATTGTAATTTTGTATCTGATATTTGCTTCCAAGTTCTAGCTCCTCCCCGGGTATAAGCCCACCCCTATTTTGAAATAAAATCTTCCTTTTAGGGGGGTGGGCTTATACCCGAGTGTGTACGGTAAGTCATAAAATGGTTACATATTGGTAAGCACCTCTGGAGGGTTTTAAACATTGTTGCTCTACATTTGTATGATGCTATCAAATTAATATTCATATCTGAAAAATATGAACACAAAAGGTTAATGAATGAGCACTTCAAAATCATCCCAAAATTGGATTAGAGCTGATATACCTGTAAAAAAAGAAGAAAGAAAAGTCAGGGTTTTGTGACTAGATACAATCCAGAGTCACATGACCTCTTTATGGCATAATTTCCAAATGCAGTGCATTGTGGGATGGGTTTAATTTACTCTCCGGATGAACACATCTTATCACTTCTGATGCGGAAAAGGTATGATTAAGTTTTGTGTTTCATCTAAAGTAGACATTTCACTTACTGCACTAGCTTCCTATCATGTCTTTAAGTGAATATTGCCAAATTGGGCTGCAAACTAGAGAAGATTGGTCCAAAATGATTGGAATGGGTCTCACTGGGTCTTGTTCCACAGCTCAATGTCATGATTAAGTTATGCTGTATCCAGAGTGGACATCTCATTTGAATCAGGTGGTGTAATCAAGTGGTTATGTCCAAAATGATTGCTAGAGATCTGACTGGGTCATGTTCCACACAGCTCACGGCCATGATTAAGTCATGTTTGAGTCATGTTTCATTGATAGTGGACATCCTATCACTTCTCCTCGGAGTGAATTTTGCCATTAGAATCAGGTGGCAGAATTGACTGGTTCTGTCCAAAATGATTGAGAGTGCATTTATTGAGCCATGTTACTCAGCTCAATATGTGACTAAAAGGGATGGGTTTACTGTCAATTATAATATCTCACTATATAGAATGACGACTGCCATTTTATAGGTCACATGCAGACGTAACAGTTTTTGTTAGCTAGCCCCATGCTCATTTGCAGCATAATTATTTTAATTCAAGTATGGTTTTTGAAGTTATAAATTTCCTTCTTAAAGCCCACGCACTTCCAAATGGACTTTTATACGATGGTGCTGTCCAGGGGGTGATTTGTAATGAGAATAAATTGGCTATGTCAATCAAGAATATCATGGGATGGTGCGATTGGACTATTCGCTGTTATCATGGTATCGGACAATGGGCCACACCATGGCCATATCGTCATGGAAACAATCTCCCCTTTGGACATTGATTGTCTGATATTGAAGCCTATGTTAGTAAAATAAAAAAACACACTAAAAACCCTTACTCTGATAAATGTATAGTGTAGTCAATTTACAAGGGAAATGACCATTTTGTGTTTGAGCCACTTACATCAATGCCAGGAGGTCCAGTGCTAGAAACCACTGTTGCATTTCAATAGCTCTATCTAAACTCTATAACGGAAGGATCTTTCATTCATTCATTATTCAAGTACACATTTTTATCACACCTTGAAGTGCTTTACACCTTTCCCAGCTTAGAATTAAATAGTGTTGAAAAAATGTCCTTTTTTTGTGAAAGAAATTGGCCTTTTTAATGGTTTAAATGCTTTTTCATCTGGTACAGATGTTATTCAGGTTCATTCGGAATGGGTACAAATAAGCAATACGGTACATTTCACAGCATATAGACTAATGTGCCGTCACATTTGTCAATTTTCTATTTTTTTCTTCTTTTTGAAAAAAGGAGATAAGTTATTACGAAGACATAACTGTGGATCATCAAGGAAAGCTTTATGATAGCCAAAATTGCTCTGGTAACTGTTGAATTACTGTGTGAAAAATCATGAATGTATTTGATTTGACCTATTTCTGGAACCACAACTCACCATCTACAAGTTCATAAAATAACAATGTCATTTTGAACAACTTCTCAAAGTTTTTTTTCTGTATTTTTTTTTTTTTAGTTTGGGAAATTTCATTCCGCAATCTTTGGCTTTTTGTTAAGTTTGGTAAACTACATCCAAGATGAATTGTAGGCTGTGAGCCACGGAACACTCACAGAACTTATTTAGGGCAAATAAATGTGATATTTTAGCTTTGTAAGTGAATATTACTGCAAACAGCTGCAGACACACAAATATGGAGAAAAACACCAATATTTTGAGAGTCTGAAATTATGCATGCATGCTCGTGTACACCGGTCTATGCCGTCACGGTTTAGGACATACATCATACTGAATATGAAGCCAATCTTTGCAATCTCATATGAAGCATGCGTGGAGAGCATGCCTTTTATCAAAACACATGTTCATATTGCATGTATTCACTTTATTAATGTTGCTGGTTTCTGTCGTTGTCTTGTTCCAGGAAAATAACACCACAAGTCCCGGTCAATATGTGCGTGTACAGGCATTCATTATTTCAACTAACACATGTCCATAAACATTCCACTTTGTACATTTCAACAAGATTATTAGAATCACCAACTCTTCTTGTACAGCATCCCAAATTCCCTAGTTCAATGGTAACCTGCAAAGTGGCCTTGCTGCACAAACTAAGTTATAATAGGGAGAATCTTTTTGATCAAATGAGGTCATATTTAGGAGAACTTTTTCAAAGAATATTTTGATACCTTCACTGCAACTATCACCCTGCAGGTTAAGCTTACTTACCTTAAAGCAATATTAGCACATTTTTTGAAGGGCGCCCCCAATTTTCAAAATTTGATATTTTTGCACAGCTTTGTTGGTAATTGTCTAGAAAACTACACCTGTGAACGAGAATGCTCAAAAATGCGTATTTATCATAAAATTAGTGATTTTTGTAATTAGAATTGGGATCCTAGATTGTACTTAACGGCAGAGCTGGAAATGCTAAGTTTATGTCCGTCCATGATGAAATAGTGCCACCTCAAGAAAATGACCTCTAACTTGACTTGCCTGAACCAATAAAACAACTAATATATGAGCGTAGATACATACATGGCGCTATTTCCCGGCTATTTCATATTGGAAGGCCATTTCCAGCAGCCGTTGAATTATTATCGGGATCCCGATATTAATTATTCTAGTTACAAAATTCCTTCGTTTGCGACACATCCTTAACCATTAATGCGGGGATAGTTTACTAGCCAGTTACCAATGCAACCGTGTAAAAATCTCAAATGTTTTGAAAAATTGTGGGCGCTCTTCAAAAAAATGTGCTAATTTTGCTTTAAACACATATTTTTTTACGCAATTTCATTGGTTCTATCACATGGTACAGCGCGTACACATCAACACGATACGCATATGCACTGCTCGGGCCATTCAAAGGCGCATAGTAACAGCGGACTGATCGATTTAAAAAGACGGGGTAGTTCATTCAAAGATGAAATCTATCATAATTTTAGTATTATGTTACTAATATAGCTTCTTATTTTGAATGAAGTGTTAAAGAATGAGAATAAAGGTATTTTAGCCTCTGCAATGTATCTATCGAGTCATATCACACGTGTAACAGCACTATTTTTGTTCTACTTAAAATAATACTGTTGCCCGTGTGATATGATATGATATGATAGATACACGGCAGAGGCTAAAAACAGTACCTTTATTCTGTAAATATCACTACTACTAGTATTTTATCTTGTTTTGTATGTAACTAAAAGAAGAACATTAGGGTAACTTCTCAGAAATTGTAATGTTGGCTAATAAAGATAACATTTCAGTGAAAGAATGGGGACAAAGTTGCACCCACCCAAAATGACTTAGTTTTTTTACAAGCCAGACCTAAGAGCTTACTAGGTCAAGGACACATTTTCCCCCAAGTCACTCAAAGCCCTGACTCCTATCAAAGTTGGGAGTCTGGTTCGACTGTAACACAGGAACTTTCTTTAAAGGTAGATGATCCAATTTAACTAGACAGTGAAAAAAATTGGCAATTTAGCAGGTATCACTGTTCTAACAAACTAAAACAAAGATACGCACAGGTGTATTGGCAATTCACAGGATTCAAAATACTGCAAGCGACCAGCATTTGCCCGAGAGAAGTCTATTTTTAAACTCTAAATTGGCATTCACTTCCAACAACAATTTGTTTACACCTTTGCCAGTGCAAGGTTTACTGAAAAGTTTTGAAAGCATTTTACATTAGAACTGTAGGCCTATAATACGATATTACAAATATTGGAAAGAAAATGGATTTTGCATGTCTGTGGATCACATTTCAAGTGTGCATTTGCCTAAAACAGCACCACAAACAATGGAACATTTCTTGTTCTGCCCACTGTTGGAGCAACAATGCAGACAAGGACCTGCGGACGGGGCTGGAAAAAATGCCAAATTTCCCAGGAACACAATCAAAATTTCCCTCCAAGATTTCAAAATTTCCCTTCAATTCTTATGTATTTCTTTATTTACATGACATAATTTCCCTCCAAATAGTAAGATTTCCCGGGAACCAGGTTCCCAATTCCCACACTTTTTCCAGGCTAGCCTGCGGAATTCAGTGAAAGATCCAGACGTTGATCTCTGGCTAGATCATATTTGAGAACCACTATGTTTGGACACCATAAAAAGACTACGGACTATACCAAGAGGTATCGTTTTTTCCCACAATGCATTTCTTCCAATACAATTTTTGCACTGGTTGTAACATGAGTCTATATTGACCAAAAGTACTTAAAGGTCCATGGCCTAATTGGGAATAGCCTTGTGTCCAGGACCCCCAGTGTTACTGGAAGTAGTTATAACTTTGGTGTTGGAAGAAAGCTACTATTTTTTTCATTTACCCTGTAAAATCTTAGTGCTAAAAAGGTGTTTGGTATGGGTGTTATGAGCAAACAGGGGTTGCATTACAAGGGGTCATTGTGCCATACACCTCCATAAAGACACTACCAGTGATCCATCTGAAAGAGTCAAAATATTTGAACTTTACAGGAATGGCTTTGTGAAGAATGTGTCTAAGTACAATTCTCATCAATCATTTGAAAGAAAAGGAAGAAAACTCAACATTCAAAGATATGACTCTCCGTTCACTTACATGTTGCAGGTAAGTGTCCTTAAATACAAGCAAAAATCATTTTATTCTATGATTTTTTTTTATTTTCTGATCTAGCAAATCCCTGATAGAGCCTTTAAGGTTTTGGTGCACAAATTTACATTTCTGGATGTTTTAAGGGTTATTTATACCTATAGTTTTGAATCTGTTATTCAAGAAATTCAAGATGTTGACCCCAGTTTTAAAAGCTAATGAAACTCCTGTGAGCAAACACATACCCCATTTTGGTCAACCAATATTAGTCTTACAGTTACACAGTTTTCTTTTGGGCGTACAAAATCACGTTTTCAACTCTTATCAAAACAGATTAAACTGATATCAATGTGAAACTTTGCAGATGAGGTATGGAGGTCTAATTGAAAAGAAAATTTTATATATGAAATTGGGCTATCCCCCATCAAATTGCAAGATTGGGATGAGTTTTGTTCATTTAGGTACTTTTGTCACTATATAGACTCATGTGACCACCTGTGCAAAAATTGTATTGGGAGAAATGCATTATGGGAAGATCATTCTTCCTCCTCTTGACTATACCAGTATACCACACAAACTTATCATGGTTTTGTATTACATAGGTTGTAGAGTTGTCAACCAATTTCCCACAATGCATTGCAAATACAACAGAATTTGAACCTACGACAACGTCTTTTCAATAATGTGAATCCCTCAAATTATTTTTGTAAAGTGAGTTATAATTAGAAAATGTTGAGAAATTGGTAATTTCTATATGGGCATTAATTATGCTTAAGTTTGAAGCTTGCAAAAATCATATTTAACCAGACCCTATAGATAATTGTTTATTGAAAGGTACAAGAGGACCTTATTAATGTTACACTCCCTGCTCCTTGTGATCTAGGCCCTCATATACACAAAATAGTTACACATTTTACAAAAAAAAACCTATATGAAAGGTGATCTAACCAAATGAGGTATTTATTGCTAACACTGACTTTGAGATAGCCAATTTCAATGTTTACATTCCTTTGTATTTCTGTGTTCTGAGCAACACTAAAATTACCATATCTCTGGAACCAAAGTCCAACGAAGATGGGGTTTTCAACAAAATAAAACCCATAAAATAAAAGACATTTATAAACTGAAATTGAAAAATGAATTTTGATTTTGCTTGTCAGATGACTCATTTTGCTTAAAGGTGCAACAAGAGATTTTGAGGCACCCTAATATTGTGTCATAAAAGTAATTTCATGTAGATTAGACACTCAATAGATTTCTTACCTTGCATTTGGCTACAGAAATGTCTTAAAAGAGAGAAAAAAGGCGATTTTAATTTCCTTAATTAAAAATTAAAAAAAAAAAAAAAACTGAATTTCGTATTTGCTCCTATACAAAATTCGAAATTTCACATTTTTGTACCAAAGAAACAGTTCTTAGATTAATCCCTGTCAGATGGGATATTTTTTTTTTATGAAAGCGTTAACATCAAGGCCAAAACAATCATACTTTTGACGTTTTAGTGACACCTGAGTAGTGGAACACTTCTTGTTTCAAACTGTGAATTCACTTTTATATTTGCCATAGTGGTTCTTACTGCAGATATCATTATAACCATGACTTCCTTGGGTCACTTCCATGTACTTTACCGAACATCAAGCATACCATGCTCGCTCAAGAGTAACAAGCCATAGTGTAATAGATCTAAAACTGAATGGTAGGCTGACTATCACTGTGAATCCCTCCCCCTATTTAATTTGAAAAAAAGTCTTTGATGCCACACAAACTTGAAATCACATGATGGTGATTCTTGGCCCTTGCACACATTTTGATATGCCCTCCCACCTTTGGCCTGTAGTATTCAAGTATTCAAGTATATTTTATTTTTATCAAATATCAGCCGTCTGGCTGAATTGCATGAGAAATTACAAACACAATAGTCACCAGTCATAATCTAAAAATTACATAATTCAACATGAATCTATGCACAATTATTAAAATATTAAATGGCCAGTAAACAATTCAGATTGCACTATCACTTATAAGATATATTAACCAAATATGACATCATCAAAGGTGAACAAAAAAAGTTATAATACAAATGAGACAAATGAAAACTCAGGGAATTTTGATGGGGGCTGTTACGATCAAAGGACAAGACCTGGGCAGGGTACAAAACCTTAATAGATCGATTACACAATCATTTAATAAACTGACCAAAAAATGGGGATAGTGCCAGATTAAAACGAGATGTTCTCTGGGAAAAAGCTGACAAATTTGTCATCTACTCGCAGGTTTGCGACCAGAACATTTCTCCTGACGGAGGGAGCCAGATCATTGTTTCTGGAATTATTGGAAAGCCCTTCAGCAAACCTTAGACAATGTTCCACCACACCTCCTGATCATAGTACAAGTCCATTCACAATCACGCATGCAATCAGAATAAAAAGTGAAATTCCTGCCCAGGACTATCCTACATGCTCTTTTTTGGCAGCTTTCTCAGAGTTTGGATTGCCACAGTTAAGGAGGAATGCATATTGAGTCACATATTCCAACAGGGTCTACTGTAACCTTTAATACACCGGCGATGAGCTCTTTAATGATTAAAACCAAACTTTTTAACATGCGTAGCATGAAAGCCACATTGCCTTATTTCTGAGATTTCAGTGATGTATTTCTAATCCCATTTAGATCATTTTGGATCCAGATACCAAGTAGTCTTGTCCTCCACTAAAATAATCAGGCAGGGGCCCATTGATTTTGAGATCACTGATAAGTTACATCCCTGTTTAAAGCACACTTGGATGGCCTGACACTTGCTGGGATTCAAACTCAGTTGTATCGTCACTGGTCCCTTCGCGAAAAATATCTAAAACCTCGTTTTTGGGGGAGCTTACTAGACATGTGATGGGTTCGATTCTCAGCAAGCGTCAGGTCATCCACTTATTTCAAATTCAACACTAAGGGGGAATATCAGATGGCAGCATCATTATTATGACGTGAAATCCTAGAGGGCCTACTTTGGTACCCGTGGGTAATCGCCCCCTTCATGACTTTAATCTGATCGTGCCTAGATTCATCATCATCACACATTGACACCGCTCATTGATAACATCACACAACCATGGTACAGATTGCCCCCCCTTGACCTCCCGAATCAATACAACTTCTCAATCATGGAGATGGTCAACCATCAACCATTCCTTGGGTCATCTTCCATGGTAACTTTACCAACCGTCCCATACCATCTCAATAGTAAACAATCCCATGTATAATCTAAAAAAACCTGATGGTAAGCTGAATATCACTGTGAATCCTCTCCCTATTGAATTTTGAAAAAAAATTCTTGATGCCACAACAAACGTTGAAATCACATGATTGTGACCTTCTTGGCCATTGCACACAATTTGTGATATTCCCACCTTTGGCCTGTAGGGTGTCATTTCAGATTGTGACAGGCCATAAAAAGGGCAAGAACAAGGGAGTACAGTTCCAATAAATCTAAAAAGGTTACTACCAAAACCTCAGGAAAACTTAGCTTTCAGAATGAAACTGCTTGGAACATGTTTATTCTGCCCCCAGCAGGGTTGCAGTAGCTTTTAAAATGGGGGGGGGGCAAAATCTTGAATTCCTTGAATAACAGATTCCAAACTATAGAGTTATATAGGCATAAATGACCCTTACAGCATCCAGAAATATATATTTGTGTATCAAAACCTTGATTTTTTTTTTTTTTTTTTTTCCCCCCCCCCCCCCCCCCGGTTTTAGTTCTAAATTGTTGTGATATTAAACATGCCTATTTTTTAATCTTGATCAGCATGTCTGTGTTCAAACCATTCTCACATTTGATGGCCAAAATAGGCAAAGATTCCACATTTAACTTGTGCTTAGATTACTCTCCCTGTCCAAATGCATTGCAAATATACATGCCAAATTTGACAAATCTTTGCAAAATAGGTGCTTTGAGGCAAAAATAATACACACATGGTATATAGTGTGAGATTTTGACTAGTGTATACTTGAAAGCCTATATTCCAATATTTTTGGGTCTTTTATGATGACATAATACTTGTAAGCCCTTCAAAAATTAGGTGTAGGGATAACATTTTGCTAATTTTCAATATTATTTTGAAAGGCTACTTATTTTTCTACCATTTGTTAAATTAAACTGTCCAACAAAATGACAGTCATAACACCCTCTAGCTTAAACTTCTGGGGTGTTATGACTGTTTGAAATATAGAGTGGCAACAAAAACTTCAATGTTCAGTCAATGTTAGTCAAATCTTGAACACTGTCTTGAACACTTGAACACTGTCATATTTTCTGTTTTTGTATGTTATTCTGTTATTTTGTAAAAAGAATATATTTGAAACATCTAATACACAACAGAAATTACAATCAGTGAGAAAAACAAGCACTGATCATCCCCATCCCTCTGACATCAACTATTCCAACATACATGTTTCCGTTTCTTTTCTCTTTAAAATTGCAATTTTGAAAGTGATTTCCAATCAAAATTGTCTTTCAAAGATTAAAAGATGTAGGAGGAATGGAGTTAAACTGACGACCTATAGATATAGTATCACAACTCATCCCAGTCAAAGTCTTTAGGTCAGTTAGTTCAGAATCCATCCAGTAATTGCAAGGTCTCAGGTTCAAATCCTAGCTGATCAGTGCTTGTTTTTTTTCTTACTGATTGTAATTTTTTATGTACGGTAGAAGTTTAAAATCATTTATGCGATATGTGATATTTATTACGTACATGCTGAAAATGTTTTCTCTTGAAAAGAAATGTTCCCTTGTAATCCTGCAGATGAGATATTGCTTGATTCAAGTTACATCACAAATTGGAGTGAATGTGCAGCAGAATAAAGGTATTTCAGTTATTCAAAAGACTGGTTGATACATTTTAAAAATGTGCAAAAGTGCCATTTTTTCACAAGGCAGTCTCAATTTCATTTAGACAGGTACTTAGTGAAGAATCAACAAAATGGACATACAAAATCAAGCATAACCTGATTTCAAGGACATTTTCTTATCCTTCATAGCTTATAAGCAAAGTAGAATAGCATCACTCATCTTGCTTGCAAATGGCTGGCTTGTAGTCACATAACCAATGTAAAGCAGACATTTGTGATCATGTAAATCTAGTTAAATGTAGATATTTATTTTGGATCATATTTACCATTGTAAACTGAAATTATGTTCTAAGTGGTAGATTTCTAATACACACTTTGTTGTTATGTAAAATATTAGTGCCTAGAGCCTCCAAATATTTGATTTTGTTGTTATTTAGATTTATAAGATTTGTAGTTGTAATGGATTTACTTATATAAGGCCTACAAAAATGCTATGGATCACTAGCTGTTGTGCCACCCCATACACCATTTTAAATCTGTAGCCCATTCAGAGCCTTGTAATCTAGACATATTCACGTTGGGCTGTATAGGTAATAGATTTTATGATAGTCTCAAATCCCATGATATTATTGTGAATGTTGCATGGCAATTTATTATTCATGTACTGCCCTTAGCCACGTATGCAGCCATGGCTATCAGGCCGTGTCCATCGCCCCATGCAAATGGCCAATCAACACTCTAATCATCAGTCATGTGATTCGGCGAAGCCATGACCCCGTAGATGATAAACTGCACCAGGGGTCTTTTGAATGCAAAGACGTCCCTTTGAACATTCTGGTGCATAGGTCACAGGGTTAACTCTGCTAGCCCTTTTGGGTGTGTTATGTATGTGTGCTGGCTTTTTATGAACACTATAAAATATGTTCGCAATCTAACATGGCTGACAAATAGGCACAAACATACATAAATACATGGAAATAAAAAATCCTGTGGTCTTCTTTTGGCTCGTCTCTATCATTGTGTTGGTTTGTTGAACACGTACGCCACTGATTTTGCACACTTTTTGTAGCCAACAGGAATTGCTCAAATATGATTACCCAATGCTGTACAAAAACAGTGTATTTATACACAAGGTTGCATTAATTACATAAATGTTAAATACACACACAGACCGAAACTGGACTTTGACACCAAGTGAACACTCGCTCACATTTTGGTCATTTTAACCTTTCTCAGAGTGGACTTTGGTTTTATTGTGACGCCTATAATTCCAGGGACATATTGAACTACTGAACTATTTCCATTTCTATTTTTAGCGATCATACAACATTACTTACAGCTATTCCCACAGTTTTAATAATTTAACAGAGAGGCTTACAGTGGTGATGAGGTTTAACAAAAAATCAGGTTTATTATTGACATGCTGAGGTATTACGAAAATAGCAATTCTTGGTTTATTCTTTCTCTGTTTTATTATATATTTAATTCAATGCCCTTTACTTCAGTCCTTCTTTGCAAGAACATCTAAATACATGACAAGTTATCTAAATATCTAAATACATGACAAGTTAAATCCAACAATCTGTTGATCAATGGACTTCAGTTGGTCACCGAGTAATCCTCAACCACCTTAGAAACCTTAGAACAAATCAAGCAATATTTGCCAAGAAATCAGATCAATCCCCTGAACCAGTTAAATTAAAACTGATACTGTATTTTTATTCCCACTTTCCCTGATAATCAACATGCTCTACTAAATACTCTAAGTGTAAGGTTTGACATGGCAATTGATTGCCTTATCAATCTTCCACTTTTGCAATGATCAATCCAATCTCTAGATATATAGCTATTCACCAAATTAACAAAATGAAATTGAAATAAAAAATTTGATGCCCAATTCTGGGGGTTACTTAGGGAATTAACTGTTAATATAAAAAAATACTTAACGAGGGGTCCCAACCAAAGATACAATGTGCAACAATATTAATAGAAGAGATCACCATATCCATTCTGGTCCCAATAATGTGAAATATTACGGCTACACAGCAAGGTTCTTACGGGTGGTGAAACCTAATTTTCATGTGTATCAGTACTCTTAGCTCAACTCCAAGGGACTCCCTTTATCAATCACTGAATGCAAGAACCACATCTAAGGACTTGTAACATACACAAGTTACTGGGTACTGGGTATCTTAGCAGCATGTGTCATGTAGTGTAATCTAGAGTTGCCTTCCATGTGAATGATATACAGATGGCATCAGTAATAGAGTATCCTCAGAGGTACTTGCAAGTACCTTCACTGGTATTTGGCTACCAGCTGCCTAGTAGACAAAACTTTGGCCCATAAGGCACCTTTCACTCCATTGTTTACTCTTTTCTGATCATTTTAAGCTTATATTGGTGATATATAGGCCTACTTGTGAATTGAGATAGAACTTGAAAGAGATATTTCCCAGGAATTTCAGGAAACAAACTAAATATCTCAGAAAGCAGAGCAGGTTCCTGCCATTTCCTATGTTTTTTTTGGAATGTCAAATTTCCCTCCAAATTTCAGAATTTCGCTACAAATTCTAAAGTTTCCCTCCAAATTTCTTAATTTCCTTGGAAGGAATTTCCCAGATAACCTTACTTTGGGGCATCAAGAATGGATGACAAACAAATTGAACATTTTTTTTTTTCATAATGATATTTTTAAATGAATTGATGTTTAAAGGGGCTTGTTTTGATCATCTTTGGAACCCCCTGACTTACTCTGTAGTATCAATTTTGGTACCAGATTAAAGGCCACATTTTCTCATTGTCCTCCTGGAATTTCAGCCAATCAATTTCTTTCCCAAGACCCCAAGAGAGAGAGAGACAAAAAACTGTCATTTTAATGGTTACCCATGATCAATATTAGCACAGAAATGAATAGGGCATTGCAATATGCATTATCACTTAGAACATCAAAACCACAAGTTTGTTTCCCACAGTACTTGGTGGTGAGTGTACTTGATACTTGCTGCCAGGCTCTTATATCAAGTAGAGAACATGTACAAATAAATCACAACAAGCACCTTTAATTTATTTAGGCCTACTAAGTAGCCTCCTGATACAACTGTTCAACTGTACATTTACATGTTCTTTTAATTTGTTAAATATAGGCCCTGATTCACACAATAGGCCCACTTCAAGTTAAATGCTATCAGGTAGTGGTTTCACTGGTTTGAATTCCCTTAATTTCCAGACTGCATTAAAGTCAACACTCTCTCTCTCTTGTGGGAATCTCAAAAGTAATCGAAATTTGAAATAGACCCTCCAATGCACAATGGGGAACATTAAAGGGATTAGCAGCGATTTGCTAATCCGAAACATCGAAAAAATCATCGAAATTCATATTTTTGTATTTTTGTTACTGGCATGGATATGCAAACATAACCTGCAAGTGGTTGGCTTGAAATCCGCGTATTAAAGACAAGGCAGTACTTTTTATCTGATTCTTTAATTTCTATACGTGCGTATCAAAATTCCGACTTGAGATCAAAAAAGCCAGTTTCTCGGTGAATATCCCAGATTTTAAGCGTGATATTGTGCACCATGATCAATACAGTTTGACCTCAAACACAAAGGTGGTTGACCTTTGTTTATGCTGTGCTACTGTAAACCGCAGTCAGATGTCATCACTGTATATCTATTTATGGGAGACGGTATGACAAATTTTCTCAAATACTTCAATTTTTTTCACTATTTGGTGGTTTGTTTCTGCATTAAAGCAGTTATATGGAATTGTACACACTTATCCTTGATTTATAAGTTAAAACGAATGCATCTCCACATTTTTCGATTATCTCGCAATATCGCTGCTAATCCCTTTAAACAGGAGTAGGAAACACAAATGCTCCCAATAAGGCCTAAACACCTTGTTGTAGGCATAACCCAACCTACCCTAATTGTACTATCTTTTTCATTTTACGAATGAATACCAAGAAAATGTCTTTCTCTCTGTGGCCATTTTTGGGAAATTGCAAAATTATGCATTAAATTGACGAGAATTTCTAAATGTTCAATTTAGAAGACTTCTCACAGTGCAACTTTTTATAATTTATAACAAACATTACCCCACAGCAACCCGAGCCTCTCTTTTGTCACAAGATGGCTGTGGCATGAATAGAAAGAATAATAAAATAGCATAAATAAATCCTAGTGGAAGTGGTAAATCAAGAGGCTCCAAAGGTGCATCTATTTTTCATAAATTTGGCATTATTGTAGAACAGATAATTCATGAACAAATGGTGCTCTAATACCATAAATCTTGAGGGACACTCTTGTTTCTTTCTTCTCAAATTGCACCACTACAGTAGACTACCTTTGTTCATACATCCAAGCACTTAATGCTGGAAGAATGGGGTAAAAAATCCCTCGAGTTGACCAATTGGTGCAAGAAATTACTGTTCTTTTTTTCTGATGCAGTATTCCAAGCTTGAAGAACTGAACCTTTGTCATAACCAGGATATCCAGGACTAAGCATACACCTATATCTCTAACATCCCTTAAACCTTCAAAACCCACCTGACAAAAATCATGGAGAGGACCCCTGCCTTGGGTTAGTGAGAAATTGCTCCTAGATCTGACAACAAAAATACCTCACTTTTTGCAGTGATTGTCAGATTTTCCTCTAGGGACGTTAGGGATAATTCATTTTGTGGTACATGTCCAAGCCTGGAAAAAGTGGGGAATAAGGAATCACATTTCTGGGAAATTTGATATTTGGAATGGAATTTTTGTCCTTTAAAAAAGATATACATAAGAATTAAAGGGAAATTTTGCATCTTGGAGGAAAATCTGGATGGTATGCCCAGGAAATTTGGCATATTTTTTTCCTCCCTCTAATATTTGCTTTAAAATACGTTTTTTAGGTAATGTGCGTATTTTGACAATACCATACATTTTGCATAATCCACAAAATGCTTGACTTACTATTATGTAGGGCCTATTAAAAACCACATGTTACGAACATTAGTATGCAAAATATCTTTACCGTGATTGATTTTTCCGTTTCCAAAATTTATTACAAGGTAGGGCAAAATCTTTCTACTTTAGAGGTCCTTGATTTATCTGTGTTACCATAATGTGCAAACGTCTGCCCACAACAACATGTTTTTCGAACCAATATGCACACTTTGTCATGACTATTGCTGTCAGCTGAATAAATATAGGCCTATGTATAATCATAATGTATAGGGCTCTAAAGCTATCTGTTTTACATGTCCTGGAAAAGGTCAAAGGTTAAATTAGCTGTTATTTTCATTTTCACAGTGAAAGAGTACACAAGGCACCTAGTTCATAAAACGGTACTTAAAGGTCACCCTGGGATCTTTAACCTTCGTCCCCCTGATTCACCCCAATGACCCCATTGAAACTGAGATTTTGCATTGCTGAAATTTTTCATAATAATAACTTACATCAGCATATTTAGTTTGGCTATTGTTTTCTTTTGAAAGAATTCACAAAATCCCAAAAAACAATGTGATAACCTATATCACTTCCTGGTTAACTTACATATACATATAGGGCTGATGTCCTACACATAAATGCCTCCTACATCACACAATAAATTTACATTCAAAGTGAAACTGGACTGTGTTCAGAAAACATGAATCCTGCCACTGACCCTTTGACCACAAATCTTTGTATTTTTAACCTTGTAGGGCCTATCAGTCTCTTCACCACGGCTCTCTTTCTGCAAAATTATATTGATATTTGTATATATAGAGTTTTTCATAAAAATCACATTTTGAGCATGACAACATAACCAGGCTTCGAAATAAGAAAAAAATATCACAGGGTCCCTGGGACCCTCAACTTTGAAAATTTATGAGTCCTCACTAATTTTCAAGGGTCCCGTAACAGGATAGCAGTTGGGAATCTGGAAGTTGATCAATTTTTTCGAGTCCAGAGGACCCTTAAGGTAAACAAGTTAAGGGTCCTCGTCTCATTTTATGGGTATTTGAAGCGAGGAAGCGCCTTATTTCGAACGCTGCCCATAAATAACTGTAGATCGTATAACAGAGGTTAACATTCACTTATGTTAATTTTTGATCAAGCTCTACAAGAGCTTTTTTTTTTGTAAATTTAATGTTTTTACACTAGTGACCCCTTTGTGACTTTTGACCCCAAACTGCTGATGGCCTGAGTTACTTTAATTATCAATGATTCATGTGAATAACAGTCAAAACATGTATGATCTATAGTGATTTTGAAGGCAGAAAGTAAGAACAAACACAGATACAAGCCCTAGCAGGCATTCTGCCTGAATGAGAAACTTTGGAATTAAGTATTTAAGGTAGGCCTAACTCTAACTCAAACACAAAAAAATTACATTCCAACATCTCTCAGGGGCACGTAAGTAGCCTAAGTACATGCAGAGAGATGACCTACTCAGCATATAAGATGTTAATTTTACTATATATTATTGTAGGCCTACTGATCCTAGGTTGTGTGCCTTCATGTGATGTTAAACAATGGCTGTTGGTCTTTGGCTAAGCATTCTTAATAGTCCTAATAAGACCAATTTATAACAGATTTTATGGGAGATACCATTAGTTTAGGTGTAACAACAATGTCTCTGGCCAAGTTGTTCCCCCACAAAATCACACACACACGTTATGTAATGTTTACAGGTGCACTTGCATGTAGTAAAATGCATGGCACATGCATACGTATTAACCCAAAATAATGCATAAACCTTCCTTTTAGTTCAAGAGCAACTACTCTCTTTGGGTAAAGTTAAGTGACCAACACCTGGACACTGAGAAAACCAGTCCTCAGGCTCCTGGATGTGATCATAGAATATCCAAGGAGAAAGAACATACGGTGGGGTTTATCAGAGTCATATGGACCAATCAGATGTGTCCTGGAAGACGTTGCAAACAGGTATTTTATATTTAAAGGCTGACTCGGAGATTTCCCAAGGATGGCGCCCTCAATTTTCAAAAAAATTGTGTTTTTTTGGCATATACATAATGCCTGTCCATATAATAATCACTGTGTGAAATAACTAAGCTCAAATGGAAGTCCTTCATATAGAGAATCACAACTTTGTTTAAAATTTCCGGATCCGGAATTTTTGTTATACAAGGTATCTTATGGCACTGTTATACTGTACATAAATGTGTACTCCATGAAAACGAAAAATTTGATTCATCTCTACCTTTGGAATTAAGCATCTTAGGTTAGTATCTTTAGTTCTAGTTGACTATTTACTACACAAATATATATTTTGAAATCTCTAAGTCAGCCTTTAAGGCCCCTAAAAGGGTTTGTCTCACAAGATGCATAAAATTTATTTGTATGTATTTATACATAAGAAAAAAAAGTTTTACAAACAAGTGGCCAAAATATAGTCATTTTTGTTTTCAAATCCCACATTTTGCATATAACCTTTTTAACTTCAAAACCAAATTTCAATTATTTTTTTTAATTCCTTCTATGACAGACCTTTTGAAGGGCTTAGTAAAATATGCAATTTCTTTTTACTTAAGTGTTGGTTAACTTTCTGCCATGACCCTTCCACAAAAACAAGTTATAACCTGTAAAAAAGTACTCCATTTCACTAGAGCATCATGGGTTTGGAGACAAACCCAACTCTGCCAAATATTAGTATCCTCAGATTGCAATATTTTAAAAGATTACACTTTTTTTAAAAGTTATTGAAAAAGCAAGGAAAATGGCATATGCTGCGAGGACATTAAATGGAAGTACTCTATGTTACCATATTGGAGGCCAAAAATATGTTTTGAATCATTTTCCAGTGAGTCCTATCCATGCCCTGTCACCATGCACAATTTCTACATCATACATGTTGAGTAAAATGTTTAATATTATTAGGCCAAACCTGTAAGAAATCATGTCTGAGTAACTATTGCTCACTTTACTCTTACTCCATGTAAGAGAATGTTTGCAAAAAAAACCTGAGCTAGTATTACGGTTGATTGATTCCAACTTCCCTTTGATGGGTTGACAAATTCTGGTAGTAAGATGGAAAAGACAGTTTCCAGAAACAGTGCTCTTACAGGAAATTAGATCTACCAGCTGTCAAGAAGGGAACAATAATGGCCCTATATAGATATAGTCATTTTTAAAACGACTTAAGTAGTTTATTTATCATACTGACGAGTGTTCTGGGTTATTTGTAGCTATGTTTGATAATGACACTGCTATGCAAATTAGACATATGATTCCTGGTCATCGGTCCAACTACACACGACACCCACAAAAAACTCTTACAGATTAAGGATGATTGTAGGTAGGAGTATACAGGGTAAGAAATCATTGCACTACATTTTGAAAAGAGCCTATACACACAAATCTGCATTGCGAGGTACCTTATTACCAAAATGCATTATAAAACATTGCAAATAAGGATGATCTGATCTCTAACCTGCCACCAGATACTAGCTTCATTGAAACATTTATATGCCACTCATTAATAGGGATTCTCTACAATGTATGTGGGGAAAGTGTTTGTTCGAGCAAGACAGGTCTGTCGTTTTTCAGATGATTAAAATAAAACCTAGGCCTATATCATTGGTGATGTCTATCACATTTTCACTCATTTTGTTAATGGCTGCCAATTCAACTCATTTGCACTATAAAGGTTTAAACTGAATGTATGATCTCAAATCTATAGGCCTACACATTTACCATATCCCTTAAATCCCTAACAGCCATTTTTTGCCACTTTTCAAAAAACATGGAGCAGACCCGTGCCTTGTATTTAGGGGAAATTGCTCCTACTTCTAACAAGAAAAATACAGCTACCTCCCTTTTTTGCAGTGATTGTCACATTGGAAGTCATTTTCCTCCAGGGACGTAAGGGATATAAACCTCTATCATTAGTGCTGTCTATCACATTTTCACTCATTTTGTTAATCAAAATGGCTGCCAATTTGCTTTCTAACCCAGGGCCTTGCCTAACACTGTTCTTGTTTCTCCCAAGAGGAAGGAAGGGAAGGGGTAAAGGGACAGAAGCTAAAGAAGATTGCACATTTTGGGTGGGATTTGAACCTGGGGCCCCTGGTGCACCAGACCCGTGAGCAGGGATGGCAAGCCACGAGGGCGTCGTTGGCCCAGACAGCAATTTCGTGCCCATGTGTGTGTTCGTACGATGACATCATCGCATCTTTTTGGACTTTTTCTAGCCTCAGCTCTGTGAGTTTTTAGAGAATTAGAATTTTGGTCATGATAGGGATAAAGGTTTAAACTGAAGAATGTATGATCTCAAATCTATACACATTTACCATTTCTTGCTTTATTCTGATTTTGTTCAATGTGTAACTAAGATTTAGTGGCTTTGAAATGCTGGGCACAGGTACTAGGTCTTGACTTATATCCAGTAAGTGAATGTTCTACAAAATGTATAATTCTGTAGGTTTGATTGGCATAGCATACTAATCGAGCCTTAGTTTATTCTGACACTGGCACTGGTCAAAAGATGTATACTACAGTTTGATAAGAGTTTTATTCAAGTTAAGTCAATTAAAGCTTAAAGATTTGGGTTTGTGTTAAGCCTATAGGTTTTGTTTTTGGAGAGTTTCAAAGACTCAGACAAATTTCATTTGGGCATAGATGGGATGTCATGCCTGTGTACAGCACTCTCCTAAGAGCCGTGAAAATTATCTCTAACAGAATATTTAAATTCTGTACCTTCTATGTATTCTTACATGTAGGTCTACATGTGACTTGTTTTATTTACAGCATGAATTGCCCCATGTTTCTATTATTTTATGGATATGTTTCCATCAAAAGAACATTCAGGAGGAAAACAGTCTTTTCAAAACATGCAGAGCCAGGCTTGTTAGGCCAAAGGCAACATCATTTTTGACCAGCACTCTATGGCTGCCATACCACTCCCAAGCCTACGGTCGAGTTGTAGTACATGTACAGGTTTCTGTTATTGTTCGGTCACCCTGGTATACAATACCATTATTAATACTGTCTGGAAAAAAGTCATGGTCTATGCACAAATATCACATCAAAATACAAGGTATCTAAAACCGCACACAAATGTTCAACCTGCATATATAATAAGCCAGACTATACATAAAAAGAACAGAAGCATAAAAAATATTGTTCAAGGTCCAGGGGTCATGATCTCTCTATGGGGCTAAATGGATGTGACAGTCTGTATATCCAAAGGTCTTAGTTTAAGACCCTCTGTCCTGTACATAGCACTTGTACAGTTTAAAGGCATGGCAAGTAGTTTATGCCATTATAACAGGACATACAATTACTAGGATTAGTAAGTATTTGGTTTATGTAACCTGGTCCCACTCCTGACACCAATAAATACCTATACAGGGGTAACCTTACATAAATTGAGAAATAGTGCAAAAAAGTTTTTTGCCTACAGGTTCAGGTTATAGAGCCTATTCTGTTCACCACGTCTCACTCGAGTAATGTTTGAAAGGGACAAGTAGAATTTCATGCATTGAAAATGAACTTGCAATAGATTTTGTTCAATAAGCTTCATTTTTGTCATTTCCCTCCTGTATTGCCATTGGTATTGGTCTTTAAGAGGTAATCATCACTTTCTAATGGAACTGTTTTCCTCCTTAAGTCAAGGGCATAATCTACGGCATTATCATCAATATGACACCAACAACTGCTAAATTTTGGAAACAATTATTATTATTTGACTAAAATTTTGTTATTTCCACTCCTCAATTTGGCCAAAAAGTTGTACTTTTTGAAGATAAGAATTTTGATCCAAAATGAATCACTAATGGTTTACTATTTGGTAGTAGTTATCAAATTTTCCACTCATATTATAGTGTGAAAATTCGAAACCAATAACTGGTGATTCTATTCCATGTATCACAAAATAAGGATTTTTTCATCCCTCTACTTTGTCGTATCCAATATGCTATAGTACAACAAAGGTTTTTACCGCTTGACTTTCCATACACCAGCCTTTAGTACCAGTACCAGCAGGACCAACACCCAGACGGGCATGATCCCTGGTTCAAGTGGACTTGTACCATAGTTCACATATCACCCAGACACCCAACACATAGTATACAATTACAGGCTGACCTATGCCACTGAACAACCATTTTCCTACCACATAGCTCTGAATGAGCGGCCATGTTGTTATGTACTTTCAGTCCGACCACATACACTAGCACCATACCATAGCACGCACATGCACTGCGCTATTTACATAGGCATCAACTGGAACGCAGCTTCACACTAGTATGTTTTCTGTGGGAATGGAAATTTTGGATGGTCAGGAATAACTGACCTTCAATATAAAAATATTTATCAAAGCAAACAAGATTGTAACGTCTTTATTTCTGAATGATGGATCTTTTTAAGGAAATGACTAGATTCACATAAATGAAACTCTATTACAAATTCACAAAGTTATATTTAAAAAAAGAGAAGCATGTGCCTGCTGTTGACATGAAATAATATTTCCATACTATGTAACAATTAGAGGGACTTTTATTTGGTCTATGGGTACACTATGGCAAGTTTGGCCACTCTTGAAAGTTGTGAGCTGGGGATTATTTGGGCATGCATTGGTTAAGAAACAGATTTGAAGATAGAATACAACTCACTTGGAGGATTTCGGAGTGAAAGGTCATTTGAATGATTTGGGGTGGTAACCTTTTTTTTTTTTTTTTTTTTTTAATATTTTTAATATTTTGCAGTGTCATACAATTAAGGCAAAATTAACAGGAAGAAGGTAGCAAGAGAGTCCATGAATTGTCATGACCAAACACATTAAGGATGCTCTGCTATTTCCTTTCAGAAAGATAGGGGTCTTAACTTCTGTTGGAAGAGTATCACAATAGACTGCAAAACAAACAATACATGACAAAAGGTAACAGCTTTATACCATGACATGGAAGTTATACAAAAGAAATCGTCACTTTAAAGCATAAAAAATTTTGCAATTAAGATTAAATTACAGATTGGATTAGCTCTGGTCAAATGTAAACTGAAGAGAAAACTTGTCACCATTAGACTACATTATATGAAGAGTTTAATTAAATACAATAACTAATCCATTTTTTGCAAATTGAGATATTGATACACATAGCTTTCCAGTTATACAGAAAATAATAAGCTATTTGCTATTTCTAACAATGGTTTCCAGAATTTAACTTGGAATTTTGAATGTAGGGTATCAATTTAAACCCAGCATAATGCATATCATGTTGGGGCATTTATCTCAAAATGTTTGAAAATGGCATTTATTGCCTTTTGCAAATGAACTCTTCATATGTGAACAAGAGTAACAACAACTTGAAGTTTAGTACATTGACTCAATCAGAATGTTTTAAATAAAAAATATTAACAACTTTTATGGTCTCAAAGATAAAATAGACCATTTTGGGGGGAGGGGTAAGAGGGAGAATCATACTCAATCCATTAACAACTTTCTTGGAGAAAATACTGTTCTACAATAAGGTAATAAAACGTTCTAGGTGTAAATTATTTTTTTATTTCAAAACCTTTACTGAATTCTTTCACTGCTTATCACCACTTTATTTTACAAGGGAGGGGGATATGGTATCAAGATAGCAATGGGCAGTCAAGAGTCAAGAGCTTCATCATGGAGTATGCTGCCACCTCCACCTTCCATTAGCAACATTGCCAACATTTAACTATTCAATTCAGGTGCAAGGAGTGAGTATTCCATGTTTTATGATCAAGGTCAAATTAAATAGGTCTAAATCATATCATTTGATATCCATGTGATTATGTACTGTGAGAAACCCTTGAAACTAAGGAGAGAAAGAGTTAAGTCAATATCCCAAAGAATTCTTGCACAAAAAGGGCAATACCACCATGGATGGAAAGGTTATACTTATACCCATGCCAAAAACTCAACTTGGAAACCTAGACATAAAAATTAATACAAATGTTGAGTCCCAATCCTATACAAATGCAATCAAAATCCAAATTTAGAACCTTTCATGCATTGGCCATATAAACTTAAGAACTGCTCCTAAAGCTTTGTAGTTCAAACAACCTCTATTTGTTAGGCTATTTTACAAATCCAGTGTTATCTTTGTAGTTCTAAACTCTTTTTATTATTAGGTTTTACAAAATGCACTTTTTAAAAACACTGGAGGTATTCATGATATACTTTTTCAGTTATTAATCATTTTTAACTACATGGCAAACGTACCTATAAGGTACCACTGAATTTTGTTTCGTCATTTCATACCTCCTCTGTCATACTGAATGTCCTCTTTTAATACATATACCATGTTGTATCAGTAGTTTTCAAAACTAAACTAAGGGGGACAGCATGTCAGTCTTGGTAGAGGGCCACTCTAACATTGCATAACAGTGCACTTCACTAGCAAATTATAATAAATGCATTACATAGACTGGGACAAGCTCTACATTGAGCATTACATTTTGGTTTTTGTGTCAAATTTGGTGTTTTTTTTTTTTTTTTAAAATTTAATTCTCTATGAATATTTGTCTCTCATTTTGCCTTTTGTGATTTTCCCTTTGAATAATCTAACAAAAGAGCCCTGCCCAATGATTTATAAACAAATACTAATTTTCCAAGGCCACAAAATGTCAAGCCTGAACTATGTTGTCCTTAGCAGCTGTAGTTCGATAAATCCCCATTGACAAGGTAACTGTGTACAGTTAAATGTCAGTTAAGGACAAGGCTTGTCTGGCCTAATAGCCTATTACATAATACCTTGTCAACACCCATAATAGGTATTGGTGAGTAGCCCATTACTTGGAGCAATTGCTTCAAGGTTGCACAGCATACTTGAGGGAAAATCTAGGTCAAGGGATTAGCTCAGACTGTCTAGCCACTGTGACCTTGCATTTTTATACCAATCAACACACACACCAGACCAGTGCACAATCTGATTTTAGTGTGCTAGCTGCCATGTGTTTTGCCTATGGCTTGTCTACTGTACTTGGACCCATTCTAGTCCATGGCCAAGGCAAGTAAGTCCCTGAGGTCTGGGTTGGAAATTCGCCAGTGTCCAGTGTTGACCCAAAAAGGGTTTTTATCAGTTACAAGACCTATTGCACAATTGAATAACAGTCCGAGCCAACTGACCACAGAAGGACAGTCCAAATAGGTCATTTAAGGTCAGCAAAGGGCTGTCCACTTAGTAAAGCCATTGTATGTACATGTAGGGATGAGTCATACAGCATAGGGCAGCATGAAATAACCGTACTGTTTAGATCATGCACTAGTAGTGTACATGTGTTGGGGCTATAATATGGCGAATTGCTGACGTAAGCTCACATACATACTATGTTCAATCATCCCAGTTAGCAGTTATGTTGTTATATGAAAGGGCAACATAGGCTACGACCCAATCATGACCATGCCAGTTATGTATGTATGGTCAATTTCTTCAGCAGTTAATTGCACAGGGACATGCTTAGGAAATATGGCAATAGATGCAAGGCATAAAAGTGCATTGGATATTGATAATTTTGATAAGGTTAGATTAATGGCAAGCGCGTCTGGGGAATGACGGGCAAATTGATGGATCGTGGGGTTGCAGACAAAAGGCTAGTAAAGGTCAAGATCACACAGACAATTCATTTGCATGTCTGGCTGTAGGTGAGCCGGGTTATAATATCATATTGATAGCCATACAATTGGCGATCGGGTTTTGGGCTGTAGTAATATAGTACAGTGTATAAGCTTGCCGAATTTATCGCTGTTGCTGCATGTGTAGTATATAGGCAGCGTGTACGGGCATGCCGTCTAGCGTAGAGCACATGGCACACATGCGGCACCAAAACAAACCAAAACATTACCAGTAACGTACTGTGTTTATGACAGAAGCAACCGAAAACAACGTGTTTAATATACATGAAAAGGGCAGAAATATGCCTGGTAAAAATCTAGCGTATGCTGCATGCCCCTTTTCCCAAACAGTACTAGCGATTTTAGTCCATATTGGACAAGATCCAAAAAGGGGAACATTACAGAGGTACAACATAGAAGTTGAGTAAAGGCGAAATTACATTCGGTACTCTGTGTGTGGTTTAAATAAACCGGTCTCGAAAAACGTCCCAAAACTAGAGGTAAGACAAGGTCGATTTGTAAATCACACGCTGTGATTAGTTAGGGTAAGTGTGGTAGATTTAAAGTATCGTTTAATCTATACCCTGTAATATTTTTAATTAAGGTTACGAGAATCTAAAACTGACTGTCATGTAAACAAACAAAGCACACTGCACAGAAGCATGAATCGCCACGTTACATTTTGTATGTATACGAAATAAGGATGGGCCCATAGCTCACACCACTTGACCACATCGAGCGGGCTTAGCTTGCGCCCACTCGGTGGAAAACTAGACAACCCTGGTCCAACTTCAGCACCGTAAAAGTGAACGAAATCGGACTAAGTCGACCAAGAAATGGTGATTTAAACCAAGAAAAACTTACCGGCAATGGTCCTCTTCAGTTGCTGGGGACGGTCCTGCTTCCGGCGTGACATCTTCGCCCGAAATGCCGGGATAGCGGTGGACGTGGCTCAATGTGAACAAAGACTGGGGTTATGATAATGAAAATGGCGGCCCTTTAGTCACATATCGCACGGACGGCTTGACGGGGCTCAGTTACCCAGGATACACCTTACACCTGAACTTGAAAGTTGACCAAGCCCCCTCTGTCCCCGAAAAACAAATCCGATTGACCAAGAAAGTCTTGTATAATGTCGTCCTTAGCTGCAGCGACGGCTGCTGCTTTAGCATCAAAAGACACGGGGCACGGTGGCTCGCTGCGGCTATTTTAGCTGAATGAAACTCGGAATGAAAATTATGTGAACTCAGCTTATGGGCAGTTGCAACCACGCCGCTTCCTGATTTGATCAAATGACACAAAGTTGCAGGTCTCCGTGTGGGCAAGCTGACTTGCGTAGATACTTGCTGACCAAGCAGCTCGCATTTAACATTGGTTAAAGGCCTTCCATGGCTGGACCATTAGTAGTACTGGGTGGGCTGTTGTTTCGGTTTAATAAATGAAATCTGCGTCATGCAATCAGCGAAAAGCGCGTTTGCGCCGATTTTTGTGCGATTGACCGATGCCAAATAAATTTAGCGCTTGACCCAAATAAGCTCGAAGGTGGAGCTACATAACGATACCCGTGCATAAGTGACAGACCTTGCGCACATCGGGTAGTTTTTCCTCAGGCCACCTTCTTAGTTTTCTTATACCCCTACATTTACTATTCCTTATACTATTTTGCTTTTGAAACATGAAATGGAGCTAAGAACAAATATTTGAAATTACCTGCATTTAACATAAAATTAGCACGTTTAATAAAAGTTTGGGTTTTGTTTGGTCACTTTGATTTTGAAACTGCATCCTTCTTATGGTCAAGCTCCACCCACAATGTCCATCATATTGAAATTCAAATGCATCGTAATAACATTTTAAACTTTTTCCATCGACAACCATTGTGAGCATTTGGATATTGTAACACACTTAATCTACCAATTAGATCATTATACACATTAGCGGAAATTAGTATTACATTCAAAAGATGATAAAAATACAGAAATTAAAAAGGTTAATTACTGGAGTTGTAAAATGAAAATTGGTCATTCCGTATCTCCCACGTGTTTAAGCATCGTAAGAAGATGCGCACTGTTCCTCTACGGTAGTAAAACAGGTGAACTTTCTGTGATTACTCACAATACGAGTATCCAATCAGAGCTCGTTATGCTAATGAAGGTCGGATCACCGGCTTCTTATTTGCCAGTAGCCGGGGGCGTCGTCTGCACTTATTTGCGTAACGAAGCAACGCGCAAAATTGAAAGGGACCATTTTGAGTGTATTTATGAATCACATTCATGTGTTTTGTCCGCTTTAGTCGTTTGCCCGTAATACGTTCTGAATGGGTAGGGGTTGTTAGGGGGAGTAGCATATGCATGCTAATGAAAACAATAAAACATGTTGTAATAAAAGCTGATATTGTTTGAGGTTTTGTTAGCATTTGTGGAAAGACGTATTTCAAACATCTCTCGATAGTACACAGCGAACTTCCCCCCATATGAATTATGTGCCTCGTCTTTGTCCGTATGTAACGGCTGATCCAATTGTGTATGTGCTGCATTATATTTGTGTACATATGTATATGAAAAAACAAAACAAATAGATTTGATTTTTTTTTTGATAATAACGGTCATGAAAGGTCCTTTACCGGGGGGTTCACACATGTCACCTCTGTGGAGCGGCATCGTAATCTGTGAATAAAGGAACACTTTTTGAATTTTTATATGTCGAAATAATTTTCTTAATTCTTAAATATACTTTTCTTTGTTTTTGTTTTACTTTTGTTTTATTTTTTGCTCGTTTGTTTTATATTTTGTTTTTGTATTCTTTTTTTGTATGTGTATTGTTTTTTTTTTTTTTTTTTTTGTTTTTTTGGCTTTATTTGGTTCATGTGTATGTATAGTATGCGGGTTTGTTTATAATTTTGCTGTTTTAAGTCTTCTCTTTTTGGCTTGGCTGCATGTGTATGTGTGTGTGTCAGGGGGTGCATACATAGCAAGGTCAAAGGACACTCGAAGTCCAGTTGTAAATAGACTGAATGTAAAATTTGTCTTTAGTAATACTTTTTGCTTTTTCTCTTAATTGTTAATATCGTTTAAATTCAAAGTCCAATTGCAACCAAACTTGGGTCATAGATACAACATGAACATGAGAACCTTCATATGTTGAGATCAAATGCCGCATACCAAGGTCAAAGATCATCTGAGGCCAAGTTGTAAAATAGGCTGAAAAGTAAAATTTCTAATTTGCAAAGTTGTCGAAACCAAGTGTAACCAAACTTGGATCATAGATGTGAATATGTGAACATCCATATGTTAATAAGATCAAAGGTCACATACCAACGTCAAAGGGCATCCGAAGTCCAGCTGTAAATGGACTGAAATGTAAAATTGTGTTTTAGTACACACATTTTGCTTTTTTGTCTTGTCACTATCTTTTTAACGTTAAGTCCAATCTCAACCAACAGTGGGTCATAGCTACAACATGAGAACTTCCATATGATAATGCGGTCAAAAGTTACATACCGAGGTCAAGGTCATCTAAGAATAAATTGTAAAATAGGCTGAAAATGTCAAATTCATCTCATTTGGAAAGATGAAGACAATTGCATACATTATTATGTTTGTATGGATCCATGCATGTGTGGGAAAATATTGGATCAGAAACATAATAATGATAAAATTGGATGATTTCCGCCCAATATTTATTTAAAAGTTTTGCAACTCATAACTCAACTAATAAATATGGGCTCGATCAATCCAATTTCGTACCAGACTTGGACCATAGATACAACATGGGAGCCTGCATATCTAAGTGTCTGAAGAGGAGGTCTTGAAATCCATCAAATCAGCATCGATTAAGTCCTGCACCTTTATTGGACCCTTTTCGCTTCTCTTTCTCTTAAAACTATGTCTAGATGATCTGTTACCAGCCATAACAAGGATAATTTGCCAACTTTTCTTTGTCTTCGGGCATATTTCCCCAAGCTCTCAAGCATGCATCCGTAATCCCGCTGCTGAAGAAATCTGTATTGGACACCAACATCCTCTCAAACTTTCGCCTTATATCCAATCTGCCATTTCTCGGAAAGGTGATTGAAAGAGTAGCAGTGAATCAGTTGCAGACTTATCTCATCGATAATGATCTCCATGTTCCGATGCATTCGGCATACCGGCAATATCACAGTACTGAGACTGCTCTCTTACGGGTGCAGAATGACATCTTGACTGCTCTTGACAAACAAAAAGAGGCTGTGCTAGTGTTACTGGACTTTTTGTTGGTTCTCGTCATACCTAGATGGCCGAACTCAATCTATATCAGTCAGAGGTGCTTCGTCAGATCCTGTGGCGGTAGATTTTTTTTGTGGAGTCCCACAGGCCACAGGGCTCTGTTACTGGACCTATATTGACTTCATCTTGTTCAGTGCCCCACTACAGGATATCATCACTGCCCACGGTATTCAATCTGTTGTTTACGCTGATGACACCCGGCTCTACCTGACTTTCCACCATCGGGATCGTGAAGCAGCCATAAAAAAGATTGAAACATGCATTGCAGACATCAGATCCTGGTGTAAATCCAACAAGCTGATATTAAATGACAAGAAGACAGAGATGTTGTACTTTCGCTCTCATTTTAACAGATCGGCCAGCAACTCTCAGCCAACTATGATCATTGGCAATTCTGTTATACATCCGTCAGCTGAAGCACGGAACCTTGGCTTATGGTGTCATCTTAAACTAATCACTAAGAATGATCAATCATGTTAACAGATTATGCAAAGCTGCTGGGCTCTCAATAAGAAAAATAGGCAGTTTCGACAGTACCTTGATGAAAAATCCACCATCAGATTGGTCCACGCCTTTGTTACATCTCGGCTGGATTCCTGCAATTCCTTGCTTTATGGCCTTCCAGAAAGAGAATTGACCAAGGTTCAGCGAGTTCAAAATGCAGCTGCCTATCTTGTCCTTAAAATCCGTCGACGAGAACATATCACACCAGCTCTCTACCAACTACATTGGCTTTCAATTAAACAGAGGGCAGTTTTTAAGATTCTGCTTCTCACCTATAAGGCCATCCACGGCATGTCACCTGCCTATATCTTTGAGCTCATCCAGCTGTATTCACCACCGAGAACCTTGAGATCATCTTCTTGCTCCCAGCTGAGTAAATCAGCCAACTCGAAGTTCTATGGTGATAGATCTTTTGCTTACGCAGCAGCACATTTGTGGAATAAACTCCCTAACAGTATCCGCTTAGCTCAGTCAGCAACTATTTTCAAGTCACCTCTGAAGACATTCCTATTTACACAGCATTTTGGCTCCTGATACGTATCCTATTTCTGATGCAGTTCAATCACTAAATATAATATTGTGTTATTTTGTTCTTTCCTTTTCTTGTTCTCTACCTTCATCCAAAGTATCCAATCCGGTTGCCTAGGATAGTTGTTTTCATCAGATTAGAGAGGGTAGAGGCATCTGAATCCAGAAAAGATCAAGACTTAACCGCTGACGATTCAGGTGTATCCCCATATGTTCTTAGTATGGGGGAAAAGGGAAACGGGGTGTCGTCTCTTCTTATCTTTTGTGGTCTAATACAATACATGGTTGAATTGTACTTAAAGTTTATTTAAGGTTATTTTAAAAAAAGTCAAAAAAACAAAAAAACCGAAAATTTCAAAATTATAATTTTATGTATTGTTTTTGTATTTGTCGCATTGATAATGATATAATTGCTCCTTTCTATGTGAAGCGCCTAGAGGCCTCTGCTTAGGCGCTATATCAAGATTGTTATTATTATTATTTGCAAAGTTGAAATTTCCAATTGCAACCATTGTTATGTTTGTATGGATCCTTGTGTGGGAAAATATTGGACCCAAAACATAATAATGATAAATTTGGATGATTTACGTTTCAATATTTATCGCTATGAATTTTAAAATGTGGGCGAGCAATAAACATGGGCTCAATCAAGCCAATTTTATACCAATCTTGGGTCATAGATAACACATGAAACCTCTATATGTTTAATGAGGTCAAAGGTCACATACCAAAGTCAAAGATCATCTGGATTCAAGTTGTAAAATAGGCTGATTCCTCTCCTTGCAAAGTTGAAGATTGATCGCAACCAAACCAAGTCCAATGTCGCATACCGAGCTCAAAGGTCACCTAAAGAAATAGACTGAAAATGTCAAATTCTTCTTATTTACAAAGTTGAAGTCCAATATTAGCTTCAGGATGCTATTAATGACAACCAATTTGGACACCGCAGTCCATATTCTGTTTAATATCAATCTCCATGGCGAGATTAAATTATGCAGTTCTAACAATCAAGTAATAAACGGATTAGACAAAAGATGATTGCCATTTTTGATTAAAACTAATAATCTTACAAATCGGATTTTAAAATATAAATTTTACATACCAAATACAGGAAATAAAATCATTAATAACATTGCATCTTTCTTGAATGATTGTTTGGTGGATGTGGGTGGGTGGGTGGGTATTTGTTGTTGTTGTTGATGATGTTGTTGTTGCTTGCTTTGCTTAGTTATTTGATTGCGTTTTATTTGTTAGCTTGTTTGTTAACTTCTTTGTTTATTTGGTTGGTTGTTTAAATTGGTTAGTTGATTTTTACTTTATGGGCCCTTTTTGTTGATAAATTTCTAAACATTCCCAAGAAGCATTCCTGAAAAGTATTTCTATTTTTTTGGAAAAAAATGCAAAAACATGGAAAAGGGCTTCGTTCGCGAAACTTCCCTTCAAATAATTTTGAATGAATCGATAAGAATCGGTGCAATACGAGCGTAATAGAAAAGGGAAGACTTGCACCCAAAAACCGATTTTTTTTTATTTTGGGCAGTAAAGGTTTCAAAAAAATTAAAATGACCTCATTTCCATATTTAATTGGCGGCCATCTTGGATTTGTTGAGGTGTCAAGTTTCAAAAGAGTATTCTCTAAAATCCTTGGACTTAGTTTTAAATCTAAGAAGACTTGTTAGCGGGACAAAACTTTTTGGATTTGAAAATAAGTCTTTTAGACTTAAACATAAGTCTCTTTTGCTTATTTTAAGTAATTTTAGATTTTTTTTTTAAATTTTGAAAGTTGTATTTTTATGAGTTTTAAACAAGTTTTTTTGTTTTTGGGTTGATTTAAATTTTATCCAGAAAAGTTTTGTCCCCCGCTAACAAGTCTTCTTAGATTTAAAAATAAGTCCAAGGATTTTAGAGAGTAGGCCTAAATAAACCGAACCAAATCAAAGGTTGTTTTTTTTAAATTTATCGGAAAGTCATTGCCTAAAATGCATGGAGCCAGAATTTTTTTTAAAAAATCACCATTTTGCTAAAAATGTGATAAAAAGTCGACAAAAGCTAGAGAAAAAAAATCACGATTTAGCTGAACATTTTACTTCACCTTTCAGCCGAAATGTTCTTCCCCCCCCCCAAATGTTGATGCTCGTGCCAGCACTGGCTAAATCTTTACGTTATTGTTCGTTTCTGTCCACTTTACTAAAGTACCAAAGCGAAATTGTCATTAAAATCTGATAGATTTGAATGATACTTGATTACAGTTAATTTTAAGGAGATGATGTGATGTTACAGGTCTCAATGGGGTCATTCTCTGTAATGCTTGTGATTGCTTAAAATGCTTCCTTTCTTTTGGGATTTGATTTACTTCGGAGATGCTTACTTCACCAAGCTAGCAAACTCGAGAAGGTTAATAAGATGTGAAGAGGTAATTATGTATTGTTATAAAATCATTTGTTTATAACAATGCATATAATCAATTAACAGCACTAAACACCACTGGCATGGCGAGTGCCAAATTGTGTAAAACGTTTTTCCCTGGAGTGTGAACTGCGCACTATGAGAGATTGCGATTTATTCCGTATTGAAATACGTGCTTACACAATTTGGCACTCGGCGACCCTACTTGTAGAGACTGTTAGTCAGTGGCATAACCAGCTTTTTTCGAAAAAAAAAAAAAAAAAAAATCATATATTTAAGTTTGTTAGTACAGTATAGGCATATGTTGTTTTCACTGTAAGATTCTCCACAAGGGGAAGCAGGGATATACAAGAAGAGTATTCTACATGGGAGCTGTATGTACGGTGGCTCTGAAGGGTCATGACGAGATGATGAGGTAAATTATACGAGTTAGTGGGCGATATAAGTGGCAAGATGACGAGAAAGGGATGAGAAAAGAACGACATAAATGTCAAGATGACCAGATAGAAGATGAGATAGTTGTAGATTACTTTTATATTTATGTATTTATAGGAGAATTGATTATTATTGCCAATCTATTCAACATTACTTGCCTGTTTTAAAGTACACTTTTATATGATGTAATTATAGTATGATTTCTTCACTTTTTAACATTATGATTCTTGTGAAATACTGATTCTCACTTTGGTGGTAAACTTAAGTAAATTTTTATCTTTGTACACAGTTCATGTTTAATCTATAATTATTTGATATTATATTTTGCATACATGTATAATTTTTAAGATGTTCCCTGCATGGGCCTTATGGAAGAACAGAGGATACCTTGTATCATCCACTGAATAAGTTACCCAGTTTAAAGAAGAAATAAAACAAACAACCTTTGACCTCATAAACAAATGAGGGTTTGCGTGTAATATCCATATGGTTAGAACTTCAACTTTTCAATTCAGGTCAATTTTACATTTTCAGGCTATCTTACAACAGACTACAACAACAGTGGACAAAGTTACCCCTATGTGTCTTCCTGCCTTAACACTTAACTGCATAAGGGGTTTGCACTTCCGTTAGTGCATAAGGGGGAGGGGGCTCCTAGGGCCCATTCATTATATAACCACTTTCCTACAGGAATTTTTAGATGAAAGCCACCACATGTTAGAAGGATTCAAAGACATCAACAACAAAGAAATAAAAACTGAAAACAAAATTGTTCAGTAAGAAAACTAGAGGCAAAACATTGATTTTAATTTTGCGTCAAAATGTGCGAAAAAGACACTAATTCGTTTCTGCATTTTCTACGGCACTGATTCACGTAGACTTTTGCCGATTGCTTTAATTGGTGAAGAATGAACTATATTTACCATATTAAGCACAGACATAAATGTCTCATGCCATTTTATATTTTTTAGGTTTACTTGTATAATTTACCATAGGTTCCTACAGTAAACCGCTATATGATGTAAATAAAATATTATGACACCAATGGCCTACTATACTTTCCAATACTTTTTTGATTAATTATTTACTTTCACTAGGTGTATGCATTTTGAAAATCAGAATCACAGTAACTCTATTATTAAGATTTTTCATTTTTGTCATAGGCACTTCCGTTAGTGCATAAGGGGGGGGGGGGGGCTCCTAGGGACCCATGCTAATTAACGCAAAAACGAAGGAATGGATTTGAATTTTTTTTGCACCAATGCAAGCGCAACTAAAATTTAGACAAATACAAAAAATATAAATCAAATATATTCAAGCGTTAAAAAAACGCCGGCCGAAAAAAAATGGGCCCCTAGGAGCCCCCCCCCCTTATGCAATAATGGAAGGCAGTCGACACAAAAATGGACATGGTGGATATTGGCAGGCAAGTTAAAGATATGTTGTGGATCCCTGATAAATGGAAGGTTAAAAGGGCATGATAGGTTCATAGGTTACACCCTCACACACACACACACACACAAACACACACACACACAACGCACCCACACACACTCTCTCCATTAATAACACACCCACACAAATTTAACCCTTATTAATCTTCTTATCGTGTCCAAACACAGTGCATGGTTCTCAAATATGATCTAGCCAGAGATGGGTACAACGGTCTGGCTGCTTCACTGAATTCCGCAAGTTCCTTGTCAGTCCATTGTTACTCCAACAGTGGGCAGACCGAGAGATGCTCCATTGTCTGTGTTGCTGTTCCAACCAGAGGTAGTGTCCTGATCTGCTTCCAGGTATCCCCACTTCTGCAAGAAAACCTTAGATCGGCTGGTTCTGGTTCTCAATCTGTTGAGACATCGCCATTCAGCCCCATTCAGCCCATGACGTATCAGGTGGAAGATGCTCACCAGGTTCAATACCTATAGATGTTACTTGGATGAAAGCAAGGCTTTCTTTCCACAAGAATTACAATCGTGAGGAGGGTGTTGTCACAAAGTTACTTCAGGATCTTCAATGGGGAGATCTCAGGCTTCGGAGGAAGATGCAGAGATTAACTATGCTGTACAAAATACACAACAACCTTGTTGACATTCCATCTGGGCCTAATCTCATTGTGAATCCAAGGAATACCAGAGGGCACCGCCAAAAGTTTCTTGAAGTCCGTGCTACAAAAGAAGCTTACAAGAACTCATTTTTTCCCAAAACAATAAAAGAATGGAATCAATTGCCTGCCTATGTTGTCAACTCTAACTCAATCCAACTCTTCAAGGACAACCTAAATAAGTATTTTTGCTAGTTTTTTCACTGTGGTCACCATGTCCTTCTTCATGTGAGTCACTTGGTCACAATTTGGTGTGATATGCAATTATTGCAGTTTACCGACTCAACCAAAAAGAAGAAGAGAAGTCGACTCTCTTTAACTCTTTAGAAACTGTTTCAAGGGGTTGGACTATGGACTTTGCTTCAGAAACTTTCTCTGAATTTAAGGCGGTTAGCAGCAGGTCTCTGTCCGGACATGGGTGCTTCACATTCATAGATACTTGCATGCTCACTATACTACAATGGATATCTGGTGGAGCAATTCTTGCTAGGAATTACATAGATAAAACGGCAGGTTCCTGCACTCCTAGGTTGGTCTTTGGTATAGATGTTGAACAGGAGAGGTGCGAGCACGCTCCCTTTGGGGTATCCATTCTTGCGCCTACACCATCGGCTCTTCTTAGCTCCTAGCTGAACAAAGAACATCCTGTTTGCAAGCAATCCCTTGATGGGCCCAGTCAAGCCAATGTCTTTGGCGAGTTCCAAAATCTTATGGAGTAAGCAACTGTGATTAACAGTACAGTATAAGCTGCTGACAGATCAACGAACACGACTCCGATTACCAAACCCTTCTCGAAAACCATCCTCGATGTGTTGAGTTAGGTTGAATACTTGCCTTGTTGTTGATTTGCCTGTCCGGAAATCTGCTTGTTCAGCATGAGGTGTTTTGTCTATCACAGGTGCGATACGGTTGGGCTTTGGGAACCTGTGGGTTTCCATTTGGTCTAATATCCATCTTGTCTAATATTCATTTTGTCTAATATGCATTTGGTCTAATACCCAATTGGTCTAATATCCATCTGGTCTAATATCCATCTGGTCAAATATCCATCTGGTCTAATACTCATTTGGTTAAATATCCATTTTTGTCTAATGTCCACCTGGTCCAGAGGGGTATTAGACCAAATACATTTTAAACCAGGTAGACATTAGATATTAGACCAAATGGATATTAGACCAGATGAATATTAGACCAAATGGATATTAGACAAAATGGCAATTAGACCAAATGGTGTTTGTGGTTATTAGTAGTAGACGAAATGGGCATTAGACTAGATGGGCATTAGACCAAATGGCTATTAGACATTTTGGTTGTGAGATAAATTGGATGTTAGGCTTAATGGTTATTAGACAAATTGGTATCCGTGCTTTCTTGCTGTTATGGGTCATATCGGTGGATTCAAGGTACATGGCAGGTTTTAATCTTTTCCTGAGAGGTCCTCTCCGACACTTCCTCACCTTTAGAGTTGTTTTAGCTGAGCAAGGATCAGTTTCAAACATGGTGGTATACCCTAGATATTGTCACAAACTGTAAACTAATTACTCACCGAGGTATACCAGCGATTATTTCTCGGTCCCGCCGAGACCGGGACTCGAACCCAGGACCCCTTGGTCTCAAGTCGAGCGTGCAGTGAATAGAGCTAAAGAGGAATTCCCCGTTAGGTCTATTGACACTAAAGAGTTTATACCTCGTGACATTATTCCCCGTCCTTCCCTCACAAGGCACGTCCCGGGCCTTAAACTCTTGCCTCCTTGATACAAGGTACGTAACCGCAGGCATTTCGATCCCACCGCTTGCACCAAATTGGTCACAAACTGTAAACTATCCAATTACTCACCATGATATACCCGCGACTTGTTTCTCGGTCCCGAGACCGGGACTCGAACCCAGGACCCCTTGGTCTCAAGTCGAGCGTGCAGTGAATAGAGCTAAAGAGGAATTCCCCGTTAGGTCTATTGACACTAAAGAGTTTATACCTCGTGACATTATTCCCCGTCCTTCCCTCACAAGGCACGTCCCGGGCCTTAAACTCTTGCCTCCTTGATACAAGGTACGTAACCGCAGGCATTTCGATCCCACCGCTTGCACCAAATTGGTCACAAACTGTAAACTATCCAATTACTCACCATGATATACCCGCGACTTGTTTCTCGGTCCCGAGACCGGGACTCGAACCCGGGGACCCCTGGTCTCAAGTCGAGCGCGCAGTGAATAGAGCTGAAGACGAATTCCCCGTTAGGTCTTTTGACACTAACGAGTTTATAACTCGAAGCGTCATCCAAGGCTTCAGATATGACAAACTGCTTGGACAGGAAACGTCATGAGCGCTGGGAGGAGACGGTCCAGGGAATCGACTTCATTCACTCCAGCAGGAAGGCCTGGAATACTATAAACCGCCTCACCGGCAGAATTTCCAAACCATCGAAATTAAATGTCCAGTGACTGCCACTCAATCGCTGAGCAACTCCTCGCAAATGATCGTTTCAAGGATATTGATAAGGATCACACTCGCTCTGTTAAAAAGAGATCACCAAACTTCGGCGAGCCCCGGCGTGGACGGGTCCCTTTCAACATCCTTCTCACTAGATGAGCTTACCTCTGCTATCAGCAACTAAAGAGTGGAAAGGCCCAGGGGCCTGATTGATAACATACCAGCGGAGTTCCTGATGCAATGCGGCCTACGATGTCTTGAATGGCTCCAGAAATTCTACACATGTTGCCTTACCAACCAGTCCTTACCCAAGATCTGGAGGAGGGCTATAGAAACAAGCCTGTCGACAACCCTAAGAACTACCGCCCAATATCACTACTGTGTGTTCCCTTCAAACACCTTGAGAGGATGATCCTGGCCCGGCTGGAGCCCGCGTCGTCGAACCCCATCGGTCCACTGTCCACCAGATTACTAACAAATGATATTGAGGAAACTAACAAATGATATTGAGGAAATCTTTGAAAAGCGTCGTAAGGCAGGCGTCATCTTGGTGGACCTTACTGCGCCATACGACACTGTGTGGCACCAGGGCTTGACACTCAAGCTTCTCAGGACCGTCCCGGATCGTCACCTTGTTATTCATATGTAACATACTTGCAAACCGTAGCTTTATTCTCAAGACCAGTGATGGGCAGAGTAGTCGTCTGCGTCGTCTGAAGAACGGAGTACCACAAGGATCTGTACTGGCTCCCATGCTTTTCAACTTGTATATCAGCGATTTACCTCAAACAACATCTAGACAATAGGGCTACGCCGCGCCGACGATCTTGCCCTTCTCCACTCGGACAGCAGCTGGACAGAGTGGAGCCAAGACCACCGCTACTGCCTTCCATCTCAACACCAAAGAGGCTCATCGCCAGCTTCAAATCGACCTCAATGGAGCGCCTCTGTCATACAATCCTACACCAACATATCTGGGAGTGAAGCTTGACCGGCAGCTTACTTATCGGCAGCACCTCGAGTCCGTATGCGCCAAGGTATCTTCGAGGAATAACCTCCTGTGCCGACTTGCTGGGTCCTCATGGGGTGCCAACCCAACGACTCTACGCACCACCGCCTTGGCTCTGGTCTACAGCGCTGCTGAATATGCCAGCATGGTGCAACAGCTCTCACACAAAAAAAAAAATGGACACAGTACTCAACGAGACCTTGAGAACCATTACTGGGTTGCCTCCGTCCCACTCCATCTGAGTTTCTATCAGTGCTTTCAGACATTGCACCTGCAGTGCTTCGGAGAGAACACCACATGTACAAACTGGTGAATAAGGCTCTGCTGGACAACAAGCACCTGCTGCATAACACTGTCAAAGAATCGCACCAGCTCGGCAGACAGAGACTGTGCGCTCGTCGACCTTTCTGTCGACACCCAAACACCCAAAACCACATGCTCAAAATGGACTTCGTAGATAATAGCAGGTTTTGAATTCTTGACCCCCACCACAGGTTGTACCTGTGCAGATGGATCAAGTTCGTACATTCCCACACACCTACCCTACACGGTTAGGGACGTACCATTAGATTTCAAGGGGGGCTAGGGAGTTTTTGAAGAAAAAAAGAGTTTTGTCGCAGCATGTGACTCAAAAAAAATTTTGCTCCACCACACACTGAAAAACAATTTTGCTCCACCACACACTGTGAAAAAAAAATTGACGAATATCATAGGTAAAAAAAAATTTGCACACTAGAAGTTAAAAAAATTGTATGGTTTAGTTAACTTGCAATATATCATAAATCTCTCAAAATATTGCATTAAATAGCGTTATTTTGAAAGGCATTTTGCAAATTTCCTCTGGCTCTGAGGGGGACACCCCTCAGAATCCCCCAGTGTGCCTTTGTGTAGATTAGCCCACCACAAATGCACCATCCACTGAATAGTGACACTCCCAGGTGACATTCCAAGTGGAGAACTCTGAAGTTACCTTCTAGGTGACTAGCAGGTACACACTGCTTCCAAACCATATTGTACCATCCTTCAAAAACTTCCACTATTGAAGTAGATCTTTATTTTTTTACCCATTTGTGTCACGAAATAATTTGCTTCAAAACATCAAACTGAAATGGTATGTATCTTATAAGAGTTTCTTAAGAATACATACCATTTTTAAAAATTTTAACAAGCCCCCCCCCCTCCCCCACAAAAAAAAAATGTTGCCAGGGGAGGGAAGGAGAGAAAATGGTTTTGCTGCTTGGTAAGGATGAAAAAAAATTGTCACATACAAGAGTGGAAAGAAAAACAAATTGGCAGATTGAAGCAGGGGCGGATTTAGAGGGGGGCGCCCCGGGCGCGCGCCCCCTCTATTTTTTGGCAGAGGCACAGGGCGCCCAGCGCCGACACAGGGCGCAGACGTGAACTGTAGATCTATAAAAATGTTTTTTTTTAGGCACAAGGCGCCCTGTAGATCCCCAAGATTGATGGTATTGGGCGTCGGGCGCTGTGTAGATGTAAACCCCCATCAGAATTTCGAACCGATTAAAAAAAATATGGGTCTACCCGGCGAGCGCAGCAAGCCAGATAATTTGGCGCCCCCTCTATTGAGAAATCCTGGATCCGCCCCTGTGAAGGGTTGAAAAACAAATCTTTGTCATGACGCCAACTCGAAATTTTTTTGTCAGGAACCCAACTCCTTAGCCCCCCCCCCCCCGAAAATCTAATGGTGCGTCCCTTAACCCCGCACACACTACCCTCTCACACCCCACCTATTCACTTCCCCATCCAGCCACCAGCACACACCCAACACACCCATACACCACTCCCTCAGCAGCTGCATCTTGTCTCTTATCTCGTCCCTTATCTCGTCACCTTGACACTTATGTCGTCCCTTATCTCGTCCCTTAAATATCTCATCATCTCGACACTTATGTCGTCCCTTATGTCATCATCTTGACACTTATGTTGTCCCTTATCTCGTCCCTTATCTCGTCCCTTAAATATCTCATCATCTCGACACTTATGTCGTCCCTTATGTCATCATCTTGACACTTACGTTGTCCCTTACCTCGTCCCTTATCTCGACCTCTTGACATACATTCAAGGGTTTGAATGCATGGCATCAGCTGGCACTATAGTTCTGGGGCGTCCCGGTGGAGCATTCGGTGGAAAAGTGCGGAAGCCCCAACCGACCTCCTGTGATTAAACAGGTGAATCGGAGTAGGCCTACTAATTTTTTGGGAGTCCATGTGTTTGGTTCATATGGATGAAATCGAGCAGAGCTATAGGGGGCTACAGGGGGTTGTACCAATCCATGTAATCTGGTATACACCATCTTACAGCGTATTTTATGGCTCTGGGCAGGGAACTGCTCTTCAAAGAAGTCCCAGCTGTTTTCGCCATTTTGGTGATGACCTGGTTCTAGGAGAGATCGATACAAGGGGCGAGTCCTAGTAGATCTACACTTTCTGTTCATCCAGCTTAGTATCAATGAGTTTTAGGTTAGGATTAGTGCCCTCAGAATACCTACCATTGGAGATGGTGTTGGTTTTGCATTTGGTAGCTTCAAGCAGGACATTCCATGCATGCGATATCCAACGCCTCAATCTTTATAGATCCTCGGTTCAGCAAGGTAGCAGTTTGGGTACTTCTCTGGATTGATAAGGACATGGTGGTAGCGGCATAATCTGCGATAACATTTCACATTAATGCTTTCAATATAGTTAGCAAAATATAATAAATAACCTAATAAATCAATTGCAACATTAAAAGTAATTAGAAGATCGTGGTAATATCATGAAAATAGAAAGAACAACATCCTTTAAAGCTGTTTTTTAACATCGCAGGTTATCTGAAGTCTCCGAAGCCCCTGACTTCGCTTTTGAATACTCAATAGCTGCAGAATCCTAATGTATATAGGTTCATCAAACAAAATGGTTCTTGAAAAAATTTTATCGACAAAGAACTATTTTGGCACCAGGGACATTGTAACAAATTAATTCATTATACTTAAAGGGACACAATGACATGAGAAAATATTCAGACATAATGAAATGGACCCTTCCTGAAATCACTTCCATAAATTTGAAAACACTGAATTTGGATGTTTATATTCTGTAAAAACAGTAAAAACAGAAGAGTTACAGGAGATTCCTGCCACGGAAAATCAAGGTATTAACATTCCTGCTAGAATTTATACAGTGTATCAAGCATGTTTTTGCTGGCAGAAATGTCAGCATCCTTGGGTGGCTGTAGCAGCCAAGGATACTGACATTACTGCCAGTATTCTATCAAACTTGAAAGGCATACAGTTATCAGATCACAGATCATTGCTATTGTATCTGTGCTAATATCGGCTAATCCACCTTTCATTTGTCAGATCAATATCTAACTACAAGTCTGAATTCCGGTCTGAATGCTTTTGAATTATGTGATTTCAGTAAGGGTCCATTTTTTTTTTTTATATCTGAATATTTTTAATGCCATTGTGTCCCTTTAATGAGCATGACACAACAGGGATACGAAAATTGCAAGATATTGTAACAAATTGAGTAGCCTTATGGAGCATGATATAACAGGACATTACTAACCGTATTGTAACATATTAACGTAACGTATTATTGTAACGTAGTATACGTATTACTAATATGATGTAAAATGGATAGTAAAATGTAAAACATTGTAACAAATTCGGTAACCTTATTGAACATGATTTAACAGGGATATCAACTTGTAGAATGTAACACATTTAAGTAACCTTATTGAGCATGATGTAATATGGTCACCAAAATGTAACACATTGTAACAAAACGACACCAAAATTTAACTCACTGTATACCAAGTTGTAGCAAAGCATATTCCATCGGGTGTATACATTCCTAAGACCTAAGACCCAAAAACTAAGACCCTAAAATTAAGACCCAAAACCTAATCTAAGACCCTAAATCTAAGACCCTAAAACTAAGACCCTAAAACTAAGACCCTAAAACTAAGACCCTAAATCTATAAGACCGTATGACTTAGATCCTGTCTCAAATTTCAGCTATTTGGCGCCAAAAAAGCTAGGGTCTTAGTTTTGTAGTTGGGCAAGGGCCCAATTACAAATCTAAGATCCTGTTTCAAATTCCAAGAAATATTGATTGAGCGCAAAAACAGTTAGGGTCTTAGTTTTGTAGTTGAGTAAGGGTTCAACTACAAAACTAAGACCCTGTCTGAAATTCCACTAAAATACATTTTGGCGCCAAAAAACTTAGGGTTTTAGTTTTGTAGTTCGGTAAGGGTTCAACTACAAAACTAAGACCCTAACTTTTTGGCACCAAAATGTAAAGGCCTTAGGGTTTTAGGTCTTAGATCTTAGATCTTAGGTCTTAGATCTTAGTTCTTAGGTCTTAGGAATGTATACACCCTATTCCATCGGATAATTGGCTCTATTAAAAATTCAGTAATCTTATTGAGCATGTAACAGGGACAACAATGCAAGCCATTGTAACAAATCCAGTTAACCACATTGAGCATAATATTACAGGGATACCAAAATACAGCACATTGTAACAAGTTGAGTGACCTTGTGAAAAGAACACCAAAATGCAATTCACTGTGTAACAGCATCACTGTAAACCGTAAGGACTTGAATAGTCTACTGGGCATGATGTAACAGGGACACCAACAATATAACACATTGTAACAAATTCACGTAATTTTACTGAAAATTATATAACAGAGACGCCAACAATTACAATGTAACATGTAGCAAATTGAGTACTCTTATTGAGCAAGATTTAAAATGACCTTGTTTACAAATTCAGTAGTTTATTGAGCATTTCAGTGACACATGCATGGAAACAAAAAAAGCACATCATAACCCTTATTGAGAATGATGTAACATTTACATTATAAAATAAGTTCGGTAACATTTCATAATCATGTTTATAGTCCCTTGTTAGCAAAAGCCACAAACTTAAAAATACGGTGTCAAATATATACCGACTAAAATAAACTGACCCCATTTGAGTTAAACAACTAATTTTAGGGTTAAAAATGACACGAAAAGGGTCGTTTTAACTCAAATGCGACATTTTATTTTTATTTTTAGTCGGTCCATATTTGACCTCGTATTTTTAAGTGTGCATAAATAAAAAGTTAAACAATCAATTGCGATATTTAAATAATTAAAAGATCACGTGATATAATTTGGTTACTCTAATTTAAAACGACGTGTTTATGATAAAATAAAAAGAACACATCCTTTTTCAAGCGGATTTTTTTTTCAACGTCGCCAGTCATCTGAAATCTCCGAAGCCACTGAGTTCGCTTTTGAATACTCTGACTCTGTTCAGAACTGCAGAATTCTTAACGTAGATCCAGCCAACAAAACGGTTCTTTTATAATGTTTGAAATGTTTTATCGACAAAGAACAAATATGGTGCCAAATTGTAACAAATCTTAGTATGGTGCAACAGGGATACCAAAACATAAGACATTTAACAAATTGAGTAACTTTATCACAGGGACACCAACAATTTTAAAAGATTGCAACAAACTGAGTAACCGTAAATCGTAATGAGCATGTATAACAGGGACTCAAAATTGCAACTCAATATAACAACATACAAATAATGAATGTTTATGAGTGCAATGGTATTTTCATGAGTTGAAAGATGAAATGTTCCATAACAACATGACGAACAGACGAAGTGTTGTTAGCCTCGCAGGCCTAATGTAAATTTCATCTTTCAACTAATGAAAAAAAACACACTTCCATTGCACGAATGAAAAACATTCATTATTTATTTTATATATTCCCACTTTAATAGATCCTTATCCTTGTCATTAAGGCTAGCTTAAGTTAAAATAGCGCCCTAGGCTAGGCTAGGCTATGCTAGCTAGGCTACGGCCATGACGGCCAAGTAAAGCCGGCAAGCAAAGCGGCACATGGGCAAGACCCTGGCCAAGACCTAGCTCAAGCCCGGGCTAGACATAAATGCTGACTTACAATTACTTTCTCCTTCTATTGCTATTATCTCACTGAAGAAACCTCCATGGCCGGAAATTCCAAGTAGAACCTGCTGAAAACATATCCTTGCCGGCAGAAACTGAAACAAGATCGTACTCCATTGTTTTCCCACGCAAAGTTACGCCAGTTCCGAGACTCGCTGCAGCACCGCAGCCACGGCGAAGTCCCGTAAAGTGCGTGGATTTGGTGTTTATATATCCACTGAAGTATTTTTGCTATTATCCCATAAGAAATTAATATATTAAGCCTTCATATCATATCCACGTAGCCTGGGCCTGCGTCGCTCAATATACCCCACAAAAAGGCCCGAATTCTCCTAAAAAGGGTTAATTAAACACTGGAAAAAACTCCGGTGTCAAATATGCAACACCAGGGCGGTGTTAAGCTTGTCAGTGTTAATTGCTAGTGTTAAAGTTTAGGATTTAACACCGCTTGGTGTTGCTGTCAAATTTTGATTATGCATTCTGGTGGTCTGCTTGTGTAGGCCTAATGCTAGAAATAAGCAGCTAATATATATAGAAACAAACAATAACAACAGCAAACATTTCACATGTTGGAAGTTACAGCGATAACAGTTAACACCAACATTTGGTGTTAATTAACACCAAAGAGTGTGGTCCTCCTGGGACAACAGAAGGGTGTTAATTAACACCAGTGGTGTCAATTTAACACCAAGAGAGTGTAAATTAGCCAGTTGTGTCAATTTAACACCAGGAGGGTGTTAAAATACATAATTAACACTGACATGTGGTGTAAGATTAACACCAAGAAGTGTTATGTAATATATTATAACACCAAAATTAGTGTCAATATAACACCAATTTAGTGTAAGTTTAACACCAATAGGTGTGTTCATCTCCAAACATCGGCTAGGTGTTCAAATCAACACCCTCGGTGTTAAATCTAACACCGATGTTTTTGCAGTGAAGATGGTGATCCGATTGAGTCTTTCCCACTTTACCTCATCAAAAGTATGATTTTTTTTATATCAGAAGAAAGCTGATAGGTTACATATTTTTCTCACAACCCCAGCAAAACGTTAGTGCCTGAGAACTGTTTGCTTTAGCTGCACTGCAAAAACTGGAGTGTTAAATTTAACACCATGGGTGTTAATTTTAACACCATCCTGGAATCAACACGGGACCGTACCCACTGGTGTTAGATTTACACCATGTTAGTGTTATATTAACACCAATTTTGGTGTTACAGTGTATGATGACACTGCTTGGTGTTAATTTTACACCACATATGGTGTTAGTCATTTTTAACACTGCTAGTGCCAAATTTACACTACTTGTGTTAATTTAACACTCTCCTGGAATCAATACAGGACTGCACCCTCTGGTGTTAATTAACACCCAACTTTGGTGTTAACATTTATACTTATAACGTCTGATATTTTAATAGAAAATGTTTGATTTTGTTATTGTTAGCTTCTATTGTAACTGCTTACCTTGTACGTTTCATAAGCAGATCACCAAAATGCATAATTAAAATTGTGCAGCAACACCGAGCAGTGTTAAATCCTATTTTCAACACCAGAAACTAACACCGACTTGGTGTTAAAATGTTAACACCCCAGTTTTTGCAGTGTGCATGGTATACACTTAAAGTTGAGCATCATGACCATATATCATACTATAATTTGGCTAATGTTGTGTGTATGTGGGTCTGTGTACGTGTACAAAAGGCTCCGTCAATTTTGCTTCAAAGAGCGCTAAAAAGTACTGGTAATTTTCGGTTGACCATTGTGATACACATTTTTAGACTAATAGCCAAACCTTTGAAACAGAATGTTGGGATCAGATGTTTTTGTTGATATGCCTCTGTGAAGTATACAAAATATGATTTGAAAAATTCGAACCACCCAGCTCTTAAAGATCGATGAGAACCGAGGAAAGAGAGTAAAATACTGAAACAGTGCCATTAGTATTTTTTTATGTCCCCAAATGTCACGGAGTTGCCTTGTAAGTTAAATTTTTCGAGGTTTAAATGGCAATTTCAAATACATCACGAAACTAGTTAGCTTCTCATATGCTAACCTATAAACCATAAAATGGGTTTTAAAATAAATTTAGTTATCCAAATAACACTATTATTTCTATTTTGAAAATGTATAATAAATAAGTAAATAATGACACCAAAGATGCGTAAATTTCCTGATCAAATACAAATTTTGCCTATATCACTAACTCTCTGAATATAAAAGTGCAAATCTACTCTCTTAAAGCGAATTTCAGAGAGTGAGAGTGAAGTAGGGGATCACTTTGAAAAAAAAAGTGAATTTTCACCGCTCCAAAAGAGTGAAACACCACACCCATAAGAGTGAGCTATCTCACCCTTTTGTTGTTTCGTAGTCTCTATGGGGGGGGGGGGCAAAACCAAGTGTAAATTCATAATAAATTATTAAAATCATGCAGTGACGAATGGATACATACAGACTTCTGCAAACCGTGAGCTAAAGATATCAACAATCGGCCCGGTATATGCCTTGGAGATAAACACTTTTTATTGCATTTCGTAGAGCACAAGGTCCTTTTTGAAAAACGTTCAAATTATGTTCCGATGTTTCCTTAGTGCAAATATAGTTTAGATGTGAAAAGAATACTTGGGTCAATAGCAAACAAAATTGCAACGAAAAGTTTTGTAAAAACTCTGAAAGTTGTTGTTCCACTCAGAAAGCACCACATTCTTGACACAGCTGTTTGACCCCGTGTCAATTGTCTCTTTTTAAAAAAAAATTGAAGCAGTGGCGACACAATTTTGACAACTGATAGAAGTAGGGACATGCAAGAGCTATACTACCTCTGTAAAAAGCAGAAAAAAATCCATTGCGGGAATCTTGCCATCTACAACGGTCATGATTTCTACGTTATAGTGCCCTCTATATGCCCATTTCCACAGAAAGACGTGTAAAACTAGAATTTTAAGAAAAACATATTTGCCCGCAATGAAATTTCGTAAAGTTTACACAGGATGTAGTGAGTGGGAAAAAATAATCCAAATCATTTTGATTGATATTTTTGGTTTCACTTTGGTTTTCAAACAGCTGTGTTGACAAATGGCACATGACGCAGTTCAAAGGTATATCATAAACATATTATTATCATGCAACATCAGATACATTTTCATGTTAAGATGTAATATTACAACCAAACTGGACAAATCTGCAAAATAAAAATTGCAGATTTACTGTTATTTGTTTACAACTGATCCAAAGTATTTTTGTGCTAAGAAAACCTTTGATCATATTCAAACTTGTTTCAAAAGAATGGTGTTGTGATTGTCATAGCCTAAATGAACGTAGAATTTCATTTTTTTTACCAAAAATGAATATCAAAAGCCGTTATTTTTGTGAATTTCAGATTTATAGGCTACTAAATCCATGTACAAAGCTTACAACTTTCGTCCTCAGTGTCATTAGTCTTAATTTTGTAACACCCCCGTGTGTTTTTGGACAAAAAAGTTTGAGATTTTTTGAGACGGTGTCATGAATAGTGTCGAGCCTACCCATGTCTACAACATATCCTGGTTGTATGTGGATCCTGGGTTTCTATCGCCCATTGCACGGAGTTTTGCCCAAACGCTAGGAAAATGAGGTGGGCACTCCGCGAACGAGCTTGCTCGGCACGACATTTACATTTTACCTCTGTATTTTAATATATAGTGCTTTTACGGTTCTCGAGTCAGCGACGCCCGGGAAATGCTTGTGTGTGCCCATCTTTTTCTTGTCTGATTAATGTTAAAACAATAAAACTGAAATGAAACAAAGTTTCTCAAAATCTATACTGCTTTTCTGAAAACACATAAAATATGAATCTCGGACAATTTATGTAAGAAAGAAAAGAATAAAAAATAACAATTTAGAAGAGATGCTGCATTAATGTGTTCACAAGTAAAAATAGTCAAGTTTAGATTTTGCCTATACCGTGCCATACGCGGCATCATAATGTCAACATTCAAGAGTTAAATTATGCGTCTTTCCGGAAACGTATACCATGTATACGTTTCAATTTCTACGAAAACAACACACTAATGGTGCTTTGTATAGAAACAAACTAAATAAAAGTACTTTTTGAAACTCAGAATATTATAAGTTGACTTAATTTTTTTAATCAATAGACATTTAAAATAACGCATTAGAGACATATATACGTTAATTTTTTTAAAACGATTCAAAATTTTCTGAGAAAACTGAAATTTGTAGGAACTCTTTTTTCCTAATGTTAATGTTTGTTTTGTCTTTATTATATTTTCTTTGTTTAGTTATCATTTTCACAATGGCATTATTTTCGCGAATGTTGTTACAAAAGCTTCATCAGCTGCTAAGATTGTACATGTCTCAAATAATTTTATTCGAAAATCAAAGCCTTACTATATAATAAAGTTACCCCGCATTACAATTAACACGAACAGAAGTAATATCGCTCCGTGACCGGGGCCGTGCCCCCACCGACACTTTATTTTTCTTAGTATTCAAGAAAATATTTCGATATACGATAATTACTATATAATATTTCCTCTGTCTAAAAGTTTGAACTATTAGTATTCCAGACACAAAGATATTCAATTATTTGCAAATTATCTCCGTGTAACCTTAATCGCTTAAAATTACAAACATTTAAAAAATTAGGTTTTCAAAACAACTTAGTGAGTGAATAAAATTACATATGTCATAGATTATTATCTTTGGTAGACTTTCAATACCGCGTTGCATAAATGTTACACTTTATACAAAATTACCGTTTTCTTGGAGTGTGCAAGAGCCACTTGAGACTTGATTGACAAAACAAGAGCCATAATCTGATAGCGCACTCCTTTGCTCCCATTTGTCCTTATTAGACGCATTGTCCGTCCGCAAACCGATGCCCTTGGCTGTGTGTTTTGTGGAAAAGAATCCACAACTTGTGGTTTGGTCACAAAATATTGAAATGCCCTGCCCCTCCAATTAATAACTTTGCCGACTTTCCTTCACGAATCACTATCTTGCTACACTGTGATTACATAGCTGTATGAATATGACAAAGGCACATGCCGACTTTCCTTCACGAATGTCTATGTTGCTACATTGTGATGACATAGCAGTATGAATATGACAAAGGCACATTCATACACCTGCTTATGGAATGTTAGTAGTTGTCCAATGCATACATGTTTTCGCATGTTGCATCTGTTTCTTCTATGGACCTGTTGCATCCGTTTCTTCTCTTCGGTTACGCAATGATTTTTTTTTAATTTTCGCACACTCTCCATAAGCTCCATTTGGGTGTCACATTGTTTTGTTGTTTATTTGTTTGTTTTCAACCTGTTTCCTGAATACCATATTTACTTTTCATCTTCGTCAAATAATAATAATCGTACTTTGCAATTGATTTTTATTCTTAACCGTTCCTTTCCTCCAGTGTCTTGCAAGAGTACCATATATAAATTTTGTATCGTTTTACACACTGTTTAAACTTGTAACCACCTAGCTGGGTTTGTTCAAGTACCCAGATTTAAAAAAAAATGGTTTAACTATTCACAAGTTGTTGAAGGCACTATAGGCAGACAACTTTTACCCCCTCTGGTAGTTGTCGCTGTTTTAATATATTTAATGACCCCTTAATATCATCATATGACCAAATTATTCTCTCTCTGATTTTATATCATATTATACAAAAATGAATGTTATGAGTGCAATGGTAAGAATATTTTCATGAGTTGAAATTGGAAATGTTCCTCAAAGAGACGTAAGTCGAATTTGAATGGAATTAAACGAATTCAATGAATTAAATTATTCTTTCCATTACACGAATGAAAAACATTCATTATTCGTTTTGTATCTAAGTAGATCCCTGAGTTTGGCTTAAGTTTTAAGGCGAATCATACTAGCAAATCTCTCAGTCGTTTAGTCGCTGCGCCTTCCCGGTCCGCTTAACTTTATAAAATCGAGGGTCTTTCGGTGACAACAATATAAATATGTGCTGTTGGGTGAGACTATATTGTTAGTGCGTACCATAATACATGAGCACCCTCCTCGCATAAACTTTTGGCATAATGTGTCAAGGCTATCTTCAATAGATAGCATAATTTATACGAAGTCGTTCCTGTATTCGACATGATTCCAGAGCGGTGCGGCTCGGTGTGTTTTTCTCTGTGTTATACCATGAATGATTGCCTATATTCGTGCAATAGTAAAAATATATCTTTCGGTCAAATTTCAGTGACTTATCATTTCACTCGGCTTCGCCTCGTGAACTGGAAAGTCAAAATATGACCTCATATATGTTTTACTATCACTCCAGGATTCAATATTTCAGTCCTATTTTACACCTTTCCCCTTTTAATTCTTCACATAGATTTAGGAATATAGCTATTTTCGTATTTTCAAATCCAATTCTAACATTTTTATAAATGTATAAAGTAAACAAAAATATCAAGATAGTTAAAGAATGATTAGATTTTTTTGTAAGTGTTGTGATTTGGACCATAACTGAACAGTCATGCATGAGACTGATATAATAACAAATATTGATGAGACATGTCCTGTAAGAATAAAAGAGAAAGGGAAAGGTAGTTATTAATGTTCAATATTAATATCATTATTTTCTAATTTTGCAACTATAAGGAAAAATATGCCGCCAATTTAATTTAATCACCACTTTTTCACGTTTTGGTATTGACGTCTTATATTCACACTGTATCATAATACTTGCTTTGATGATAGTAAAATGGCTGTTAAAGTATGTGAAATATAACCTTTAAAGGACCTTTTTCGTGGGTGAAAGATCTAATAGAGTTGTTTCTGTATATTTGTATATTTGACAATAGTGCTCCAACATAATGTGACATTATTGCACAATAATACGTACGTAAGACTTGTTATTAATAATGATATATATAGTGGTGAGATATATATATATATATATATATATATATATATATATATATATATAGACCAAAACATATGGCCAAAACATTTAATTGATAAATAATATTGGATGTTTTTCTCTCACCTGTGTTATTTTTCTTATCTTTTAACGGATTTCTTTGCCGTTCCCTGTGCCGTTCCTTTTTTCAGCTTTCTTATTTTATCTTTCTAATTGTGTACTCCTTCCTCTTCTCCGTGTCTCTACTTTTCTTTCTTTTTGCCCAGAAACGAAAAAAAATGTCCATGGTAGATCTACACTATGCATAGAAGTTTAAAAAAATGAGTTTGACATCTCTAATAAATTTCAATTGAAAAGTCGTATACTTTTTAAACTTACATTAATGCCTGGATTATTACACTTTATCTTTCTTACACTTGTTTACCACCAAAACTAAATTTCTTCCGGTTTCTCTTCAAGCAATATATGAAGAATTTAGGATGGATTTCCTTTTACCCAGACTATTTCTCCTGGTCAATCTTCTTGCGAGTTTTCATTGATATTTCAATTCTTTTTCCTGCTATGCTCTCCCTCCCTTTCCTTTTGAATTGGCTTATTTCTTATCTCCTCTTTATCGTTGTTTTCTTGGTTTTAAAAATCCAACTACATTCTTTGAAGTCACACTGTTAGAAGTGAGTTTATTTTCACAGATGCTGTTCAAAAGTATTTTCTATATTTACGAAATTATAGAAAATGTATTCCTTTATCGTATTTGGTTCAACGAATACACTGTAAATGAAGTGTTTAGAAAGTATGGACAAACACGTTTTAGCCCTAATTAAAGCCTAAACATGTTTAGGATTTATACATGTTTCTTATGTTTAAACTCTAAACATGTTTAGGATTTAAACATGATCAAAACATGTTTTTGTCCATACTTTCTAAACACTTCATTTACAGTCATGAAAAATTATTTACTTGCTGTTTTTATGTGTTTCAGGATGGCATTTGGAAAAAAATCGGACAATTGAGATGTACAAATTACATATAATTAAGAAATTGCAAGAGCATGCAACTTATTGATAGTGTGTCAAAAATGTAAAACCCCCGATTTACAAAATTTATCATTTTCAGGTGTTGTCAATTTAAAAGACTCACAAGTGCAAACTGAACTCAGCGACGTGTTTCTGCTTTTGTGTGATACACTGATATTGCCCTTAATTTACAGTGAAAGCTGTACACAAAATCAGTGTGCTTGGTAATAATAATTATTATTAAAATGAACAAATACCATATTATTGTAATCGTAAATACTCAATTCAATGATTTTCTTAGTACTCAAAATATGTAAATAATACATTCTTACAATTGTCACAATTATCAACTGATTCCATTTGAGAAATGTTAATAACACAAACATGCATATATGTTACGGTAAATTGTGCAAAAATTTAGTAACAATTACCCATTTAACACTTGGTGCTGTAACTTAATTGATTGTTGAAGTTGTAATTCTTGATACTTTTAAGTAAACCAGACTCAAATCAGTTAATAATTCAAAGTTAAACAACAAGACAATATTTGTAAATCCAACAGCAGTAATTTAGTATCTCATTTTCACTTCCAATTTTTTGATAGTTAAAAAACATCTTATAGTAGTCCTTCATGTATGCCCGGCATGTATGGTATTTGTTCATTTTAATTCGTAATATAGTAATATGAAAGAAAAATAATGTATATAAATTAAATGTTCTCATACTTCCTGTAGGTAGCGTAGTATTGTGGGTAAGTATTTAGTTTCATAGGCTAGAGGGTCCTAAGTTCGATTCCCAGTTATGTATATAGGAATACAATTTATTTACACGATTAATTAACAGCTATATGAATAATGCAATGTACAACAAGGCACATAATACATTAACACTTTTTTGTTTTTCCGTTTTTCTTTTCCTTATTTCTCCACATACCTACAACATTAATTTGAGCCCCAGCAATTTGTTTAATAATTGGACTAACTTGATAATTTCTTTTATACCTACTAAATAAACGCTATAAAATAGTGTGAATTTGAGTACATGTAGAAAAATTATTATAAGTTTTACTGATTTAATTTTTTTGAGCTATCTCAATTATTAGTGATAATTTAAAATATTACTCAATATAATTAAATTAAATTAAATATAATTAAATGCAACACGGTTACACGTAACTTTATTGAGTAGATACACAGACTAGTTAGAAAAGTTTACATTTTTTAGTCTTCATAAAATTTGATATGTCTACCACTTTTGAGAAATTACAGACAAACAAGTCGTCGGCTGAATGCAAGACCAACGTAAGTGACATTTTTGAAGAAATTGAGTTTTTGGTAAATTTTGAAAGAGGAGGTATTCGCGCATAATTGAAACTATGTGTGGATATATATAAGCGATTAAAAAGTTTTAATTAGATAAAGAAGATAACGTATGTGCAATGCGCTTTTTGCGCTTAATGCAAGACCAACGTAAGTGGCACTTACGTTGGTCTTGCATTAAACATTTCCCCTCTTTTTCAGTGCAAGACCAACGTAAGTGGCACTTACATTGGCCTTGCACTGAAAAGGTGTTTAATGCAAGACCAACGTATGCCACTTAAGTTGGTCTTGCATTAACAAGAAAATACTTATTTCGCTTACGTTCTCTTCTTTTGTAAGTAAATATTTAATTACGTTTATCAAGGAGAAAGTATTGATTTATATCATACAAATACATTTCCTATTGTATTACCTGCTATAATCACTGATAATTATGGACACACCACCTATAGAAGCCAATAGAAACACAAAAATGTTCTTCCTGTAAAATTAGTCAAAATGCACTTACGTTGCAGGTCTTGCATTCAGCCGACGAAGTGTAAACCTTTTTTGACCACTCTGTAGATTATTTTTGAGTTAAGATATTGATTACAATGCAGGCTACCGGCAATATACCGGCATACTGCTGGTAGCCCGATTGCCGTATTCTCTAATTTTACGATAAAATCATTATTTTACAGCATTCACTGTCATGTAACGTCAATATCACTGTAAAACTGTAGTCTTCAGGTCGTCTCTGCAAATATACAAACAAAATACGTATATTAATTTTAAAACCGAGTTCGTAAATATACATCAAATGTTTACATGCATGAAACGCTCACATGATCACATATCCTCTATAAAAATATCTCCTTAACATCCCTAGAGGAAAACGACTACCAATCCGACGATCACCGCTAAAAAGGGAGGTAGCGTTATTTTTCTTGTTAGATCTAGGGGCAATTTTCCCCTAATAAGTATATGGATGTAAAATTACAAGCCTATCATGCAGTGGATAGCATGCAGCAATAATAAACAAAAAAATTTGGATGCTATGTTAATTTTAGGGATACGTAGTGGGTCAAACCTAAATGAATTTTAGTTTAAAAAGGTAAAAAAAGACACTACTTTCAGTCCTGTTAATTTTAAGACAAGATCCAAAGTATGGATTAAAACTCATTCGAACCAATGCCTATTTTCGACATTAACTCAACATTCCCAAACAATGAAAAAAATTAACGCAATTCATTTTGCTTTCGTGCTAATTTGCAACCTGTTTTTCAATGTCTACTCTATTTATCTTTTTTAAAACGCTCTAGTTTTTAGAAAATTGAGAAAACATTTATGAAAAAATGTAAATCTCTTAAGAAGCGAACAAACGCTTTTAACACACTATTATAAAAATGTGTCATGGTGTACTGCACATACACACCAAGCAAAATTGGCGTTCATATACAACATGCAATTTCATTCCCCTTTCATATAATAATTTGCTGATTTATTTGAAATATTTGTATGGATAATTCAAGAGAATGCTTGTAGAATGATCGTACAGCGGGTGTTACTTTTATCGTATCATGCAGCTGTTTTGTGAGTAAGTCAGGATAAATTGCAATTGCATTGATGTTTTTAAATAAGTAAAATAAATGATTTTAAATCCGATAACCTGAAGTTGAGCTGTTTTTACAAGTTGTATAAGGCCTTATTGCACTCTTAAAATAATGTTGTGTCATTCGGGAACAAGTATGTTGACAAGTGTTGAAAATTTTGCACATGCATATATAATGTCCAACACGAACCTATTGTTTACTTGGACAACAAATCTTGTGCCTTTGGTCACAATCCCCCCCCCCCACCCCCCCCCCTCTCTCTCCCCCCCCAGAACCCGCCCCCCCCGCTCTTCAGAATTTTGGAGACGACGGTGAAAAACTTTGGTCACGCGGCGAGGGCACGAGCGAAATTTTTTTTGGTACCAATAAGTCCAGCTTCTGGCAAATTCCGCACCCCCCCGCATAAATTCCTGGCGACGGGCCTGACCCCAATGGAATATCACATTTTTTATTAGTCCTTAGCCTAACCCTAAACCATTACCCTAACCCTAATCCTAATTGGAAAGGCGAAAGAAACGTAATGTTAAGAATCCTTGAGACAAACAACCCTATCATCCTCAAAGCCCTGTTAAGAGACTTTTATATTATGTTTTCATGTCAGCTTATGGAGGTGAGACAAAACTGCAATCATTCGAGATGTGGTGGCTTTGAGTAGAATGTTAAAAATCAGTTGGAGAGAGAGATAAACAAAGGGAAGTGTTGCAGAGAGCTCAAATAGAGAGGCATTTTGTGAGAGACCTCGTGTAGAGGAAGATGAGCCTCACAGGGCATATCAAAACATTGACTGTTTCAATCTAAATGGCCCAGAGCTTGGAGGCTTCAGAAGGCAGTGTGGGATAGTCATTAAGGGTGAACAGCAAGAACTATGATGATAACCTTCGCTTCAGAGGCAGCACATCATGACTAACCTCTAAAACCTAATGTGTTGGGGTTTACTCCTAACTCTAACCCTAATCTCAACCAGGGGATCCTAAATACATCGGGATAGGACCACTCGATCCAGCCATGTGTTTTTTTTAATCCAGGCCACTGATAGGGGTTTCACACGTTTAGTGGCGCCGGTCATTATTGGGAAAGATCACAATGCTTGTTCAGCCCATTTCACACAGAGTATTACACCTTTAATGTCAACTAATATTTATCACATTGCTATAAATCAAAATTGGCAGAACAAATTTGCTCAAATGAAATGTTCCAACATGCGCATCTAGTATTCACTTATAATACCCAGTGCTCTCACTAGTATTCAAGTTACTTTTAGTTCAAAGATCCCGTTCACTTATTTGAAACAATTTATATGTTTATATACGTGAAAATTCTAAGAAAAATTCCTATACTTTATTTTTATTGACTGTAGTGATGTCACTATTGTACACCTGGCATACTTTTGGCCGATTTTAAAAGCAAAGGATAAGCAAGTCCATGTCATTGCTTTTGCTTCCACGCTTGCTTTCTACGATATCGATCCGACAGGTACGAAGTGGACCAACCCTTCACAGCTGTACTTTATGTTGCAGTCACAGGGAAAATGTCTGCAAAGAAATGGTTAGACAAAGACAATGATACAAAACATAATGATGACAACCGAAATAAAAAATGCAATATACACTAGAAAAAAAAAACATTGTACCATCATGATTCAATATCAATATGGTAGCAGTAAGGCAGTAAATTGACAGTATAGAGCTTCTAATATAATACATTAGTAGAAGCGTAAGAGCTGGATACAAGTGACTTTACAGAAAGAATATTCCAGTTGGAGATTTTGAAAGGACATTACAATGCCAGTGTGTTGCCCAGCATTGCAAAATGTGTCATCTATTAGAAGCCAATAATTGAAGTTGTACATTCATTCACATGAATCTCCATAGGATCATGTACACTGTAAAAAATTACTGCGTACTTTACAGGAAAATACTGTAAAAATGACGGTATTTTAAAATACAGCAAAATACTGTCATTTTTATGTCAAACTTTTCATGTCTATTATGACTAAATTTATGAGTAAAAATGTGAAAATTCTAATTTTTTGCACTAATGCAAAGCTTTTTATCAAAAATATCCCCACGGTGAAAGAATTAAGCAGAGAATCATTTATTTGGTACAAAAATTTCTCATTTACTTTAGGAGCAAATACATAATTCAGTCTTGTGTTTTATATTAAAGTTAAGCAAATGAATATCGCCTTTTGATTTAAATTTCAAGGCATTTCTCTAGCCAAATACAAGGTAAGAAATCTATTGCATGGGTCTTATCTTTATGAAATCAGTACATATGACACAATATATGGATGCCCCAAAATCTCTCGTTGTACCTTTATAATGTAGTTTGAAATGCTTTCTCTTGTTCCTGAAAATATCAGGAATTTTTGTTCAGCCAATCTGATCTGAGCTTATGTTGGAGATTCTTTACAAATACCTATTTTGAGCGCAGGTTGCAACCTTTGTGATAGTCTTTTTGACACGGGTGTAATGTTTTCAAATGTAAGGCTGGGGTTCAGAAATTTTAAAATAAAAACAAATAAACTATTTATTTGTCTTAAAATATTTCTGTTTCCTGTAATTTTACAAGCACCATGGACCAAGAGCATTCCAAAATATGTATACTTTTGCTACGCTACCTGCTATATCATTCTTCAATGGGCAAGCCGCCTTTGGCGTATTCGAAATGATAAAATACACGGAAATTTCTGATAAAATATACTCATATAAAATAATCGTTGTGTAAGCCAAAAAAAACTTATTTTTTTAAATACATCTTTGCTGACAAATTACAAGTGAACATAACTTACTTTTCGGTCATTCTTTGGCAATAGTCCTGAATAATTTGGTTATTAAGTTCAACTGAAATATCAGCAGATGTTTTACTTGTTATTAATTAGCTAATTATAATGCTTGCTTTAAAAAAGGGGAATATAATCTTCCCTTTTACAATACAAACGAAAATTTCAAAACCAAAGGCAAGTGGTTTTTGCATTGTCGCTCGATACTGCAAAAAGACCTCAGACGGAAACAGACCTCAGATGATACTAACTTTTGTGAAAACTTTAGCCAAATTTTGCATTCTGTGTGTTGGGGACTTTTGATCAATTCAAGCCAAATGACTCTGGATGGAAAGAACTGGAAAAGCCATGAACACTTTTAAAATGCAACATAAAAGATGAACCTACTCATATCTCTATAATAAAGGATGGCTTTTCTAGTATTGTTCATATTTGGACTAACAGACCGCATATGTATGATGGTAGAGGTGTCACCACCTGTACTTTCAGTGACCATTGTCATGATTGTTTTACATATACAAGCAGGAAGGGCATTAGAATTAAGCGCATGTCAAAAATATTTGAACCGTCAGTTTAATGAGATAGTGCATTTGTTGAAGATCTTTAGTTGATTGGGATGATATTAGTTCTGATGTCTATCCTGACCAGGAATAGAATAAATTCTTAGAGCTCTTCCTGCCTGTATGTAACAAACATGCCCCAATAAAAAGGATCTAGGTGAATATTCAGCAGCCTATAGTAGATTACCAATGAATATCTTGATTTGAGGCGGCAGTGTCAAAAGGCGTGTGAAATAGCCGACAAGTCAAAATCTGCGGCTGATTGGAGCAAGGCAAAACTCCTAAGAAATAAAGTTAACAACCTGTACAATAAATTGAAAGTCAATGATCTTCATCGACAAATCAATGATAACAAAGGCGATCCTCGTATATAGACTTCGTCAAACTTTAAAATCTGTTTTACCTGGCGAAATCAGAATGATATTCCTGGTGGTAAAACAGAAAGTGGTATGGTAACTGACAAACAAGCTGGACTGGTTCACATCGTATCTTTGTAACAGGAAGCAGGCCACAAAAAATGGTGATAGATTGTCTAGCTCTGCTTTTATAAATTATGGTGTTTCCCAAGGGTCAATATTGAGTCCCCTTCTATTCACACTGTACATCATCAACGATCTTCCATCGGTTGTTTCCAATGACACAAAAATTAACCTCCCTGCTGAAGATACTGCAGTCTTCTTTTCCTTCAGAGATGTTCATGATATCAAGAATCATCTTAATTCTGATCTTGAAAAGATTGTGGATGGAAGAAAACAAATTGACCCTCAATGCAAAAAAAAGAAAAAGACAAAGGCCATGCTATTTTGTTCAAGTCGAAATTTGAATAAGACAACGGATCTTAGTCTCTTTCCGAAAGATGTTCAGCTGAAAAATGTAAATTCCTGTAAAATATCTTCGCCTTACTCTTGATCAAAATTTGAAGTGGGACCACACATTAATCAAGTTTGCCTTACAGTGTCAAAGTACATTGGGTTGTTTTATCTATTAGGGAGTGGTGAGCAGCTGTTTACCAATACATTCTTTACAAAGCTCTGGTCCTTAAGTTATTGTGATGTTGCTTGGGGGAACTGTAGTCAAATACTTCATGATAGGGTGCAAAATAGAGCCTGGCAGTCGATCATTCCTATTCAGGGGGAAAACATGGAATTCACTATCCACTTTTCAGAAATTTCCTCTCCCAAGTAGTGCAAAAGTTTCTAAGAACAAATTACAAATTGCTCATTAATCCCCAACTGCTTTTGAGTTTTACAGTTGAATTCTTAAAGATTATCACATTTTAATTAGTCTCATTGACGTTCAATTAAATTTGCAATGTTTTTTATACATATTTCAATGGTAGCTTGCATTTCCTTTAATTTTAAGGTTGTACAAATTGCTAGGTTGCCTAGATTTTAATTTTTTTTTTTTTTTTTTTTCCAATACATTCTTTACAAAGCTCTGGTCCTTAAGTTATTGTGATGTTGCTTGGGGGAACTGTAGTCAAATACTTCATGATAGGGTGCAAAATCGGTCTGGGAAGGCCATTCTTAAAGTTCCAGTCAGGACTTCTTCTTTCATCTTGAGGTATAAACTAGCTTGGAAACCCCCGAATGAACACAGAAGGGGAAATCTTGATATCATGGTCTGGTCTCATTCCACAGGGTCTTCAAGATGTTTTACTTTAGTAAGGGATGATCTTGGTTTCAAAACAAGGGAGAAACATAGCCTTAAATTTCAAACCCAAAACAGAGCCTGGCAGTCGATCATTCCTATTCAGGGGGAAAACATGGAATTCACTATCCACTTTTCAGAAATTTCCTCTCCCAAGTAGTGCAAAAGTTTCTAAGAACAAATTACAAACTGCTCATTAATCCCCAACTGCTTTTGAGTTTTACAGTTGAATTCTTAAAGATTATCACATTTTAATTAGTCTCATTGACGTTCAATTAAATTTGCAATGTTTTTTATACATATTTCAATGGTAGCTTGCATTTCCTTTAATTTTAAGGTTGTACAAATTGCTAGGTTGCCTAGATTTTAATTTTCATTATTTTCTATTGTGCAATTCAATAATGTTTTGTTATGGAATTGGAATAACTTAAATTGTTTGCATTAGTATTTTCTAATTAATGTATAACATTTTTAATCACTTATTTACAATTGCAATCTCGTGTGATTATATTCTAAAATATTTAGAATATAATGTATGTATTAAAAGTATTAAGGTTTTCAATATCTGTTCGTAATTCTGTATAAGGTATTTTTTTGTACTTAAGATGTTTTTATTCGTATTTGGCCCTTGGGCCACATGGAAGAACATATTTGTATGCACTGAATGTGTAACCCAGGCTAAAGAAGAAAACAAACAAACAAACAAACATTTCTGTAACACTGTTAGAAGTCTATCATTAAAGGTGCAACGACAGATTTGAGGGCATCCATATATTGTGCCATGCAGTGCTTTCACATAGATAGCCCCAATAGATTTCTTACCTTGTATTTGGCTACAGAAATGCCTTGAAAGTGAAAGAAAAAGGCGATTTTGATTTGTTTTCAATATAAAATAGGCTGAATTTAGTATTTTCTCCTTAATAGCAATTTCACAATTTTGGTACCAAAGAAATAATTCAGCCTAATCCGTTCACATGGGATAATTTTTGATAGAAAGCTTTACATCAGTGCAAAAATCAGAATTTTCACATTTTTAGGGACAGCTATTATGTGAAATCTCTCGTTGCCCCTTTAAGTTGACGATTAGAATTTTCTGACAGAAAAATCAAAGCATGCTTTCTATGAGGACGATTACAATGGCAGGCATGTTCAAAACATAGTTTTTGGTTTTCTTTTTTATGTCCAATAAACCTTCGAAAAGCTCTCGTTAGCTGATCTGCAACCGGTCAAGTGCATATGTGAAATTGCAAAATAAGTTATTCTTACTTGGCATAATATTAAAGAACAAAGACTGGGCTTTCCAATAGTGTTTGTTTCATCTAATTTGCTTTTGTCGATTTAGAGATATAATAAATTTAGTGCGATACACCAATATCGATTTTGGGCCACTTTTTTTACAAGGGCAGAGTTGTTTCGAGTATACCGTGCCATGCTGTCTGGAAGCTCATAAAAATTGCTACTTGGCAAAAAAACAAAACAAACACAATCAATACACAAAGGAAAGTCTAGTTTTCTCGACACAAGCTTTAATAGTCAACATAATGAGCATAAATATAAAATGATAAACAAGTACAAATACTTATTGCACGTTTCAATGAAATGGAGCTTTGAATTTATTACAAAATTGGTATCTGTTAAAATTATGCCAGAAGGAATATAATTGCGACCAAAATAAACACTCCAAATCAAAGAAATGGTTTAAATTTATTGCACTATCTTATGCATTAACTAATTGTTGAAGTCAATAACAATTTAGCAGCAGAGTATCAATGTGTCGGTAAAAAACTCTCTCCAAAATAAATGGAGGTTGCTGTACGGTCATAATTTTCCCACTTCCCAGTATATCGAATGTTATACACTTTATCTTAAACCCAGAACTTAATGAAGATATTTTACGTAACTGTTTTCGCGTCTTTTAGAGTTTCTTATGAAGTTAATCCTTTTTGAAGAATTTGAAATATATTCAAATTTGAATAACTTACGTTTAACTAATTCTTTCACCGTTTTCACTCAACCAGAAAGTGGCACAAAATCGAATTTTGTGTTCCGCAGTAAAATTGGAGATATCTCTCAATTGAAACAAGCAAATGAGATGAAACAAAAAGTATTGGAAAGCCTGGTCGTTTTTCTTTATCGTGATTTAAAAAAAAATGAGTTTCGATTGTACCATTTTAGTATAGGTATTGCCTTATGTATTATTCATTCTGAGTGCACTTTCATTAATCAAGTTAATACATGAACAAAATCTGTGTATGTGAAATACACAAATACGTGTTTGTAAACAATGAAAATTTAGAGTGCAGTGTTTTGGGTTATCCTTAAGTCATTTTAAAGGTTCTCTGTGTTGTTTAAGCATGATGAGAGCCAAGCAGCTAAGTCGCAATGCAATATTCACTATTTTCTGATCCATTACTTTCACTCTGGCATCCCCTCTTTGTTTCCTGCAAGAACTGTTGTATCTCCTGTTCCCTGAGTGTTCCAAAGGGTGAGTAAAGGGAAACATAAACAGGTATATTCCTTTCAACTACGTAAATGAAGTGACTTCAAATGATATAACATGAAATGTCAGAGATCACTTTATAATTGATGCTATCATCAGCAATTCCTTCTATAGTCAGTTGTCACTTGTTGTATAATTTAAGATTTTGAACTTGCATGAATTAACCACTCTTAAAACAAAGGCATAAGAAATAAAAAGAAAACACCCGCACACATCCTCGCCCACACTCTTGCAAAAAAAAAGTCATAGAAAGAAGAAAACAACAAGATGAGAGACACTCTTTACTGGTTGTTTCACTTTAGATGAGTGGTCAGCTCGTTTCTGAACTGGCGTATAATCTGCGCCAAGGCGACGAAAAAAGAAAACCCTGTTTTACGGGCGAGCGGACCTTTCGAGTAGGGTCGGTCGGTCGGGCAATTTTTTCTTTTTTTTTTTCTTTTCTGGGAAGTCAAAATTGGCCCAATATAGCCCCAAAATCTGAAAAATCAAGAGAAAAAATGAAATTTTTTACAAACAAATATTCTAAAAAAATACCCAAAATTGTAATGATACATTTGGGCTAAAAACAGGCTGATTTTACATGATTTTTGGAAAAACTAAAAAAAAAAATCTGCAAAACTGAAAAATCAGGGTCGGTCGGGCCCGTAAAACAGGGTTTTGTATTTTCGTCGCCCAATCGCCATCTGTTTAAATTTGTGTATAAGGAAAAAACGCGCTTCTTTGTTGTGGCGACTGAGAGGACATAGGAATGTACTTTTAAAATTGATCATGAGCATGTACTTTTAAAATTGATGATCTGCAAGTTAGATATAGCAGCAAGTTACAACTTGATATTATAAAAAAAATATTAAAATGTGATGCGAGAAATCACCCATTTCGCACATGACATTCTCAATTATACATCATGACTAATCGTGTGACTTTGAGAAAAGTGCGTACTGTAGCGTGTTGAGCAAGTACTTGATTGTATGTAATTCTACACATTTCACAAAAATCTCAACACTTTTTTTACCTCGGTTCTAAGACTAGCCATAAATGTGAATCCATTATTGTCAGTTATCTCTTATCAAATACTGTTACTTTCCACAATATTGAACGTCATTTCTATAAGATAAAAATTGGTAAATAATTATAAATAAATATAATATAAATTGTGAGTTTTCTGAAATTTGGATCGGAAAATCAAATTCACATAACGCAGTGCTCCAACTGGACATCGAACTCCGACCTCTTCTCCTGCTGCTATTTTCCTGTTATTTTCTGCTATTTTTTAACCACATATCAACAACAACAACATGAAGATGAACAAAAATCTACTCGCGTGTTTAAATTCGCATCGCCAAGAAAAAGAAAGAAAAAAAAAATATTCCCAAAATACACCAAAGATAAGTGAACTTTAGATTAAAAATCTAAATTAATATATGATAATTACCGTTTTCTACATTTAAACAAAGAAAAATTTCCCCGTACGAAAAGAAATATTTTTCCCGTACGTGCTGACTTTTTTCTACCAGAACCATCGGTATAACGATTTCGCACAGTTCTATGCTGGTCCAGAGAAGATTGGTTGGTCAAGCTTCCTAAGTTACATTGTACTTGTCTCTTTGGAAGCACTATTCTTTCATTGCCGCAAATCTCCGGCCTCATTAGATAAACTTGGTTTCTCCAGTACCATGTCTAGCAGTATACATGGAAGACCATTTCTCTCTCTCTTCCTATACACTACCTCCCGACAATCCACTACACGCGTCGTGCTTACTAAATCATTCAAATTCACATTACATAATATAGGACCTCTATCCTAGTGCATCGACAGGATAATCGCCACGCGATCGTATGGGTCAGTGCAGGCAGCACGAGAGCCGTAGGCTCGAGGGGCTGCCTCACTGACCCCATACGGTCACGTGCGGTTATCCTGTCGAATGCACTGAGGCGTGGTCCGTATCCGTCATATACTTTGAGAAAACAATAGTATCAGATCATTTACTTAACATTAATAATTAAAGTAAGAATTAAAAAAAACAAAAAAACTAAAAAATTAAATTAAAAACACCTTCTAACTCCCACATGTCCTCCAAAGTTATACGCTATAAATAGTGCCAAAAAGACCTTGACGATTCAATTGTTGTTAGTTGTTTGAAAATGATCTGGAAGTGCGAGAGAAAAAGCAGGACTCTCTAAGACGATTAGATGTGGCTAAATCTTTCTCGAACCTCCCTGGCAGTTTCAAAACAAAACCCATAGTGTGGAAATGAAAACGCGTCAATGAAATTGAAAGAAAGATAGACTTTCACACTGCCGTTACTTTTTTCAAAACAAAACCCATTCAGTGAAGATTTGCATTATAAAAAATGCATATAAATTTCTTCTACCATGCCATGCCCACTGGTTAGATGTTAAAGGACAACGCAAGATGTAGTACAAAAAATGACTGGTTTCTGCATTGAAAACCGATTTTATTTGTGAATTTTGGTTTTCTTGAAGTACACTTTAATTCTCATGGGCCTATATTATTATATCAACATGAATAGTCCTTTCTCTACCTCCGTGCAATGATTGTCATAACATTGACGCAAGACGTGTACGCACGCATCAATGTATGCCATCTTTGTGCGCGAGTGTTTGTAAAACGGTTTCTGGGTGCGCCCATCAAATCTCGCGCACTGAACCGTCACGGCAAAGAGGTAGGGAAGTGCAGTATTGCACAGCTAAACTCTGAAAGGCTTCTCATTTGACCCGAAAATTATAGGTAATTTATAGTTAAGATAACTATTTAATGTCAAAAGTATCTCGTCTTTGAGAGTACAAAAAAGTAAAGCTTGTTCTCGTTATTAAGATATACGCGTTTTACGGAAAGGAAAACAGTACAAAAATCAATTATTTGGTAATGGTCTGCGCATGTGAATTCAACTAATACTTTAAACGAGGAAACCAATATTTTTTTCAACACAATAAGTTAAGTAGACGGACACCATAGATTGTAGATACTAAGTTCGTAGAGGGTATATATAGATGCAGGTATAATAAGTTACTTGATATTGAGCAGTAAGTCGATATCAAATGAGTGACTGTATTTCTAGTAGCTAACAGTAGTGTGACTTGTGGTGACAGTTGTGGCATTATCTGATGACCCGTGCAAATTATCTGAATGATGCCCGTGCATTATCTGATGACCGCGGGCATTACTCTTGACATAGCCCATTGCATTCGTGAAAATATGCAACGCTGAAAACATAGAGTAATCTACCAACGAGAAGTAGATATTAAATAAAAGACTTAAGCAGAGAATAATATACCAGAATGAAGTCATGCATGCGGGACACAGTTCTTATTATTAATTGCTTCTTGTTATATTATACACAACAGTCACTACCCTTCAAAATCAAAACCAAACTGGAAAAATAAAAGAGATGTAAAGGAAGGCAACTACGGAAATGACAGAATGATGATTAGCTAAGCATTGGCGGATTTGTTCCAACCTGCTCACTTAGCCAAATTAAAGGCCCTAATCAGTGATTTGCTAAATCAGAAAATCGAAAAAAATCATCAAATTCACATATTTGCTTGTCTGTAACAAGTACAGTATCCTAATAATTCTAGCAAGTTATGACCAAAGGCAACCTAATTACAAGAATATGGACAAAATTCTGATATACTAGTCATTGCTCTCCGTACTGACACTTAACTACAACACGTAATGAATGGCGATTCATATCTCTTTGAAAACACTGCTGTTTCTTCATTTTCTGTCCATTTTTTTTCAGTAAAAAAGGACTTAATTTTACAGACTTATCCTTCGTTTCTGCATATTTCAAATATTTGACTCCTTCGGTGGATCGCTGATAGTGCTTTAACACGTTCCAATGTCTTCAGTTTGGAATGTTCCCTGATAGCACAAACCTGGAAATGGCTCTCTTATATGTTATGAATTTTAGCAAATTGTTAATAATGCATATACAAGACTCTAAACCGTTGTGACAAAAGTATCGGGACATGCAACAATGCAAAACACTTCCCCTTTGAAATTTGCTATTTTTTTGTGTTTTTTTTTTTTTTTTTTTTTTTTTTTTTTTTTTTAAAAATATTGTTTTTAAATGAAACAATACAAAGTTAGAAGAGTGTTACGGGATTCGAACAAGGAAATGGGTTCATCTATCGGACATTAAGCCTCGAAAATATTTACTCGATTCTTGGCTAACTGAAGATTCATTTTTCGACTACAAATTAGGGGTTAATTTGATCAACTTTTGTTGTGGTAAAAATGACAAATTACCACCTTTTTGTGGTCGTTTGTGACTCCATTTTTAGTCGGTACATAAAGCTGACTAGGTGTTTATAAGAGTGTAGGCTTACTCCTTCGCCCCTCCTACATTCTATGTTGTTTGTTTTAGATTTCTGCATTCTGTCCCTTGAGGTTCTTCTACAGCCGGTTAGCCAATTGAGAATTCATTAGAGTACACTGCAAGAAAGGGAGAGTAAGCCAAGTACCGACAAAGAACAACCGAGACGAATCCAATTGTGTACCAAGGGTCAGGGTGTGAAACCTGTTTAAGGTTAACAACCATTTGAAACATGTTTTGGACCTAGTGTTTTTAGATATGTTGAAATTTTTAAAAATATGATGTAAATAGTGTTTAAAGGTGGTTTAATGTCTAAGCTTTTATTTGACAACAATTATTCAAGTTCTATAGTAAAATAACAAAGCGTTAAAGCCTACAGTGAGATAAATTGGTTGTTTACAAATACACTCAAATTACTGCATTTATACAACCATTCATGTGAAAACATACACCAAAGGCGGCGGTTCGATTCTAATATAATCCAGGAACTTTTCGGTCTATGTATCCAGAATGCAAATAAATAAGTAGTGCTGATTTTTTTCAGGATATTTTTCCTAATGTTGTGAGGACTAATAGCAAAAGTCACCAAGAGCCCCCTTGTGCTAATTGAGGAATAGAGAAGTTTATATTACAGGGTAAAATTTTAAAATGTTCAATTGAGCTAAAGTAGGGACTATTGTATTCTTCTAATCACAACTGAAATAAGAAAATGTAATAGTTTGTCTAACTTTTGACTATAGTTTAGGCATACACCCAAAATAATTGTTAAAGTTCATCGTGGGGTCAAATTTTTCACACATACCATTTTATAATTAAACTAATTCCAAATTACCCGTACATATTGTATGGTCATGGCACAAAAATGCGCATTCACTTATCTACATCTTCGAAATATTGACCTATTGGGCAGGTTGGCTTTTGACCTCCCATAGACCCTTGTAGCAACCTGCCACAATGAGCCCTATAACTATTGCAATGAATACTTGATTGTTTCAATATATATCTTGTCAGTTTATACACAATGAGACGAACAATTTTGGTACACTTTTGGAAAGGATCGGGGGCAATTCTTATCCTTTCCCCCCCAGTAAGGACCTCGACAGTTATTTCCATCACAGATAGGGCAAACTAATACCTTTTTTCAATCCTTATGACAGACACAACCGTGGTATACCTTGAACGCAATTGGAACATTTAGAATTTGACCGCCTGTAACAAACTTTACCCCCGAGTTAACCACCCCCTTATTTTCTCAAATAGCACACGGGGATTCTTGGGCTTTTGATATGTTCTCCTTACAAACTCGGAAAACTATCTTGACAATTCCCGCTTATATACGTATTTTATTTCCGGTGTTTTTCTGTTAATATCTTGGAACTATATAGGTCCCAATTTTTTGTGGTGTCACTCTTAACACACCGTATAGTTTTTTTGAATCGTGTATCTATAGCTGTACAATTTTCAACATCGCGCAGCATTTTGCTTTGGTCATGTATAATAGCTTGTTCTCTTTCTCTTTATCATTGCGTGTCTCTTAGTAAAGAAACGGCAAATGTAATAAAGTTAAAGGAAATCAATTAACTTCAAAGTCCAAATTTTCAGCTAGTTGTTTGGAGGGTTTGGTTGTCAAGTTTGAAAGAAAGATGTGCCGTTAAACCAGGGATGTTTGTATCATCAATATGTTTAACGTTAATGGGGTAGATATGAAGAAAAACACAATGGTAAATATACACGTCAATGTCCTTGTTACGGCTCTTGATTGTGTTTCGTTCTACTGCTCTCGCTCTCTTTTTCTCTCTTCTCTTCCTCTTGGCCCCTCTTCTCTACCCTCTCCCCCTTTTTTCACATCTTTCATTTCTTAGTTTAAGGCTGCCGTCGTTATTGCTAACAATCATGGTGTTTTTGTTGTTTTCATTTTGTTTTGGTTGAGTTTTTAATCGTTGTTTTTTAATCATTTGGTTTGCTGTTTGTCTCGTTTTGATTGGACTCCTTAACGATCTTCACATGGTTTTAAAGATTCTTCAAATGGTTATTAATAACCGAAAAAGACTGTTTCAATTAACAAACAGGGCTCTGCTTTTAAATCGAAAACTTTAAAAAAACTCTTGAATTCAGTAAAATTGGTTCGTGTGAGTCGATAAAATCCTTTAAAGAATCGGTTTTTATGTTAAATACTGTGATACATCAATCCGCCACATTTCGGTGTAATAACATTTGTTAACAGGAAAAAAGGCCAGCAATGACAAAACTTTGTTTTAAACTAAAAACTTATTACAGAGATGTGGTGTAGTTTAACCGTTATCTCACGACAGCAACGCCCATTCCTTAAAAAAGTAAAAAGATAAAGTATAATATAGAAAACACTTATTCGTGACAACTACGGATTTATCAAAACTAAATACTTCTGTCAAATCCACGTTGTATTAAGACATCAAAATCCAAACTAGATGCCTATTCAATTTCGAATTCAAGTTCCCGCAATGACCATGATGACGCCTGACAAGTGCACTTAGATGTGCTAAGTCGATACAACAATATTTTTTGCAGAACTATTTAAGAAGATATTGGGGATGTTCCAACATTTGCCACACTCCGTATTCTATTCAAAAAATTGCCTCACACCTTATTGAAGATGTCAATAAGTCTATAGGGAGTTATTGATTATAATGGAATAGCCAACCTCGAATTAGAGTATTTTTCTTACTCATATAGTGTAATACCATTAGAAGAAATCGTCAAGCTGGATCCCAGAAAACTCATAATAAAAAGCTGTTCCTAAATATAGAAAACAACAACTTGAAACTTTAATCAAGCGAATACTTCACGTGACCTTTTGAATTTCGAAATGAAATTCGCGCAAATGCATAAAACAATCTGAAGAAACTTTTCTTGAAATCGATTTCCTTGACTAATAGTGTTTTTTTAAGAATAGCATGCAGATCTCGGTTTAATTGCTGTCAGCTTATGCGAAGTAAAATGTACAATTTTCCACTGTACAGTCACCGATTTTAAAACAAGCTCGTGGAGGGAGTCAAGGAACATTGGGGTTTCTCCGTCTCCAAAAAAGCGAACTCTTACGACACACTATATAGCTCCTATCCTTGACCTACTTGAAGGAATGCGTACGTTCTTCTAGATGATGTTGGCGGTCTGAATTAGAAAATGTGAGGATCGGAGCTCTGTGTGGTAGCTCAGGTGATAGTGAAGAATCCAGAGAAGCCAATACTTTAACCTACCTATACATGTAGCTTAATTAATAATTCTACGCACTTCAGTGCCTGATATGTCAGAATATTCAATCACCGGTGGTCATTTTGGTTCCGTCACGTTGTGCAGAAACAATAAGGGATAAAATAAAGCATTACAAAGGCGTAGCCCGGCGGATTGTAACGTCGTTGTAATGTACCACTAGTTAGTTGTATGAACCTATGAGTTAAAACATTGAATGAAGTTGGAACACTCATTCCATGATTGATCACGCCTACGGCTACTACAGGCACCATAACAGAATAAGTCTTTCTAAACACATACAGTCTTCACCCACAGGTGTATATGGCTACGCCCCCGTATAGTTTATTGATAAAATTCCATCCCCAACTATCGTCATTTAATGAGACAACTTGTGGTCATACCTTGAGGGCCACCCTTGAAAACTTTGTACCCCGTTACGGTAGGCCTATTCTTGTCAATTCTAGGCAATGCAGCTTTCATATAGGCATTATGTTTGTTCCACGGCAAATTAGATTTAGGCCATCGTCAGGGCCGTAGCCAGTGGGTGTTAGTGAGCCGTTCCATACCACCACTCTGTAGTGATCACCGGGAGTGATCATCGGGTACGAAAATTTAACCAGTAATGCAATATTGATATTATACCCTTATTGCCAAAAGTCATAAGTACTCCACTTTTTAATTGTTTAAGGGAAAACGCCTCTAGACAGCAAAGCAACGCTGTGTATAGTGTACTTGCATGGGACACCTACCACGACAAAAGGTCACTATTCAGGCCCAATATAGACATCCAACCCCTCCTTTATGCCAAGTCCTGACTGGGGGCTTGACGCTTTAGCACCGCGTTATAAGTGTTAAAACGATCAGGACTTGAACTACTCTGCGGAAATCGCCAGCCAGCAAATATAAGTTAAAAAGATGAGACGAGGCAATGCATTCAGCATGCGTAAACTGATCACTTGTAATTTTGGAAGGTCCGAATTGTTCCACAAAATGCCGACTGTCATCCATATCTGATCTTAACACTTCTCTTCCACTGCATTGGATATGCAAAGGCCACTGAGGGCAACTCCGCATTGGGTATCGGTCGGAAATCAGGAGTCAAATTTGATTGAAAATCACCTTCAAGTTTCTCTCTCTGTGCCAAGCTCTTTCCGCTCGAGGAGATTTAGACCGAATTGGGCAGTTCTGGACGACTGCAAAACAACCTTAGTGTGTCGTCCGTTTGCTTCTCTTCAAAGGCGTCGTATTTTTTTGCCGCACAAGTACTTGATGCTTCAAATGAAAATTGAAATCAGTTTCCTGCCATTTTTCTATACGAGATGACATTTGATTCAATTATGACTTTCATCAATAAATGTGATATTTCCGCGCGACATCCCTCGCAGTATTCTTTGCTTTCACGCCTCGGCTGCTGGACTACGCGCGGATTTTTAGATGGTATCGCACGATAGTGTCCGCTGGATGTACTCCAAGATTGTTCGATAGAGGCCTTTCGTGCTTGTTTGGCGGAGGAGAGCCCACTCAAAGTGTATCTCCGCCAAGGGGCTGACGTAACATAACTCTTGCACGGGGTGGAGGTGGTAATTTAAGACAACCCTCCAATTCGACATGGTTTACAGTTCTATCCTATAGGTGTTCTTAACGCTCCCCAAAAATTTTCTCTCGAATTGATTGGACAAAAACTATCTTTACTCTTCAGCTTTATGGTGTCTTCACCAGCTATTGGCGTTATGGGCTTGTCCTAAAGCTAATTAAGAAAAGTTCTAAGTACTGCGTTAAACCAGGCAAGATTTAGATTGCACTTAAAAAGGCCAGAATTCCTTTAGCCGTCTTTAAATATCAAAAATCTCGCTATTGACCATTGAAATGAATAATAATAATATTAATAAATACCCTTATTGCGGAATTGTCACCGCTACGTGCCATGTCTACCCACCTCTCTTGCAACTGCCCACGAGGCAATCTGAGGCCACGATTGAAGGGTTGGGACTAAAGGTGTAATAAGCAAAGGCAAACAATGCATGGCCCCATATATCACGTCACATTCTCATAAATGTTTTGTAGAATAAATTACTCTGACAATCGCTGACAATAAGCGAAATGAACATACTCGGCGATTGTGTTAACATTAACCATGTGTCAGTGGAGCATGCATACAGGGTTTCTACCACCCACAGTCACAAGGATTTTTAGGGATTCATCGCATCGCCTGACAACGCTAAGCATGTTGGCCTTTTTAATCATTTTCGATTACTGGATTTCAATGTTAATTTCTGTTTATTTTCAAACGGTGGCGATTGTTTTTAGAATAAGATGAATTCAGTGTCTTGACTGTTTTTAAATTGGAAATAGTCGTCCGCCAGTGCGATATTGATCGACGAGGGCAGAGGTTCACCGCGAAGATAGAGTCACAAAAGTTTTATACTTACGGATTCTTTCTCTGATAGTGTATCAATCGTACAAACCCAGAGCGTAGCATCCAGGACTTAAGTAGAGATGCTCCTTGCGAGCTCCCTATATTCACGATGACTGATGAAAGCTGGTTTAATTGGGGACACTTCAATCTATGATGTTTGATTTTTTAAATTCACATTATTCAATTTACTAATTATTATTTTGTCAATCAATCACTCAATCACTCAATCAAATTGATTTTCATCTCATCTAAAAAATCAAACTACTACATATAATTATGCAACGATAAAGCAATAATGGCGAATTGAGATGATGACACTGCTAACGCATAGCGTGGAGTTGCAGTGCCCTTGAATTCAAGGTTACACACTAGATGGTATGTACAAACATTTACCAGGAGCTCAATTAATACTAATGAACTTACAAAATAAAAGACAGGAATGCAATTAAAGTGTAATTTAATAATATTGAACTTGTAAAGCTAATACAATTGGGACATGTCCCTGGATTTTAAAACAGGCAATAACATGTGTACTTATTTATAAACAACCATGAAAAAAGCAGACAAATGACCCATTTTGTACGACTAATTATACCAACAAATACTAACAGGAAGACAAGACAAACGAGAACAACCGACTGTATTTTCCTATTTTCCAAGAAATAAGCCCCGAAAGTTGAATGCATGATATGAAGTTATGGAGAGAGGTCATTGTTTATAGAACTGACGAGTGTATTTTTTAAGTTATTTTTAAATGATTTCCAAGGGACGGAGAATTTTTAATGTGAGCAGGTAGGTTTTTCCAAATATTAGGACCTTGAGAACTAGGGGTGTTCCAGGCAAAAACAGTGTTTGTTTTCTTGATATGAAAAAGTCTTGTCCATATCTTTATTTTTTGATGAGAGGGTGTTTTGGGGTCAATGTTAAAAAAGTCGTCAGGAATGAGATCAGTAGGAGGAGATCATGATGGAAACGGAACATAAAAGATGCAAGCTGTAGTTTGTAGATAAATCTTCAGAGTTTTGAGTGATGAAAAAAGGGGGGTCAATTATGCGCACGCCAATAGAGTTGGTGCATGTTCTAATAATTCTTTTTTGAAGGTAAAAAGAGCGAGTCAAGATTGGCTTTGTTGGAATCGGCCCATACATTTGCCCCATAAGAAAAAATAAGGTAGCACAATGAGAATGTACAATGTTTTCAATGACTCAGGTGGGAGGAATGGTCGAACCTTACGTATTTACATTGTATTTGGACACTACTTTTAGAAACATGCTGTGGTTTGAGAAGTTCCATGATAAATTGTGATCAAAAGTAGGCCTAGAATTTATAGTATCACTTGCCTGAATTAGTGGTTTACTCAATTTAAGCTTAGGCGTATGTCCTTGTTTATTACTGTGCTTATTTTTAAATAGATGTAATTATTTTGTTTTTTATTTTTGAGAGATAACTATTATTTAAACCAATTGGAAATGCTAATGAATTCAGTGTTTATAATTGTTTCCAATGTTGTAAGGTCATGGTGTGAAAATAACATGTTTGTGTCGTCAGCAATGAAAATAAAATGGGGTATTTTTTGAGCATGAGGGGAGGTCATTAAATATAATAAGAATAATAGGGGTCCCAGAAAGACCCCCCTGCGGAACTCCACATATAGACATTTGCTGTTTCAGATAAATGTTGTTAAATGAACCTTTGTTTCCTGCCCAGAGAGGTAATTTTTTATCCAACTGTTTGGCAAGGCCTCTGATCCCATAGATATTAAGTTTATGAAGTAAAAGTCATATTTATGGTATCAAAAGGCTTGACTAAGATCAAGAAAAATGCCTATAGTATGAAGTTCTGTCTGTCAGATTTTGGCTATGATGTTGCAGTAAAGCTCGTTGATTGCCATTTATGGTCGATCGCTTAGGGCCTAAAGCCAATTGGTGGATGGTGAGTATATTATGAACCGGGTTATGAAGTCAAAAATACGAATGTCACAATCTTTTCCAGGAATTTTGGAGTAGCTGGAAGATTAAATCGGTCTGTCATTTGTAAAAATCGTGCTTATCTCCAGTTTTTGAAAACAGGTATAACATAAGCCTTTTTCAATAAGGATGGGACAATGCCAAGTTGAGAAAGATTTATTAAAAATGTGAGGCAAGAACATCATTGATCGTAGGAATTATTTGCTTAAGAAATTGTTACGCTGCCATCAGCGGCCACTGCTGTTGCTGTTTTTCAACTTTGATGATATTTGGTCAATTTCAGCAGCAGAAGTTGGATAAATAAACCTGCTTTTTGGATTATTAAAGATGATAAAGGTGGTGTAATAATCACTGGGCGGGTCTGAGATTTTATCAGACAAGATTTTTTACCAATTTTAGCAAAAAAAGGTTGAAGTTCTCTGCAATTGCCTTAGCATCGGTTAACTTTTCCCCGTTATAGAAAATGTCGGGTAACTTAGATTTCTTATTGCGACTAAGTAGATTGTTAAGCACTTGCCACACTTTTTAAGTGTTGTTTTTTATTATTTTCAATTTTATTATTATGTATTGATTTTTTTACTGAGTCGAAGTAAATGATTAAGTTGATTGCGGTAGTTATTAAATATTTCAGTTTATTGTTAGGTGGTCCGGTTTAGCGATAGAGGTTTTCTAACAATTTATCCTTGTTTTAAGTGATTGACATTAGGCCTTTTGGAATCCAGGTTTTTTTAGGTGAGTTGCCTTCTAGAATAATTTTCGTTTGAAAGGACAGTGATATGGAAGATTCTGTAAATTTATTGTTGAAATTCATTGTAGGCAAGTCGGATCGGGATGTCCCTTTTACAATATTGCCAGTCAATAAGAGAGAGCGCATTTTTCAGACCTTTGATGTTATTTGGCTTTAGTTGACGTGACACTCTTGTTAACGGTGTAGAATGTTTGATTGTTTAGGCCTATGTTTTTGTTGAGTAAGAAAGATGGGGTAATGATCGGAGAGGTCTGGATAGATAACACTGAACTGATTGGTTGTTAAGTCATTGGTTAAAATGTTTTTCGAATAAGAGTTTCAGGCAGTCATTTAACCATATTTGTTGGCCCTAATCCTGGTGGGACGGTCATGCAGGGGTAAATCATGCGAATAAAACAAGTTGAATAAAATCCGCCTGAACTTTTAGAATCGGTGTTGTGTGTCAACAAGTCAAGGTTATAATCACCCATAATATAACATTTCTTTTTTTCATTGGATATTGTATTCAGAATTCTATCGAATTGCAACTGGAAGTCATTGAAATTGACATATTCAGGTTTATAAATTACACCAACAATAATGTTAGTAGAATTATGTGTAATTTCGACAAAGAGAGAATCACAATCAGAACAGTTTAGCGAAAGGTCTTTAGAATTTGAATTAGAGCGTGAGGTGTTTTATGTTAATTCCTAACACTGTTCTGGGCGTAACACTTGAGACCGCACTTGAGGGGTTACTTTGGGTTTCAAAATGAATTGAAACAAGATCGTTTTAGATTTCAGGTGACAAAAATGATCACACGGTATTCAATTGGTGTTAAATTCAGTACGGAGAGTGTACAATAAGCACGGTGTTATTGCGTTTTAACACTCAGTGGTGCGTGTTGTAAAGGTCCATTCGTAATGAAAATGAATGAAACCATCTCTGACTCAACACAGCAGCAGCGCAATGCAATTTGAACTGTGTTGCTGCTGCGTTGAGTCAGAGATGTTTTGTCTCCGTTTTCACTGCGCTGCAATGCAGTGAAGTATGAATGGACAGTACCACTGCAGCAGTGTTAGCAAGTTAACACCCATTCTTAGGATTAAAAGAGCCATCGAAATTGCGATTAGTAATTCACGTCTATACGGCTACGTAAAACAAGTTAGGACTGGAACTACATTTTTGTTAACATGGGATGAAATATATCGTTTCACTATTCACCCAGCATGCCCAGTCCCGTCCCGGATTAGTAGGCAAGAACGTTTGCTAATCGCCGGTTCCGGTGTAGAAGTAACCATTGTCCGGCGTACTCATAGTCCGGGAACAATGGTGAACAATAGGGTAATCGATTCAGTTGACTCTTTACGCAACATTAGTTTCACGCTTTATTCCGTTATCGTCTATGGAGCCCCGGACTTAGGCCCCCGCCAGACTATATCTGCTTTCACACCGGCCGGGAGGCGAAATAATTTCCTTAGTAGTAATAATATCCAGCAAGTAGTATTAGTCGTAGCAGCAGCAGCATTAGTAGCAGTATAGCAATAGTAGTAGTAGGTCTAGTGGAAGTAGTAGTATAGCGTGTATAGTTGTAGCTGTAGCTGCAAACACAGCAGCAATCAGTAAAAGGAGTAAGCAGTAAACATGGTAAAGTCCTTCCCGCGCCAAATGGCGCATATAGGGCGGCGCATATGTTCGTCTCCATAACCCTAGGCCACACGTCTTCCAATACAATGAAAGCTACAGTAGGGGGTTAGTCTTCTGGTCTCCGCGTGTTTACTTCCCCCTCCAGTTCGTTAACTGCCGAGAGTTCTGACAAGAAGGCAGAAGGTACCATTTTGAAAGTCTTTGGTATGACCCGGCCGGGATTCGAACCCGCGACTTTCCGACTGTGAGGCTAACCACTAGGCCAACACGTCGGTCAAGTAAAAGCAATCAATTAAAAGTATTTTAAATTTATCTGCTTAAAAATTCTGCCTTTATGTTATTATGCAAGCTACAGGTCTAGCATCTTAGTTATACTAATTATTTTAAAACCTTAAAAGGTTTGAGAGAACTCCGCCCGTCCTCTGTAGCTGAAACATTCCAATTTTGAGTTGTTTTTGCTTAAATCTTCAGACTGTCACTTGAACAACTTGAATTTGTAGTATTAATGAGTGAAATCTTGTTAGAATTCCTAACATTCTTCGGACTTACCTGCAACGTGGACAATAATTCCTAAGGACTAATATTCCGTCCACGTCGGACTTGGGCATTAAATCAAAAGGATCGATTAGTCCACCTTGGAGCTGGAAACTATAGACCAGTTAACATACGTCACTTCTTTTGTGCGAATCCATTCCTGCGAATCGTTATGGCCCATAGTATTAAAACTCTAACATATACATTTGCCCAGTGTGTAACAGTCAGGCCGACCTATTTCAAGATACCAGGCCCTAACATGTCTACAAACATTGCTGTTAACTGGTCTATTGCTCAGGACTTATAGGCCACCTATGAATTGGACACTAATCCCTAAGGACCGATATAGTACACCTCTGTCAGGGCATTAAATCCTAAGGACTAATAGTCCGCCCACCTTGGGACTTGGACACTAATTCCGAAGGACTTATAGTCCACGTCGAATTTGAGCAATAACTCCTATGGCGATATTCCACCTCTGACAGGACATTAATTCGTAAGGAATGTTAATCCGCCTACATTTGGAGATGGACACTAATTCCTTAGGACTGATAGTCCACCATGGACTTTCATTCCTACTTGAAGGACTAACATTCCTAAAAAGCAAAGTCCGGTGGATTATAGTTCCTATAGCTATGCACATCCCCGGACTACTTGGTGCTACATTTGCCACCGTCGGGTGTTTATAATAGGCTCGGTTTAGAAGCCACATGCACTTTGTAGTGCTATTTTTTTATCAATTACTGTTATTTTATTGTAAACTGTAACACTAATTTAACATCGATCTATTCAGTATTAAAATAACACGAATTTTAAATCGATTTCAGAAATTAGCTAAAAATGTGCATGTTAAAAAATAATACCATAAGAGTCCAGTCCATGTCAGTCCGTATTTATCTTAATTTATCCCGATTGCCTGCATACGCGAAGTGTATTAATGAACAAAATTTTGTGTTAATATTGGTTAATTTTAACACACTTTTTTGCAGTGTATAAAATCAAAGACTTTTGGTGTGTTTTTAACACCAACAGACAGGAAATATATTGTTATGCAGGAAACACTTACCAAAAGATAGAAATATGTTTCTTCATTGTTGGGTAAAATTTTACATTATGAGGTTCTATACGTACATAACTTATGTAAAACATTGTGTGTGGCAAGTTTTTGTGTCGCCTAGGGATCATCTTCTCCACTGTTGTTGTAGTCTGTTGATGATGTTGTAGTCTGTTGATGCTGTTGTTTGTTGTTGTCTGTTGTGAAAAAAGGGTTAACATTTGCCTGTAATATACGCACATACTTCGATGGATTTAAAACAAACTTGAGTCATATGTGCAGCATGGGATCCTGCATTTGTTGATTAGGTCAAATGTCACATACAAGGTCAAAGTTCATGTGAGGTCAAGTTGTAAGATATAGGCTGAAAATATAAAATGGACCTAAATTGACCTCAATTGAAAAGTTGATGTTCAATTGGAACCAAACTTGAGTCATAGGTGCAACATGAGATCCCCCATTCGTTGATGGGGTCAAAGGTCATATACCAAGGTCAAAGGTAATGTGAGGTCAAGTTGTAACATATTATAGGCTGAAACTGAAAAATGTAAAATTGACCTATTGACCTCAATTGAAAAGTTGAAGTTCAACTGGAACCAAACTTGGTTTATGGATATTATATGCAAACCCTAATTCGTTTATGATGTCAAAGGTCATATGTCAAGGTCAAAGGTCATATGAGGCCTATCATTCACAAACCACGACGGCAGGCGACACCAGCGATCCGAGGACCGCGATGTATTTTTACAGTGTAATTTTATTGTAGGGCCTACAATTATCCACATACATGTAATGCACTTAATTAATATTTGCTGTTGAGGTCTTTAATGATAAAGGACTTTCTCTACCTAAAAAAATCAAACATAAATTCGGTGGCCTATTTCCATGTAATTTTGTTCATATCCCATAAAGCTAACAAAGATAACCCATCTCAATACCATCAGTGTTTCCAGAAGCTTTTCCTGTATCCATCTTATGCTAGATTTGTTGAAAATACGCCCGACATCTGCACGTGGTGTTCGTAGCTCCAAATGAACTACACCTATATAGGGCTTGTTGTACACGAGTAATGCTTTTTTATCTCGAACTCTAAAAACAACTCGAACTCAAGCAACTTGAACTCGAACTCTACAACTCTAACTCGAACTCATAAAATAGTTTTACCCAGTGGCGAACCGACCGGGGCGGGGGGGGGGGGGGGCAAGTTGCCCCCTCTGGCTCGAAAAAGCGGGACGATATGGACTAAAATATGCATTTTCATTCCTCTTCTTCGGGGAATTTCGACCAATTTCAGCCTAAATTTTGGGCAAAATTAAAGTAAAGTTCAAACTTATTTTAAGCAAACCTCCGGGACGATTTACACATTTTCCCCCCTCTGGCGGGACAACTTGGAAATTTTGCCCCCTCTGGATTGACTACCTCGGTACGCCACTGGTTTTACCCGTTGTACACAAAGAATGCACTTTGCAATATGGCAGTCCCAGACAGACCCAGTATATGGCAACTGGTGTAATGGTGTGACAAAGAAGTCCTGTGACGTTCCCAATTGCGGCATCGGTCGCCGTTGTATATAGGTCAAAAGATTTGATGTATAAACGCAAAACAAACACATTATAGTACAACGCTATAACATACGCCAAGATTCTTTAATTTTATATCTATATATAACGATTTTCCCCTTCCTCACGAATTACGACAACCGTGGAAGTCAACTTAGATTACGAAAAATAGTGAGGGTTAGGAAAGACCAATTTAAGAGAAAACCAAAAGCCGTCCAGTGTTTGTCGTCATCATTGTACAAAGGGAATATATATCCCATAGCCAATAACATCGAAATGTAGAAAATAGCCTCACGTCCCCATACACTTGTATCTGCTTTCCCCGCTAAGATACCCCGGGCCTCTAACCTATTATACTTTGTTATTTACTTCCGTAAAACGGTCGGTCAACGTCCACGCTGATATTTCCAATATTCCGGGTTTAACATTTACCTTATATTGATTCCACTTAACTTTTAGTAACATGGGGAAAATGCGCAGACCACTAGCAGTCGATAGACGGTCGGTCGAACTGCTTGAAAGAGGAAGGATATGTTGTTCATGTTTTGAGAGGGTCTCAGGTATAGTGTTGGTCAATATTAGTAATGGTTGTGATTAGTGGTGGTGGTGGTGGTCGTCATGATGATGATGATGATGATGACGACGACAATGACGATGACGACGACGATTGTGATGATGACGACGACGATTGTAATGATGACGACGATGATGATGACAACGATGATTACGATGATTATGACAATGACAACGACAGCGACGACGACTGTAACGGTGATGGTGATGGTGGTGATGATGACTGTGACGGGGATGGTGATGACTTCGAAGATTGTGATGAGTAGGAAGATGACGATGACGATGACGATGATGATGATGATGATGATGATGATGATGATGATATTGACAAAAACTATGATAACGCTTATGATGAAAATATAAAGAAGTGGTCAAGCATACTTAATTCATCAGATGTTCTGGTAGGCGCTATATTTACTATCTACGGAAGATAGCAACAGCGATGGCGCATATGCCTACATGCCTACACGTTCATAGCTGAGATTGGCATCGTGAAGAAAAGCTTACATCTGAAATTAATATATAACATGAAAAACCGTGAAATAAAATGTTAAAAGTGCAATGTCAGAATGGTCGTTGAAAACGCAATACTTATCCATTCATGTAAACCAAAACAATATTAAACGTGCATAAAGCTAGAAACCGTATTTGTGCACCTTTCCTATCGATAAAAAATAGACAAGACTTATACTAGATCTTCTTATGAAAAGGCTGATGTAGTTATACCAATTTGTTTGAAGGCAGCAGTTTGACAGTTTGAGTAGTGGAAGCCAATCGTGATGGTCGCATTTCAATGCCCTATCCGATCCGATGTTTTGTTTGCTATCTTACCTAAACTGTACACTAAAACGTATATCACGTATTCATCTCAGCTTAATGCTTTCCGTTTTCGGTCATACAGTCATAAGGGACCAGTTTTTATTTTGCAAACATGATATACCATGTTCATAACTACAATTCTTACTCGTTATATCAGGAGAACCGATTTTGACGTCATTCCGGCCACAATGACTTGTAATTGTGGAGATTTTTCTTTGTTACGATTTCATATCCAAATGTCACAATTTTTTAACTAATTCCTTAAATCCAACGTAAGAGGCAACAATAACAACAAGAAAAATGTAGTGTATTTCTGATAAAGCAATAAACATACGATTAATCCAACAAGCCATGTGTTAGGCGGTCTAATTTTAAGCTGCAAACCTTAAAGCAAAAAAAATATATATTTCATATATAAGCACACATTTGTTTTCAACATCAACATCAGTTTGACGCTTTATTCCGTTGTCGTCTATGGAGCCCGGACTATGGTTCCAGGCGGACCATATCTCCTTTTACACCGTTGCATATTATGCCCTATATTAGAAATAAGTTGACTTGTAAAGATATATCTCTTTATCAGTTCGGGTGGCACTTACAACGCTCCGTATAAATTGCCAGTGTCATATTTTACTACACTTTAGGAACATGTTCAGAGGACATGAAAGGATGTTTGCATTTGTCCTTGAATTTCAGCTTAGAGTAGCACGTGTGTTATTATTTGAAATGCTAAAATAGAATATAATCATAATGATTTTATTAGTAAATGTTAGGACAATCTAATATTATATTTGAATTAAATATTTGATTTCAGGGGACCGTGTCCAAATGAAGCTTCCCCAAATAGGATCTAAAAATAAAGGCAGCCTTGACCTAAGTACGCACAACCTTTTCATACAAAGTCATAGTACTATATGCGAAAGTGTGATTTGTCTGTTTTTACAAAACATACACGGTGTATCCAATAAAAGATAAACTCGCTCATCTATTCACAAACATTTTTGTTGTTTGTTTTGTTTTGTTCTTTACAAATCCTATAGGATATGGCTCTTTGTTGAACCGATAAGGTTCATTGTAGATAATTGTAGAACCAACGATATTTTAAAAGCAACTTCTATAAAAGAACAAATGGTTTTTCGATCTTTGCCCATTAGACCATAAAGGATTCTAAGTATATCTAAGGAATCCAGATAGGGTGTGCCTGTATTGTATGGTTTCAAAACAACTATAGAGCGAGTTATGGTTATGGAGTTATAGAAGAAAATAGGGTAGAGGTCAAGTATGCTATTGTCTTTGTTAATACAGGGATCAAACAGAAAGGTTACCTGTATTACAACAAAAAGTGCACCAACTTACTAGTTTTGTCACATTGACCTTACATTAATTCTCCCTACAAATCTTAATCTCAATATTGTACATATCACAAAGTACACCTTTTTTGAGTCCTCATAACTCATGACTTGGGGAACAAGTTGATATATATTAGTTTCTTTGAAATATGTATTTTGAAACTTTGACCACCTGTAGTATGAAAGACAAGGAGATATCTGACCTTTACCCTTTTTTCTAATTTATTTCCTAAACCATGCACCCAACAGAGGTATGGCAAACTATTTAATCCTTTGTGTTGAAACAAACAATTACATGTTTTTTAAGTTTATTACACCTATTTGAATTTTCCCCCATGTATAAATGTTGACCCATGTTTTAAAGGTGTTCCCCACCTATACTTCTACCTTTTTAATATAGTATTCTCTAATGCATTTAATGAGTACAATGAGGTCAAAATCATTTCTGTTGCTATTTTGTCTAGGTCAAATGCCAATTTATAGACTAATAAGTATGTTATGGAATCCTTTAAAATATAATGAGAAGCTAAATAATCAAATCCAATATAAGGTATATTCTCTGTCTCCGATAAGGTCCATTTTGGAACCTGTTACCCTGTTATTATAATTGTTACTCGACAATTTACATCCATTTTCACAGTTCCAATTCATCACCCTATCCAATATGTAGAGTGCGAGTTTCTGACTTCCTTGGTAAAATCCTATCAATATTTAATTATGCAGTATGCAGTTTTCATTGAAATTGTCATAATTTATTTAAAAAACTCTACAAGACCTTAAAAAGACCCTTCATATGACCTTAAAACAGAATCACAATAAATTATAGTTGACGAATTTTATCTATTAATTTAAAAAATAAAACCATTGAGCAATATATACTAATATTCCAATTTGAGAACGACACTAACAGAACTCAATATCTATTGTTTCTATATCCTAGCATTAACATGGTATTGATGAGAAAATATTATAAACTCTTTTGGGATTCTATTACCCGCATATCGTAACTTTACGCGAGATATTAAGTGGTGTAGAATATACTCTGTTGACTTCCAATATGTAGGTTACTAAACAGACCTCCACATAGTTGGAGAAAACTCCACGTTGACACTATTAATTTGTCATATTTTTGTTAACATTTTCTTATGATATATGATTTCATAGGTTAACAGTGTCTTTGGTTATGCTTTTGTTTTAACCATCATAGAGCCCATTGGTATGTGCATATTTAATACATGCACGGTTTAACATACTGGGATAGCTAACGAATATTTCAGAGTATTTGATCAATCTGAGTATTGCATAACTCTCAACTAAGTTTACTTCACGTACTTTGACATACTAAAATACATTTGTTTGACCCCGTTTATAGGTAGATAATCGACATAATTTAATACAACGGTGAAAAATAAACCCGTTACATGACTCAAATTTGACCCCTAAGTTATATTTTACTCCTAAAAGGGTTATTTGTTTCCACATCAAATACCCACCTACAAGGCCGTACGCAGGAATTAAGGGCGGTGCGGAACTTCGAAAAAGTGGACTTTTTTGTATAAGTGGACCTAACCACCTAAAAGTCCTTTTTGGACTTTCTAAACACCTCATCACCGAAAGTGAACTTTCTTTAAAAAATTCTCAAATTTTTGGACCTTTTTATAAAAAAATATTAAGCAAAAAGTTGTCCTTTTTCCCTTTGGTGAAAGGGGGGGGGGGGGGTTGCAACCGCAACCCTGCGTACGGGCCTGCGCACCGACTCAAATTTGATCACGCATTCAAAGAAAGTGCATACGTATTTTAAGTGATTATCATTTTAGGCATAACTAAAATATGCAATTAAAGGGGGATGGCCCGATTTAAGGATATAAAGTTTTCATCTTGATAGATTGGCCTTCACCCAAAAACCCCCACCTGAAAATTTTCGCGCCGATATTTCAATGCGTTTTCATGTGAGAGCAGAAAACGTGATTTCGTAAGCCCCATAGAGTACTCTGTAAAATTAATATTGGACGACCAAATTGGGGTACATTTTCGCTCATTACTTCCAAACCAAACATCCTTTGGCCCTACGATTTCACAGGGTAAATTAGAAAAATAGTAGCTTTCTTCTGATACCAAAATGTTTACCACTTCCGGTAAAATCTGGGCTTCTGGGGACGAGGCTATTAGCGATCGGGCCATTGACCTTTAATAATGCTTTAAAATTAACAATGTTCATTGTTAGTTTTGTTGTTGTTGTTGTATTTGTGTTGTCACCTATGCTGTTTGTGGTTTCTAATTTAGTTTGTTTCTTTGTTCATTCATTGGTTTTTACGACGTGTTTATGTGGGTGTGGGGTCGCGCTCGCCCGTATGCGTGTGTGTACAACCAATCAATATTGTCAAAAATAACTACAAATATGCCAACCTCCAACACACATTTCCAAAATAAAACCAATTTGACTTCCCTCTCACAGGGTATATCGCGATAAGCTAAATTATTCCGAAGTATACTGTTATTGTAACTCATGCACTAACTTGTTCGCTAGAAAAGATTCACTAAATTTAACCAAATAAAATAAGATGTTACTGCACTTTCCCACACAGAGTACAAGTGTAGTGCAAGATCACATGTGATTATAGTAATACTTCATGGTAAAACAAATCTAATATACAGCTATTTGAATTTGTCATTTTGAAGTATATGTCCATAGTTATCAAACCATTCGATATTATTCCATTCATTAAAAGAAAATATTAATTTTTGGGCAGCGAACTGAAATACTTCGAACACCCTAACCCTAGACTTAACCCAAGTCTGCCAAATCAACGTATAAAATCATAAAGTTATGGCTAAGTTTCAGTGCAGAAACTGTTCGTATTCCTTGGTATATTCCTTGACCTCTGTTATCTACCGAAGATAGCGTGACATGTGAAAGGTTTATTCAGTACATTTACAACTTAGAAAAGTTGACATTATCCCAATCTTCGGCTGTAGACAAGCGCTGAGTAAACTGTTAAAAAAATCATTGCCGATTACAATGTTTATCTTTTAAAATACATTCACTAAGGTTCGAACTACCTGCCCTTTACAGATGACTTTTGGTTTAATTTAAATAAAAGTCCTGTATTTTAAAATATTTAAAACAACTTCATACGTGTATTAGCATGTAGTTGTGAAAAGGAAAGAGATAAGACTATAATTATGAATAATAGAAAGAAATAACAAAGTGGGGATATTCAGCAAATGGAGGAAAGAAAAAACCGGAAAAATTGATCTCACCACACGTCCGATATACTAATTCCGCGGGAAAGGATGCGTCGGGTGCGGAAAAGCAACGAATACGTTTGAACTATTTTGGCACTATATCATTTCTCGATATGATACTAAGAATAGCAATTACATTTTTGCTACCGTTTTTGTTTCCGTGAGTATTGTATACAATTTGAAGTTGCTAAATAATGCATTTGCCAATCTGGGATCGCTAGGCAAACGCGAGCCAGCAAATATTTGTTACGACAAAAAAAAAATGGATCACATAAAAAATAGTGATTTACTGGCATGAATACTGCATGGCGGAGGTACTTTGTGAGATAATTGTTACAGATATTTCAGACATATAGCGTTAACACCAGAAAACATCCTGATATATACTCGCCGCATGTTAAATAGTCTCATTCCTTGTCATATAACGCTTAATAGCTCATGGATACACATAATTGTGTGGGTGTTTTCATGTTATACTTTGATATACGTTGTAGTGAACTCATCACTTTTTAGCATACACTGACCCGAGACTGAGACCGTTGTTTCTTATCGATACCTTTTTATTATGCATATGCGTACTGAATCCTAAAAGGTCCGAGAAAGAAAAAAAAATGCAATATTGTGATCAAACCTCCCCAAATTCGCAAAGGGTTAAATATGAATAAGTTAATACAGAAAAAATATCAATTCCAGCCATGAGATATTCGCAGGAAGCCTGGCTGTAACTGTTGATACAAGATGGTGCTGAAATAGGAAATTACAAATGTCTATACGATCCCGATCACCGTGTGGATTATGATGCTTCAAAGTTTTACAAAGAACGATATTAAAACGTCCATGCATGCTCAAACATGCTTTGCGTTGGATGCCCACGTGGAAAGCATACATGCCGTATATGTACAGAGCCCCCTCCCCTAGTCCATACACTAATGATGCAATTTCGATGGTCTTATTTGACCTCGCTTTAGCTAAGCTCTTATATAGAAAAGGTTGTATTTCATAGGCAACTTAACAACAAAATATGTTCTTTTGTCGGAGTTCTTATTAACTTTTCCCCTATGAACCTCACATGGATATACAGGATATAGAAGAAACTAAACCAAAATCCACCTTTTGTCATATATCATAACACATGCCAAACGAACTGCAATCAAGACTTGCCAGGATCCTTTTGTATCTTTACATAATACTTCCTTTCTACGTTAGAGTTAAGGAAAGGAAGTTGTAAAAACTCTCTGGCAAAATTATACATTGTTTTACACCAAAGTTAAGCTTTTTTTCCTATATGGGCTTTTTAACCTATTTCCATAGTTAATGAGATTTTATACGAGCTTATTATATGAATTTGGAATGATTAAATACCTCCAATTTAATAATGTAAATAATGCCTGAAAAGAAGCAATCGTCGTTATAAAGATAAGAACCCTAAAAACTATGTATAATCTTCCCCTTAATGTATCCGCACATCCCGGCCACCGTTTATTAAAGATTGGTTTCCAACTGATGTAGAAATAGTGTCGTAATATATCCGTCTGCATTAAGAATTCTTCATAATGAAAAACGTATACATGTAAAAAACAATGTTTCTTTCTAAAAGAAATGGCAAAGACCATTGACAACATCTTCTGAAAGTCATGCAGGTTCCAGACTGCTCATTATGACAGACAAGCATCGTTGTCTCAATGCAAGACGTTTCTAGTTCTTAAGACATGTTTGAAGTCTTTATAAAACTTACATATCTGTTGCCCATTGCAATGTCCAAATGCCGATCCAAATTATAGTCGATTCTCCGAGGAAGACAGTCTTACGACGTCTATTTTCGTAACTGTCTTACATCATCCATCGAGACATGGTACCGGGCTTACAGAGTTTCAATTATATGCTTTGAGGTGTCGATGCGCGGATAATCTCGGCTTAATCATACGCATGATAATGATTAAAATTGGATGATTTGACCGCCCATATTTATTGGTCGCGCTATGAGTTTTAAAATATTGGGTCGACTGCGTCTCGCCCAATATTTTTGCAACTCATAGCTCGACCAATAAATTGGATTGATTCAGCCAAATTTATTACAATATCGACTCAAGTCTGCAAGATGTCAAGTCTGCATGCACATGCAGGTCTAGTCTAGGAAATGGACAAAATGGCTCTATCGAGTTGCTTACCAATAATCGACAAAAGTTTGGTTTTTAGTGTTACGCATAAAAGGAGTATCCTTCTCTTTATTTCTTAAAAGAGATTACATCAATTTATCATAATTGCAGTAGTGTTATACATTGTCATAAAAGCGACGTTCATTTGAATTTCTTTACAGATACATCATGTTGCCTGGTTTGTTTTGCAGTGACATTTAGGAGAGTTTTGCGTGTTGTAGTATTCCATAAAAATGGCAAAGGGGAAGTGCTTTCTTAAATTCTTTACACTTGACCATATTAATCTTGTGTCATAGTTTGATTCACAATTGCGAGACACAACATGACAAAGGGAGGTATCCTTCTTGCAAATTCTTTACAGTTAGCTTTTGTTTGTTATAGTTTGATTCACAGCTAAACACAAATTTTATAATTTATTGGTTTTAAAAAACTTATTCAGGTCAAAAAAATTTTCCTAACCATTATGATGATATTACCTTGTGTAATTGTGCATTAGCCTTTTTCGTGTATATGACAAAATGAATTCTAGTACTTCTTCATAGCATTCCATCTTTACATAGTGTGTTTTCAGTGTTACGCATAATATGACAAAAAAGAGAGTATTCTAGTTCAAGTTCTTTATGGATTACATCTTGTATCATGTTTGTTTTGCAGCTTTACACATAACATGATAACATGACAAAAGGGTATCTTTCATTTTTTACAGACACTTTAAATTCTTTTGTCATAGTTGTTTTGTCATGTGACGATTTAATTGCAAAATCTTTACAAATTACATTATTAGGTCATAACATAATTATTAACAACATAAATAACAATATATTATAAATATTATATATATATCTAATTTTGTATGATTCTATATACTTCACGGATAGACATCTCACAGATCCGGCTCGCAAAAATGTTACGTTTGCTGATTTTCATAAATATATTATATATATATATATATATATATTAATATATATATATATATATATATATATTATATCTATATAAAGTACATTAAAAGCCAAGTAAATACTGTCCGGTTAGAGAGTGCTCGATCCATGAGGAGAGCTAAACACAAAGAATCAGGCAGTGTCAAATTAGTAGTAAATAGAGTTACTGGCAGTTTCATGCAGACCAGTCTATGTGGTCGCAATCATCAGTTAATGTACTATGGTATGATGTCGGAATGTCGCCTCAAGAAAACACAACGATGCGCAAAGACGCAGGGCCCCCCGGCCCCCGGATGCGGCAAGTCGCAGCGGTGCAGAGGTGAAGATGGGTACGCGCGCATCCTTTGAGGCGAAGATTAGGAACAAAAAATACAACATAATAAAATGTATACATACTCTTACGAAGTTCAATAGTTATAAAGGGGTCGGACCACCGTGATGAAAAATAGGACGTGTGAAATACGGCACAGGCGCAGTCCTCTGAAAGAATATCAAAAGTTATGAGGTAGTCAGTTCACAGAGTTTATTTGTGTTATGTCTGCAACTGGATACCAGTTCCGAAGTTTGTTGAGAGTGCTGTCGGTGGGGGCCATCATAAATATGTAATTTCTCGGCGAGGCATAAGTTGAACAGCGTTGTGGTGGGTTCAAGGCGCTTGCCGCTGGTAGTAGACCACTTGATAGAAAATTCTTTGCCTTTGTCTTTGAGATTGCCATATGTACTTGAAATTCTTTGGCATTGGAAGATGAGTCGTTGTTGAGGAATGGGTGTGCTTAGATAGTGTTCTTAAATGTTGGGCTTGTGATGCCGATGATGTTTGATGGAAGATGGTAGATTGCAACAATTGCTTGGTACACTATGTTCTTGAGGAGGCAGTTTCGTCCAGGGGGCAGGAAGTTTAGACTTGTGGCAGGCGGACATGTGCGTTTTCTGTGATGTCGGTGCGGTCGGTCATGATGCGCTTGTTGTGGGCACTAATAATGCTGCCTCATGTTTTCCTACAGGAATAACTGAGTTTAACAGTATTTCTGTTGAAGATCTTGTGTAGTGGAGAACCTTTCGGAAAGTGGTGGTCAAGAAGTTTGAAGAATTCCCTTCAAACATTGGTTCAGACCGTCGTGGAGAATGGTGGATGAAACCAAATATATCACCCCCCGTTGCGGTTCTTGTCGAGCAGCGATTTTTGGACGTGGTTTGGTCACGAAGGATAGGATAGGCAGAGTAACTGATGAAGTTACGCCTTTGGTAATTGGTGCGGCATCATTGAACGTCTCTTTTGAGTCTGACAGCGAATGTAGACGCGAATTAATTGAATTCGGCAACTTCTCAATGATCTTTAGGGGGTGATTGGATTTAGTGTCGATGTATGGCTCGTGTTTGGTTTGTCGAAGGGTTTGAAGGTGTTCTGTTGTAGGTGAGCGAGACATCGTCGAGGTACTCGAACGTATGAGGTGGCACAGCGGGATTGTTAGTTGAAATCACGGAGACATTTGGAAACAAAGGCGTTTTTCAACCCGTTCCAATATCTGACGGGGTGGTGTTGCGGATGATGGCAAGTCCGTCATCTCTATACAGGCATGCATCGTTCTTCGGTAGTATGTCCACCTATATGTTTAGAATATGATGCCCATAGTCGCAAACTTCGCACCCGTCAAAACTATCACAATAGGGACGTCAAGGGGTTCTGCAGAACACTGGCCGAATCACCCTTTGACGTCCACCTATGGGAAGTTTTTTGCGGTTGCAGAAGTTTGCGAACTAGTGGGGAAAATGCTATATTCTACACAAATATAGTGGACATACACGACGAAACATGTAGGACTGTTATAGAGATGACGACTTGCCATCACTCCGAAAACACCAAACCCCTCCAGATATGACGGTTTGAAAAAAAAAAAAAAAACCTTTGTTCCAATGGCATCAGTGATTTAACTTAAAAATCACGGTGTTGCCAACCCTCAATACGGTCGATTAACTCGACGTCTCGCTCAAACTATACAACAGAACACCCTTCAAACCTTCAGAAAACCAAAACGAAGTAGCAGTCTACATTCGACCACCTTAAATCCAATCACCACTACGATCATGGAGTTGCCGAATTCAATTAATTCGCGTCTACATTCGCTGTCAGACTCAAAAGAGACGTTCAAATTATGTCCGCCCCAATGTACCAAAATGGCGTAACTGCATCAGTTACTCTATATCCTATCCTTCGATAACCAAACCGCACGTCTCAAAATCGCTACTAAGAACAAGAAACTCAATCGGAATATTTGGTTTAATCCACCATCTCCAAGAACGTCATGGCCAATGTTGGAAGGGAATTCTTCAAACTTCTTGACCACACACTTTCCGAAAGGTTCTCCACTACACCAAAGAATCTCAACAGAAATAATGTTAAAACTAGTTATTCCTGTATGAAATAACAAGTGAGCAGTACTATTCTTAGTGCCCACAGACAAAAGAAGCAATTCATGTGACGCGACTCGCATCCGACATCACAGAAGAACCGCACTTGCAGTGCCTACAGAGTCGTAAAAACTCCTGAGACCCCTGGAACGAGAAACTGCCTCAACAGAAAATGGTAGTGTCAACAGCACGTTGTTACATCAATATCATCTCCAAGCAATAATGACCAATAACATCTGGAATCACACAAGCACAACTCATTTATAAAGAATCGTTAACTATGCTTATGTTCACACCGATTCCGTCAACATACGATTAGGTCTCCACAATGAATCTCAGGAACTTTTCAAAGCAATATGGCATCTCAAAAGACAAAAGGCAAAGAAAATTTTCTATCTAGTGGTCTACTATCAGCAGGGCTAGCGCCTTGTACCCCCACCACAAAACGCTTGCAAACGTATGCCTCGCGAGAGGAAATTACATATTATGGAGAGCCCCCAAGGAACAGGCACTCTCAACAAACGGTTCGAATACTGGTTATCCAGTTGCAGACAAAACACCAAAGTATAAACTTTGTGAAACTGAGTACCTCATTAACTTTTGATATTTTCTTTTAAGAGGAACTGAGTCTGTGCCGCTATGGTTCATCACTGAGTCCTTATGGTTTGTTCAATCACGGTGGTCCAACGCCACCTTTATAACTATGGTACTTCGTGAAGTATAGAAGTATGTATACATTTTAATTATTTGTATTTTTTGTCCTAATCTTCGCCTCATTCAAAAGGATTGCGCGCGTACACATCTCCACCTCTGCACGGCGCTTGCGGAACGTGCCCGCATCGCGACGCTGCGTCTTATGCGCCATCGTTGTGTTCTTGAGGCGAGCCGGATTCCGACATCAGTAAACAATAGTACATTAAGTCTGATGATTGCGACCAACATAGACTGGTCTGCATGAAACTGCCACTAACTATATGTCTACTAATTTGACTACTTGTCCTGATTCTTTATGTTTAGCTCTCCTTCATGGATCGAGCACTCTCTAACCGACAGTATTTTCTGCTTTAATAGTACTTTATATATATATAATATACTACATGATTTTTCTTGAATAATATAAGAAGATCATTTTACTAACAACGCAATCAGATTTAAGTGATTAACGGTATTGTTGTATTTTAGTTTTTGGTTATCATCAGCACTAGATTAGAGATGTATTTTTTGTATATCTCTAATTTGGTTTAAAAACAATTGATTTAATTAATCATTTAGTAGCCCATGTTTTTTAGGTGAATTACGTTAAGAAATTAATTTCTTGACACAATATTTTGACTTTTTCATTTAAATTTGAATGATTTATTGTAGGCTTATGGGATTTGAAGGAAGTGAGCGTCACCTGAATCCAGTAAACAAGAGACAAGGCATTATTTAAGACCCTTAGATTGCTTGGCTAAGGTGACGATATTTTTTTTTTTGATGTTATTGGTATTGACGATGTTTATAAAGCTTCTTAGATTCTGTTTATAATGTAAAAACGTGAAAGTAGTCAGAAAGCTCTGTATCAGAACTAATTACGAGATGCTATGTCATTATAAAGATGCTATCAATCAATGATACACTGATGCCCATTACCATCATGCTTAATCATAGAAACCAATAAGGAATAAGAATTTCTAATAATGCTCAATAAAAAGTGATAGGTTAGTGGAACATGTCTGTGAGAAGACATATCAGAAATATACAGGAAACAAAATCGTTGCAACGTGCGGCTAATGCAATTACATGAATTGTTTATGCCTTAAACACATGTGAACATCAATATTTTAATACATTGACATAAATAAATACAATCTGGGAAATTTAACAAGGAGATCAAATATAATTCTGTCGTGGTCCGACATACTGTCGAATCTAATTTGTTTGTCAAATTAGTTGATTCTGTTGCATTTTACTCATTAATTTGGTACCCAAATAAATGAAAGTACATTCCTCCCTACCCAAAATGACCCTTCGAATAACACCCACTTGTATAAAACGGGTTTCACAACAATCGATAACGTATCGATAGCTTGGCGTGTCCAAATATCTGAAAGCAACCATATAATTGGGCGAACGAATACATTTTGGGAAAAACAGACTACTTCAGTGACACAAATTCGATAATAGGGCGGTCAATATTTAAGACAATAGGTGAATGTAACCCTTGTCTTACTAAAGGGGAGGGATTACCACACCAGGTGAACTTTTCTCCAGTGCTCAAAAAACGTTAAAAACCTTCGTAAAAACTCTTCATTATAATAGAAATTCTTTTTCACATCCTTTCCGGTGTAAAGCGAGCAGTCCTAGCTTTTAGAGTCCGTCGGACCTTGTGGTTTTTGTGTTTCTCATTCCCTAGGAAACCTGCTTGTTGAACTAGGAGTCCTATAGACACTAGTTTGATTTCAACACAGAGAGTCCTAGGACATTTGAAATAGTGTAAATCTTAATTTTTTACATTTCACAAATCTCAGCATCCTAATTTTGAGGGTCCATGGACTGTGTTTACAAGCTGTGGA